>JAWZYV010011811.1:0-427224 GCA_038373885.1 Cheiracanthium punctorium | reverse complement strand
GGAAAAAGTACTTTTAAAGCGTTTAATATCTTCAAATGTGTTTTGTTTTTAGTGTCAAAAGAATATACCTATTTCAGCATATTATGGTATTAAGAATGAATGAAAATGTGCTAGTTGGACCGGGAATTAGGGATAATGTATTTTAAATCATTATTCGATTTTCCGGTCTTGCTAGCCGTATAGATGTTGGTACTTTGTCCAGAGACTAGAAGATTTAGAACGATGTCCCTTCACGTAAGTAAAAACCTTGTATTTTTTAGTTTAAGTAATGATTTTCGATTTAAACTATCTAAGTATTGAAAGATATTTATGTACATGCAGTATAAAACTGTGCATGCAATTGTGCTAAAACGCATCTTCAATTTTTATTTCCAATAGTTCAACTTTCTAACAATAGTACTATCTAGTCTAAAAGTTTGTGCTAGTTATGCTCACCTTTCTATAAAATAGGTTAAGTGCATACCACTCAAAAGGTTGATTCATGTATAAAATTATGCTTTCATAGTCAAACTGAACATAACAATCTAACACACATTTGCACATAAACAATCGAACTCGTATCGTATTGAAATTCTATAAATCAAGTTACTCTACTTGTGATATACAGTAAGAATATTTTGTAGGATTACTAAAAATGTAATTTTTTCTCTAATTGATCTATAGAAAATATAAACTAGTATAATCGCTGCCTAAAATTTATCAAAAATGTGTTGGTAAGAAAAAATGTTTAGATAAATACTTTGTTTGTTTGTGCTTTAAGGTAAACCTGCACGCGGGGGTATCTGCTTAGGATGAGGGGTGCCTTGGTAGGAAGACTTTCTAAGGGGGATCTAACGCGTATTCATGCATTTCGTATACAAAAACTTGGGTTTTTTGGGATATATGGCTAAAGTGGTTTTCTCGCAATAGAATATAAGACTATATCATTATTTGTAAAAATCTTTCTAATAATCTTTCTAAAAATCTAGTATAATTTTCTCACTTGCCTAACCGTAGATTAAATTTGTAGAAAATGTATGGGTATCCTAAACCTTACTTTAATGTTAAACGGCTACTTAACAAAAATACGATATACAAAAATTAAAACTCTTGATTAAAAATTTTTTTCTTGATAAATTAAAAACACTTGATTAAAATTTTTTCTTGATAAATTAAAAACACTTGATTAAAAAATATTTGTTGTAAAATTATTTAACTTAAAATTAAAACTTGGTAAAAAAAAAAAAATATTTGTTGTAAAATTATTTCACTTAAAATTAAAACTTGGTAAAAAATATTTGTTGTAAAATTAAAACTTGGTAAAAAATATTTGTTGTAAAATTATTTAACTAAAAATTAAAACTTGGTTTAAAAAAAAATATTTGTTGTAAAATTATAAACTTAAAATTAAAACTCTTGATTAAAAATAAATTTAGAAAAATATTTAACTTAAAATTAAAACTTGTTTAAAAAATAAATTAATTCTTGATTAAAAAAAATATTTGTTGTAAAATTAATTATTAACTTAAAATTAAAGTTCGTAGGCCTCCTGGGGATGTTGTTCATTTCTTTGCTCCACATAGTTAATTATTATTTAAAGAAACAAAAACAACAACGCATCCTCTGTGCTACGCCCTGTCTCCATTCATGCGAGGCTAGCGTGACGTGGAAAAGCATAGTAAGAATTTTTATTTGAAATGAGGCGGTAGACGAATTCTACCGGGCGGCTGGTGGGTCCTCATTTTATAATAATATTTTTTATTTCAGGTTTAATTCATATAGCTTATTTAAAATTATGTCAAAGTCTCTTATTTTGATGCTAAATGTTAAAGTCCCTTATTTTTCATGAGAGAATGCATCGCAATCTGTAAATTTTTCCAAGTCCCCTTATTTGTAAAATATGTGAAAATCTGAAAAAATTACAAGTCCCCTTATTTGAAAAATTTGTTAAAGTCTGAAAAAATTACAAGTCCCCTTATTTCAAAAATATCTTAAAGTCTGAAAAAATTACAAGTCCCCTTATTTGAAAAAAAAGAAAAAAAATCTTATCAGTCCTTTGAACATCCGGTCTTAGCATCCGCTCCCCACATCCGGTCCGACCACGCCCCCTCTCTCTCTCTCGACCCAGGAAAAGCATCCGAACGGATCCGCAGAATTAACATGGGATCCGCATGAGGTGAACTCTCCTTTTTCTACTACTATGGTCCTCAGTTGACTGTGTGTTTTTTCAAGGCCACGCCCAAGTCCACGGTTGATTGTCCATAAGAAGACTTGTATAACACACAGTGTGTATCACAAGTCCTCGTTTGCAGGCATTTGCAAAAAAAATTAAAATTTAAAAAAATAATTTCAAAATTATGTTTTACTATCCGCTAGAACACATTCGCAACCATTTTTTAATTTTTATTGTTGTATTTTAAGAAGTCCTCGGTTTGATTGTAAAAATATGCAGTCCTCGATTTCCACAAAAGGAGAGACTGTGTGTGTGTGTGTGTGTGTGTGAGGGGGGGAGATGTGTACGATTGCATAGGTTTGCTAAGTAGTGCAAATGGCAGAAAACTCTTGATTTCGGAATGTTGTCGTATTTAAAGAAATAAAACCACGTTCTTTGCACAGAAGTATAGTTCCTTCTCCCTCTCGTTCTCTCATTCAATCAAATACAGTTTATATGATGACGTTTGCACCGGAAATGAGGTTCGGACACAACTTCAAGACTCGAAAAACGAATAACATAACTCCAAGAAAAGTGGCGCAGAAATTCCTGTATGACTTGAAGCTAAATAATGCCCTGTATTTAAGGGAACGAAATCCAAACTACATTAATGAAACTCAAACTACCTTTTACTTGTTTCCTCCTTGTAATGCTTAATAAACATGCAGTAATTAGTTCATTCGAAGGAAAATGTAATTTGATAAACTGTATATAAGCTCATTGATCATTTTTACCGTAAAAATCATAACGAATTAAGCTGCTAGTTAATAGTGTGTTAATAATGTAGAAAATATTAGAATATTGTATAAATATACGAATTCTCTTTCTTAAAGCATTTCTTCGTGGGTTTTTTTTTTTTTTGTGTGTGTGTGTGTGTTCACGTGAACACTTTTCGAAGTTATATTATTATTTTACAAATCTGAGCAAAAGTTCAGGCTGATAGGTCCATTTTTTGTGGATTTGTATACGGTCTAAACCCACAAACAGAATTTCGTTTTTATTTATAAGGATTTTATACTTTTATTAAGACTTATACTATAACGAATTCAATTCACCGATGTCCTCAACATTGGAATTTTGATTCTTAATGCGAAATAGTGGTTGTCAGAGGAACCAATTCCTGCGGATCTTCAGAAACGTATGTAAATGGTCTACAATTGATTATAGCTTCACAATCACAAACTATTGTATAAAGTTTTAGGCAAACTGTACTATAAACTATAGTTAATACTTTTATGCCGTCCACATCTAACGATAAACTTCGGAGTGTTAGAAGAAGTCTATGGACAAAGAATTCACAAGTTCATTGTGAAAGGCTCACTACACAGCACACGTGAACAGTGCTATTTACATTTTCCCGTCATTCTTTAAAAACAAAGGTGCAGCCAAATCAGTCCCAACAATTTCGAACGGCACACAATCCGTAACCCGGTCTGGTGGCAGAGGTGTGGGTTCGCTTAACATACTTTTAACTTTTCAAATCGTTTACAAAAATACAATTAAATAGATTTTTGATAGTTTTTCCAGCCTAAATTATCCAATTTTTTCCCTTAGTATATAATGCATCATTTGTACACTAGCATGGCAGTTCTTTTATGTACATTTCTAATTAATGCCTCTGTAAATACGCATTTTTCTGATAACAGTACTATGTATAGAAAAAAAAAGAAAAAATATGATCATCTCGATGAACAGTTTTTTTCCTTTACTCGCATACCTTCATAATTTATGTGAGTTTCAATGGAAATTACTGAACAAAAATTACTGTTCAGTAAGTTTGTAACAGCAAGCGAAATGTTCAGACCGTAAAATAGTCAAATAAATAAATAAATAAAAATTTAAAAAATAGAGACGATTCTCAACCACAGCTCATTTGGAAAAGTATTCTCTGGACTTTCTGGTGATAATATAAACATAGTTTTCGGGTGAAATTCAGCTTGCAAGCTTTTAAAATACACAAGAAAAAATAACAATACTGAAAACCTGGAGTATTCTTCCTCAACTATAGCTGGGTTTTTTTCCCTATTTATTCAGTGTGCCGTATTTGATCTAGATCCTACAAATGATCTATAGTTTCTTGCTAACACACTGGAAAGATTGCCTTTTTATGAAGAGAGATGATAAAGGAAAACAGACAAATATTACAGTTCTAAGGGAAATATTTTTCAGCAGTTACATCAAGCATTTAACTTATTTCTGTTCTCATTTTTCCTCACTTTGGTTTTCATCCTATTATTAAACCAAAGAGGCAGTTTTTTTTCTTTTCCAAACAATCATAAAAGTAATACCAAGAGGGTTAAGAATTAACATAAAATAAGGTATTTATGTTTCTTGTATGCTCAGAATCGTTAAAATACATAAATAACGTCGACAAGACACTATATTTTTTATATGTATGATTTGTCCTAAATTTTCCCAATGCTCTTAATGTACTGCTCTAAATTTACATAGATCTAAAACGTACATACTCCATAAAAATCATAGCTATTTCAGGATGGAGGAGTTATTTATAAAATGTAATGAAGCATATTATCATTTTTGAGATAATGTAATTAACTCAATATTCTAACAGCGCTATCTGTTTAATAGATTGCTAACATGTGTAGTTACTAAATTATATATATGAATGTATAGTAAATATTTCATGGAAACGAATGCAATGTTTTTGACAGACGTATTATTATTATCATGCATGCAATTTTTATGCAAGTATTTCTATAAATTGATATCGTATTTGGGCATAGCATATTTAACTGTCTAATAAGTTTATTTATAAAAATGACTTCCTGAGTAACTACGTAGTTACTTCCATTTAAGTTTTTAAAATTCTTGCAAGCACTAAAAGTAGTCAAAAAGGACAAAGAATGTAACTTTTATTCTTTGACTAATTTCACCAGCGTATATTTGGTGGAACGTAAAATGTCGGAAACTATCTGTTTCGGAAAAAAAAAAAAATAGCTTTCTTTGTGCCACATGCCCGACGGGCCCACCCCGCATTGAATTCTGTTGACTCTGGATCCTCAAGTATTTGCTCAATTTCTGGGGGAGACTCACATCATGTACTTTAATTTTAAAAGTATTTCGAAGTTAAAAAATAAAGAACTTCTCAAGGAGTATGATGTAAGTTTAAAAAGCGCTTATGTTAACATAGAAGAATTTATTTTTCAATGAAATTTCAACTTTTTGTTAATAATGTTTGTTATTTTTAGTTTTTTTTTCCAATTAATTTAGAATTCATTTTATCATTTCAATAATGAGGAAAATATGTTACTCTAATGAATAATTATGGCATCTTTAAACATAAGCATATCATGTAAGAAATATAAATGAGGAACTGAAAAAATATGTATGAAGAAACATATGTTATGCGATGCAATTTTGTATTAGAAACTTAGATTTGTACTATAGAATTATTATAATAATTCTTCTTAATAATTATTCATGCAAAATAATCATAACATTTAAAATGTGCTTTAACTTAAAAATGCACTTTAAACGTTGAGAATTTTTTAAGAAAAGAATTACTGAAAAAAACTTTAAATCAAAATTTGTCTTTAAAAATCTTCCAAAATTAAAGTAACCTCGATATTCTGTAGAATTTCAAACTTAAAAATGAATTTCAGTAAAATAATAACTTCTGAAAATTCAACAACGAATAAAATTCTATGTTTGCATTTAATTCCACTTTTTTTTCTTTCGAGATTTCAAAATAAATTATTTTAAACAAAGACAAAATGTAACACTTCAAAAAAAGAGCTTAATTTGTGAAATAATTCTATGATGCAATTATATCATAGTATTGATGCAATCATAATACCTCATTTTATAACTTATTTGCATTTTATAATTTAAAATACATAAATAGGCACTTAGTGCTTTTATAGGTATCCTGATTTCATCTGTTTACTTTTACCAGGCACTTACTCATATTTACTTTGTATTCATTTTTAAAGAGTATAAATGCACCTGGTTTTTGTGTAGTATCTGGTGGTGAAATTAACTTCACAAGCAAAGAAACTAAAAAATAGTCAACTTGGAAATTGCATTTATACGCAGCATCATGTCGCTCTGTGTATCTGTACTGAATGATTATGCAGACTGCTACATCATACAGTTCTTGCTGGAACAGAACATTGAACCAAAACTATTTTTTATATGGGAATATGTTATATGAAAAATGAAACTTATATGGATGTTACATGCTAACAAAGGCATCAGGGCAACAACTGCTGGATAAAGAAAGCCTAAAAACTCTTACGTTACCAAGCTTTGACATCATGACTAGGCCTACATTAAAAAGTTTTATTTTGACAAAATAAAACTATTAAAAATTTCTGGTGATTTTAATCATGAATAACAATATTTTAATAGAGATAAAAAATGTAATTTTACGACAAATGGTAATTTTTAACCATGACAAATTAAATAATATGATAAGGAAATAGATTATAATGAATAATTTTGTATGAGGAAGTTACTTGAATTTTAATGTTTAATTTAAGATATTTTCTAATATTGGTAGCATTCACCAGAAATTTTAAATAGTTTTACTTTGTCAAAATAAAACTGTGATGACGTCATTTTTGCAGGCCTAGTAATGACATCAAAGCTGGAGTTGTTAGGTTTTCTATATGTAGGAGGTGTTGATCAGGGAGAAAATATAAGAGGTTACGCTTTTATAGGAGTAAGCATATTAACCCTTTCGTCACAACTGCCGCGCATTGGCGGCTGCCATGAAACGCTCTGTGGGTACTCCTGCTGCCATATGGCGGCATCCACGAAAGTTCTCTGAGCACGAACGCCGTCCATTGACGACACCCTCCAAATGTTGTCTAAGTACTACGACCGCTCAAAGGCAGCACCCACGAAACGTTCTTTGAGCGTTGACGAACGAATCTGGTAGGGAGGTTATGTGGGCATGATTACCATAGCAGCCAACAATTCTGAAATATAATTAACCCCATTTTGTAAACAGTAAATTTTGTGTGTATAGCAATGTTTTTTTTATTTTTTGTGGAGGCAGCAAAACACGTTTCCCGGCTTTCGCTTCCTTGAGCAATCTTGTTCGCAGCCTTGTGGAAAACATCCCCCGTACCACGAATATGTAACCGCGGCCAGCTCCTCGTACCGAAAGGGTTAAGTGCAATTTAAAAAATACCACTTATTCAATCTTACAAAACAGTAATTATCTAGGACTGAAAATAAAAAATTGCTGAATGGTAAAAAGCGACATGACCCGCAGATTATTCATAAATTAAAAGAACACTGTCCTATCTGAATATTTTCTATTTTCGATTATTATGAAAATCTTGCAGTGAGATGGTGGATACAGAATTTTTTTTTAGAAAGGGGCTGATTTATAGAAACAAAAATAATAATTTTACTCAAATAAAATCCACAGAAAAACCAAAATGTCACCCTATTGTAACATTTTGGGAGTGACTATTTCAATATAAAATGCCTATTTGATCTAAATTATATAAAGCAAATCGTTTCCCTAATGCGATTTTGATTTTTTTTCTGGGTAGTGGTATTTGAAGCTCTCTGGATTCGTCTTTGCTTGGTACTTAGATATGTGTACCCAAGTTTCTGTAGATTTCTTAAAGGCGAGCTTAACAGAAAAAGGTCTTCTACTAGATTTACAAGGAAATTTCAACAAATTTATCGAAAAAAGTAAAAATTTTGAAAATTTTACAAATGTAATTTATAATTTTGCGGTATATTAGATTCTTGAATCTCCTATTCATTTCCGATTATTCTTACACTGTGAAGATCTAAAAGAATGTTGTCATGTTTTAGAGAAATGATGCAATGGTTATTTTTCTCTTTCTTCTTACTCCTGATATTCCACTATGAAAATACTACGCTTGTACAGTTGGCGTTTATTTTATTATAACTGCCGCTTGTCAAAATATACTTGTATAAACTCGCGGGTACCCCCGCTAGCAAGCGGGAACATGCAACCAGTGTTATCATCAATACCAGTCTCAAATAATAACCAGTTTCAAATCTAAGCCTAATAAGTAAAATGTGAAGATAATGTATTTACAAAATCGAACCTGAAATGAGACTGACATTAAACTAAAACCTCACGGTAAACAACATTCTTAGTAAAAACCCTATTCGACTTGGTTAATTTTCCCTAGATTGACGTATCGAGTACCTTAACCCAGACACACCTTTTGGATGTTGTCTTGGAGAAAGCAACGTACTATATCTCTTGTGAAAATACAGGCTGTGGCAAAAATGTCCCAACTTTACGAAGAGTCTGGCTCTGAGATTTATTTGTGGTCATCCAAAAACTTAATCTAAGGGGAAACTGTCGTCTCCTAAGTTTAACGGTGTAGTTCGAAAAAATCATGTGATTTTGGTACGTAAGTACAAATAAACTAATTATGCCAAGCATTTCAAAATTTTGAAAGTGTCTCTTTACAAGCTGTACCACATACTGAAATCTATATAAATAAAATTAGACTTTTGTCTGTACATTTCTTGGAATTGAAAAATTTTGCGATTTCTATCCGTTTCAAGCACCCCGGAATCCGATGCGACCCTAAAAAAAAAGTTTGTCTGTCTGTCATTCTGTCATTCTCTCATTCTGTCATTCTGTCCGTGACGCTTTTTTTGTTTAAGCATCACGTAAAAACGACTGAAGCGAATGATATGAAATTTGGTGTCATGATAGGTGGTCACTAAACTTAAAACATAGGCGTCGAATTTTTAAAAAATCTTGATTAGATTTTCAAATTTTGCGAAAATCGTTTCAAACTGCGTAAATATGTGTTCAAGCATCACGTAAAAACGACTGAAGCGTATGATATGAAATTGGGTTTCATGATAGGTGGTCACTCAACTTAAAACATAGGCGTCCAATTTTTAAAAAATCTTGATTGGATTTTGAGATTTTGCGAAAATCCTTTCAAACTGCGTAAATTTGTGTTCAAGCATCACGTAAAAACGACTGAAGCGAATGATATGAAATTGGGTGTCGTGATAGGTGGTCACTCAACTTAAAACATAGGCGTCCAATTTTTAAAAAATCCTGATTGGATTTTGAGATTTTGCGAAAATCCTTTCAAACTGCGTAAATTTGTGTTCAAGCATCACGTAAAAACGACTGAAGCGAATGATATGAAATTGGGTGTCATGATAGGTGGTCACTCAACTTAGAACATAGGCGTCGAATTTTCAAAAAATCTTGATTAGATTTTGAGATTTTGCGAAAATCCTTTCAAACTGCGTAAATTTGTGTCCAAGCATCACGTAAAAACGACTAAAGCGAATGATATGAAATTGGGTGTCATGATAGGTGGTCACTCAACTTAAAACATAGGCGTCGAATTTAAAAAAAAATCTTGACTAGATTTTGAGATTTTGCGAAAATCATTTCAAACTGCGTAAATTTGTGTTCGCACATCACGTAATAACTGCGAAGGTGAAAAAATGATATTTGGTGAAATGATAGGTGGTCACTCACCTAAAACTATAAGCATCTAATTAAAAAAATCGATCAGATTTCGAGATTTTGCGAAAATCGTTTAAAACTGAGTGAATCTTTGTTCTCGCATTAAGTAATAATGACTAAAGCGAATGATATGAAATTTGGTCACATGATAAATGGTTGCTCAACATAAACTATAGGTGTCCAATTTTTTAAACATTTTTATTAGATTTTGAGATTTTGTGAAAATTCTCTCAAAATACGCTTATATTTCTTCAAACATCACGTAATAACGACTAATACGAATGACACGAAATTTAGTGATAGGATAGGTAGTTGCTAATCTTAATTTATAGGCGTTGAAATTTTAAAATATATTGATTACATTTTGAGATTTTGCGAAAATCGTTTTAAAATGCTGAAATTTTGTTCCAGCATCACGAAATAAAGACTGCAGGGAATGGAACGAAATTGGGTGACAGGATAGGTTGTCACTCAACTTAAATTCTAGCCTTCAAAATTTTTCAAAAATGTTGATTAGATTTTGAAATTTTGCAAAAATTATTTCAATATGTGTCAATATTCGTTCGCGCATCACATAATTACGACCAAAGCAAATGAAATGATATTACTTAGTTACTCTCTAACCTGTAATATTTTAACAATACATAAAAATTATAACTTCGCTTTCTTTACTTTGGCTACATACTACATCCATTCTGTGTACTCCTACAATGCTGACAAAAGTTCTTGCTTTTTGGAAATTTGCATTCACTAACCCGTCAAGGACGTGTACTTCAGCTAGTAAACGATAAATTGGTATCAGTTTCAAAACTTTTAGAAAAAATTCTTAAAAATCGGAAATTTTCGCAAAATGTGTCTCTCTTCGAAAAATCTTGCAGCTCAGATCCATGTTTAAGAATTTTTTCTGAAAACTTCACAAAAGCCACAGGTTTTTCGCTTATTGTAGTGTGTAAAGCAGCTGAAGAACCATCGGAATTTTTTGAAGACGCTGGTGCTATCAGTTTATTTTAATTTGAGTACTAAGACTAAAAACAGAGGTTTTTTTTCTTCGACATACACCCCAAAGGCAGATTGGTGTCGGAAGGAGAAAGAGATAATCTAGGAATAAACACGCGCGCCCCCTTGGATGGCCAGTCAAGATCTCGGCACCTATCACGTTAGGCATCAATGTGCGAATCATCAAACGCGTTTTATTTCAAAGCCCCAACGACCGGTTCATGTTCCTGAGCAGCATGATGACAGCCCCGACTTTTAAATGAAATGTAAACTCACTTTCTCAAAATCGGCATATCAGCCATTTTATTTTTCACTAAACTAAAAAAATTTACATATTAGTCTCGGAAATCTTATTATTTTGCTTATAAAACATTTCATTCCTGCTCCGATTTCCCATTCACATGATATTATAATTGAAAAAATAACCTTACAAATATAAACTAACAAAAAATCATTATTATTCTTTTATTTTTACTTTAAAAAGTTAAAACATTTATTCGGCAAAATCACCACCCATAGCAACCACGATGCTTATTTCACACTTTTTTCACTACAGGGGTTACAATTATGGAATTACAGAGAGCAAAAATAAGACTTTTTGACATGTTTTTTATCAATATATCTTACAATAGTTCGATTTTTGAAATTCGAGTTGGCGGAAGACCTTCCTCAGAATTTTTCGAGTCTGTGACATTTTGGTCGAAACTCAACTCCCCGCTGTTCCGGAGGAGATAGGCCCATATGTATACATAGAGACATACATACACGCGGTTTTTTTTTTTTTTTTTTTTTTTTTTTTGGCCTCTAGGTTTTATTATAATTGATTTTTAAGTGTTTTATATTTGCATTTATTTTCAGCTTTTAAGTGCGATTTAATAATAATTTTCACTTTCATCTAAATGCTCTTGCATTTTTATTTCTTGTAAAACATTTCTAGCTAAAAATAACTGTTTTCAGATAAATCCTGCTTGAAAAGAAGCGTTTTAAATAGTGTTACAATATTGAGGCTTAGTCCATTCTTTGCATTCCTCAAAGCTTCTTTAAATTTTCGTTTTTGACAAGGCAAATAAATGTAATTAAGAGAATTGTACTTAAGACTTTTTATGAAAACTCCTAGAAGTTTTAATAAAGAGGCTTAAAAAATCACCGCAGAAATCTTTTGAAAGTAATTTATTATGATTCTTTTCACATAACCTTATTCAACAAAATATTTTTCTTATTTAATCAATTACTCGGTAAATGAAAATTTATGAAAAAAATCGTGTGAGACTTTTCTGTTTCGGGATAAATTTTATCAATAAATAAATATTAGAACTCGTTAGTAAAATTATCTTTTTTCATATAATTAATTAATTCCGTTTTTAAACGTTCAAGGCGACTTTTAAACGAAAGTACTTTTAAAATGTTTTTCTTTTTTTTTTTTTTTTTTTGGAGGGGGGGGGGGGATCAAAGTTTCGATTTGAAAAGTTATGATGAAATATTTTAAATTTATAAGGCATGTACTAAGTTATCCTAATTTTCTTAGAAATTATTATATAATAACATTTATAATTCACACTTGTAATATAGTTTTATAAGACATTTCTATTAAATACACTTATTAGAAATCATTTACTTTATTTATTATAGATACATTTGGAAAATTAACTATTATAATCCCAAGACAATGCATTTAGGTTTCAAACACAACTTTCCTTAATTGCAAGAATTTAAAATGCATTTGAAATACCTATAGGATTCGTTAAGAAAGTATGAGATGTTTCTAAAATATTTATTTGACGTGCTTGATAAGTTGTATGAAGATTTAGAATTAAAAAAAATAGCTATGCAGTGATTAAAAACATCAACCTCATTCCATTTTTTATTTATTAAATTACGTGTTACATAAAATAATTAAAAAAAACTTATTTTCTACAAAAATGTAAATAAAGACACTATTTATCAATTACAGGAGCACCTATAAGAATATATGACTTTTAGGAGAATCAATCGAATTTTTCCTTTTTCTTCCTTCTTTTCTCCCACCCTTAACCCTTTGAGGGGCAACCCTTTCCCAATGCTGAAAAAAGGGCAGCCGTTGCCATCCCTCGACTTAACTACCAGCAAGATGGCGGACGATCGAAACGTTCATCGCGTGCCACTGATCTAGAGACCCTTTTTTGACGACAGCTGGTTGTGCCCGGCACGGCCAGCTGTCGTTCAAAATTAGTCGTCAAGTTAGATGACGTAGATGAAATCGGAGTGTGTGTGGTCATGGATCTTAGAAAGTGTAATTTGCGTGTGTATGTATATGCAGTTAAAAATTACTACACGCAAAGTTTTCAAAGTTAAATTTTATTAAAGAATGAAAAACTGAAATAGGGAAATGACAATAGAAGGAAAAAACTTATATTTATAAAAATAGAGAATTACAGAAAATGGAATACACCGGTAACATCGATGCATTAATGCTTCTCTATGTGCTTATACCTTTTTGATAGCAAACAAAACAAATGAAATAGGTCAAAAAAGGGTCTCTAGATCTGTGGCACGCGATGAACGTTTCGATCGTCCGCCATCTTGCTGGTATTTAAGTCGAGCGATGGCAACGGCTGCCTTTTTTTCAGTATTGGGCAATCTATGCAGCTGTTCTCGCATTCTTCCATTTTTCAGCAGATGTCAGTGCTGTTAAAAATGATCGTGACCTTTTTTTTACGGGAAATGACGTACTAAAAAGTAAAGGATTCTAGTGGAGCTATGTCACCCGCAACTATTTTTATAGAAATCAAATCTATTCTTCGTGACTGGCAACAGTCAAAACGTCAGAGTTTTGTGTTCCCAGAGCGGGAACACTGTGCGTTAAAGGGTTGAACCCATAGATTTTTTCTCGTGCAATAACTAAGCAGTATTTATGAATTCCAAAAGAACTACAACTGTAAAAGAATAAGGAATTATCGGTTAATGGTATTGAAATAATAATGAAGTGTTCGAACATTGCATAAATATTGGCATTTTTGAGCTGCAAATCTATTTCTTTTATTTGCTCATTTGTGATTTTTGGAGTTTGAATAATAGTTCCAATTTCCCGTAGTTGGGGGAAAATAAATTAATAAATAAATGATACAAATAATTTTAGGCATAAATATAAAAATAACTGAAATAAGCTTCTGCAAGCCAGTCTTTTATAAAGCAGTCCTCTGACTTCGACACATTTTTTGTATCTGCCTTGGAAAAGAGGTGGTCATTAAGTCCATATGTGCAAATTTAGGAACCAGAGGGAAGTAATATAGTTTCGAAGAAGTGCAGCTAAGGTGATGGTGCAAACTTATTAATATTTTGCAATTCAAAAATCTTGCAGATACAGACTTACACTTGAGGATCTGAATCTTTTGGCAGAGAAGATAAAAACTCTTATGACTATTTCACTGTTTAAGTGTTATTTTTTGTTTAAAAACAAATATGAGATTATACTGCTACTAATAATATGATATTAAATTTTAAAGCCATAATGCATGAAAAGTAAAATTTAGAGTAATTTAAAGATGTTTTTAAGCATTAAGACACTTAGGCTGAAACTGCAAAATATATCAAAATGCATTCTTTGTCTGAGTCTTTATTTGTGAATAATGATAATTTTGTTAAATATATCCACTTACACTTGAGATACCTCAAGAAGGAATCTAATAACACTGTGAAGTATAGACTACTTGAAGATGATTTATTCTTAGTCACCATTCCCATTCCCACGTACACGAGTTTTCTGGTCATACTTGTTTCACGAAGTTTTGAATTTACTGAGCTTTCTTACGCTCAAAAATATAAACACATGCTAATTACTTTGTGAATATAAGTTAAATATTAGGCAGATTAAAAATGCAAAACTTTGTAAGTAATCATGAGTTTACAATAAATGCAAAACGTAAAGCCTACACTAAAGATTTACACCAACTAATCCATTTTCAAAACGTTTACCATCTCCCACGTACAAAACTTGCTTAACAATTTTCTCGAATGGAATGGTTCACTGTACAACATTTCTCTTGCTAACTATTTGCATTTGTATTGGAATGTAACACATGAGTGGATGGATGTCTTCAGGCGCGTAGCCAGGAAAAAATTTCGGGGGGGAATATGAACTTATATGTGTATAAATAGACGGAATTTCATCACTAATCCAAAAATTTCGGGGTGGGATATATCCCGATATTGCCCCCCCCCCTGGCTACGCCCCTGGATGTCTTCAGGTTTTGAATTCGTGACACTATGCCTATCGTTGACTACCCTTGTGTCGGATGACATCTAAATAGTGATACTGACTAACCAAAATAGCTCTTTCTAAACTACCATAACGCTTTTCTTTTAAAAACAAATCTTATGATAGATATATGATAGATAGCCTTTAATATGTTGTTATTTACAATTAGGTCAGATATTTTTATGTGCAACCTGTGCTTAAAACATATACTTGACATTTACAATATACATGTCATATTTCAGTTTTTTATCAAATTTAATTTGAAATCTTACTATTTAATAACACTTCATTGAACTCCACTGTTTCAATTTTGCACTGAATGTAGATATGTTACATTTTTTTGTAACGAATAAGGATTGGAACGTAGTTAACAGAGCAGCGATAAATTATTTCGTTTCAGGTAATTCGTCTCAGGTAAACTAATCATTAAAACTGCATGTATGAAACGATTCTCAAAACACGACCAAATTTTAAGAACTGATTCTCTTTTCCAATAAAATTAATCCGACTCTTTTTGGCATTAATTTTTTTCTGATATTTTACCGATAAAAAATAATTCTTTGTCATTCTGGAGAAGCATTAATCTGACGTTTTATAAAATTCTTTATTATATGTCAAATAATATGACACATGAATACTGAAAAAAAGAGGCTTACTTTACAAATTCTCTGAAAACAGTAAATTTTCTGTTTTTAGTGTTATTCTAATAAAAAAAATATTAAGCGTAATAGGAAATGTTTACAATCTAGAGTAAGATTTTGGAATACTTATTTCTTGTAGTTAATTTTCAAGCTCTTTAGAGATCTTCAAGGAGATTTCAAAAACACTGCTTTCTCATTTCATTAAAGTAAAGAAAAAAAAGGGAGTTTCATAATTTCACAAAATATACTTACAGTAAATATCAATATTTTTCCTCAGTTTTAGGTTAGAGGAGATTATCAATTGTAGTCCATGTTTAAAATATTTCTAAATTGCTAAAAATTATATAACGTGTTTTTAAGCATGAGAATCAAGAATATATTCGAAAAAAGGGTTATTTTTCACTAAACTCTTCAGAGTATTGTGTATAATTTGCATTTTTTACGATAATTTCGATCTTTTCTGTCATTTAGTATGTAAACGGATACAAACTTGCAGTGGCGTAGCCAGAAATTTTTCATGTGAGGGGAGGGGGTGTTACGACTACTGCAACTCACATATACAGGGTGAATCTAAAGTCTTGGACAAAATTTTAAGAGGTGATAGGGCACATAATAAGGAATCAGAATCACATAGCAATGTGGGGTCGACAGCATCGTGTTCATGTAGCTGTTAATAATCACTTTGGAAAAAGTGCTGAAACAACAGTGCACTTTCCGACCATTGTCCGTCAGAAACTAATGTATTTTTCTACGAAAACAGAAGACTAAAATTCATAGTTTAAAAATTCTATTTTATTTCATGGATGAAATGTTTGGAGACGAGCCTATTATTTATGAAACTTGGTTAAGAAATTAGACAAACACTTCAATACTTTCGACAAAGTGATTATTACCGGGTAAGTGAAAACTGCGTTTTCGACCCCACATTGCTATGTGATTCTGATTCCTTATTATGTGCCCTATCACCCCTTAAAGTTTTGCCCAAGAGTATAGATTCACCCTGTATGTAGACGTGTGTGTGATAAGGGAGTGAAGAATATACATTTTGTATGGCGGAAAATTCCTCATCGGTGGGTTGTGACCCCCTATGCACCCAATGGCTACGCCACGGAAAACATGTAATCACTAATGAATCATAATGATCTCCTCTTCAAAACGGTACAGGGCCACAATTCGTCCAAACGAAAGAACAAGGCATGAATTGGACATGGTACAGGTCCGCAGTTAAGACCCTAAACTAACCTGTCAAATCCTTTATTCTCGAACGCGTTTATCTAACTTGATCTACAAATTATCGATTGCGTAAGTATCAAGTACACAGAAAAAAAATCTGAAATTTCGGAAATTTCCATACTTTTTCAAGGAAATGTCCGTTTTCATAATGAATTGGTAATTATTGTTTAAAAAAATGTTTTAACTCTCATAAATTTTTTGAGGAAATGATAAATTTTCCTGTTTGGTTTGATTTGTACATTTTGTGAGTTGTTTTTGATGAATTGATTTTCGTTATGCATTTTCAGCTGGAGATAATATTGACTCCAAGCGCCCACTTATGAGTAATTACATACTAAGCACACACACATGGAATAATTACTTAACGCTACAACAAAGTATTCACTTCTGATATCAGAGTATTTCAATGCATACTCATAAATATTGGATTGGCAAGAAAGAAATTTCTTTTTTTTTAATTTCAGATAAAGAACGGAAAATATCTAATCCGGTAGATTTTCAGATTTTTTTAAAGATTCAAATGTGTGTGTTTCTTTTTCTAAGTCTGACTGACATATTGCAAGCAGGGGCGTAGCCAGAAATTTTTCATGGGGGAGGTTGCTACGATTACTACAACTCATATATATGTATACGTGTGTGCGATAATGTAGTGAAGAATATACATTTTGTATGGCAAAAAATTCTTCATGGGGGGAGAGGGTTATGACCTCCTAACCCCCCCCCTTGGCTACGCCCATGGTTGCAAGGTATCTCTAATTAAATCGATGATGCTGAATAAATTTGTAATAGACTTCTATCCCGTATCTCGTATCGTTTTCGAAAAAAAAAAAAAAAAAAAAAAAAAAAAAAAAAAAAAAAAAACTTAACTCCAAATTTAGTCAACAGAAGGCGCTGTAAGTGGTTTCATCACGCAGCGCAGATCTACTTTATTATATCTAGACTATAATCTTATGACCACAAATCTTGCCATTCTGAAGTTAATTGGGTGACAAAAGACCTAAGCGGCTACAATTTGTATGTTTTATACCGTAGTTGTCGTCATCTGCTGGCAAATTTGTCTCAGATTGTCAAACTATAATGGTTCATGGTTATAATATGTAGTACATATCCATTAGGCACAACAATACGAAGTGACCGCTTTAAATTCTTATACTAGAAAAATCGGTCAGCAGAAAAACTAAAGTTTTGAAAAGTTATAAGAGAAACCGAAATTACACACATATTTTTGTACAATGAAGATTTTATTTATTCTTTTTTTTTTTCGGTAGTTAGAGCAAGAAATTGAAACAAATTCTATAGTACTATAAACATCACGTACAAACTTTTACTCGGTTTTATTTGTACGCTGCAAATTTTTCTCATATTTTTCAATTATTAAGTCTAGGAACTCCTCTCCCATGTATTTTAAGAATGTAAACAAACCTATCCTAGAAGTAGGCTAAGACTGTAAAAAACTGTAACTAGATTTATTTTATAGAATATATTTTGTTCCTTACACGATTACCTTAACGTAATACCTTCAAAATACTAAGACTAGAAAGAACTGCAAATTTTACAGGGCTGAAAAATAAACAAGTTAAAAGGAAATTTCTATTGTTAAGTCAGGAGGAATTCCGAAATAATAGTCTGTTATTTTCAAAAGTAGCTAAATCTCAGAAAATTCTTTTGTTATTGGATAGCATTCCCATACGCATTCTATTTTAAAACAAAGTAAAAGAACACTTATAAAAGAATTATAAACTGCATAGAATTTTAATAGGAAAATCACATGAAAAGTAATATTAAAAATAACCTTAAAAAACTATTAAAATAATGACATTGCAATCTCAAAAAAGAAATATTTAATTCGATATCTTGGAACTAATATGTAATTTTAATGAGATTAAAATAGTTAACAAAAACATTTAATTAATTAGTATTTATGCTTCTAATGAGATTTATTATCTGTTCGATTTTTTGTAACAAAAAGAACTTTATAAGAATTGAAATATCTATTTCTGAGTTCCTATTTTCAATAATTGCGAATGGTTGTGTACGTGTCTTAAAAATTGAGGGTGATGTAATTTTCTTATATTTCCAGAGCACATTTCGGTACCCTACCTCTAAAATTATCATGAAACAAGCGAAAAGTGACAGCTCAATATTGAGGCACAAGACTCATTGTCTGTCTGACTAGGTCTGTAAATTTAACTTCTGACGTACTACTGTAGACCATTGTTTATGTGAGGTAATCATTCAAATTTAGTCAGTGTTTTGGAAATACTGTCAGGGGTGGTATATGTGATTCCTTTTTCTTATTACGATATAAATTCCCAGGAAATTCTCCATTAAGAACACACGCAATAAGGCTACAAGTTGGCAGTTGGAGACCAAAAACTAACCAGCTTATTCATCTGTTTCCATTATGCGAATGTCTTTATCTAGATTGGATTACAAATTATCATTTGATTAAATATCAAATGAAATTTTATACTCAGAGATAAAATAAAACGAAACTCAAATAAACTCGTGAGCCACAAAGTCAAGTGTTGCGATGCCTATCTATACCTTCTCAACGATATGGGCTCCTTGGTGCTGTAGCCTATGCCTCGGTCTGATGGGCAGCCTGACAAAACAGGCAAAACAAGAATCATCAAAATATTAGCCGTAGGAAACTATATCCCTGAACTCCATATTAATTCCCTCTGTGAATCAAAGCGTCATTATATTATCTAATACTATACTCATTATACTATCTAACATATAATACGCTTATGTATGCGGTACCAAAATCGACGATATTTCTATGCTGAGAATGCCAACAACTAGATGTAAACATTAGCGTAATAGCAATAACACAGACGCAAAAATCCAAATTAACAGTGCAATGGTGTCAAGTGAATCAAGCATATTCATTACTGGTTACGCATGTCACGCAGTAGCTGGATCACAAAATAACGCAATGTATACGCGAAAAAGCAAAATATTTCGCCTTTTCTCATCGCGTTTATCGCACATTTACAAAAAAAAATCGCCATGCAGTGGGCTGAAGTATATTTTAGCCATTTCCTGTTTAATTTTTATTTTTGAAACCAAGGTTACGTATTAAAATAATGCAACCGTACTATAAAACAACAGGTTGCTAACTTTGGCACATTAAACCCGCAGCTGCTGCAATTATGAAGCATTTCTGTAAGAATTAGTGCAACACGTTATCATCCAATACATTGTTTCATGATCATTTTCTGAATGGATATGTCACCAATTATATCTTTTCATGCATCCTGCAATGTTAGTACTTGGCTTTTCCCCCATGGCCACCATCAGCTTTTATCATGACATCCAAAAATTTTAGCAACTCTAACCTAAATAAATTTAATGACAAATACTGTTAAAAAAGAAACATGATTTTCGTTAAAATGACTCCGATAATTTGGCCCAAACTGCAGTGAGTATGTACTAGGGGCATTCAAAAAGTAAGTTACACTTGTTCTTCCACGGATGGCAACATTACGAAACAAGACCGAAGCTTAATCAGACGATAGTTCAGTTCCACGGCTTCCAACGGTAGCAATTTCATTCAGATAGTGACAATCGTTGGTGCTTACTACGAGAAGGAAATGCCGCGTAAGCTGGAAGCTTACTCCAAAGTTGAAGTACGCGGCACACTACGCTTTTGTGGGCAAAATGCTTCAAGCAAAAGCATTGTCCTCTTGCGTGACAATGCAAGACCTCACAAGGCACGCACCACACAGTATTTGGCTCGCAGTTTTGGATGGGATGTCTAACCCCTTTTTAGACGCAGCTGGCTGTGCTCGCGCACAGCCAGCTGCGTCTAAAAAGGGGTCTCTAGATCTGTGGCACGCGATGAACGTTTCGATCGTCCGCCATCTTGCTGGTAGTTAAGTCGAGCGATGGCAACGGCTGCCCTTTTTTCAGCATTGGGAAAGGGTTGCGCCTTAAAGCGTTAAGAGCGATTTATAGGGAAACAAGTGTAGGCTGAGGGTGTCACATTTAGTACTCTTTGTATGAAACGAGATTTTTGAAAACCGTTCCATTTCTGGAGTGTACAAACAAATATGTTTAGAATTTTCTTTCCAATATTTCAGCTTAAAATTTTTCAGCAGTGCAAAAGCATGAGTCCATTACTTACTGTAAAATCAAAATAAATAAAACAAGTCAAATTTTCTTGAAAATAGAGTTTGAAGAGGAAACTAAATATTTTTCAAACGAAAGTTTGTTTTAGAAATAAGATAAAGAAAAAAAATAGCCATGCCGGAAGGAGAAGATTTAATTTTCAAGAAAAGTCTACGCTAGTCCTACCGAGCAAATATTTACAAAAATATGAAATACACCGAGTTTTGAAAGGACACAAGAAATATGCTTACTGACAGCAGAAAATAGATGCACTAGAGAAAGGTATATATCGTTTTAGATAAGATTTAAAAAATATATGCTCATTTTTATAAAGAGGAATTGGGACTGGATTGAAGCAGTTCTCCTCAGAAAAATTTTGCTCATTATATTTCCAAGGTTTTGTACATAATTGTATTTTCATAATGTTTATTTGCATTAAATCAGTTAACAATAATTAGAATTTTAAACTATTTACAAAAAATAGGTAAAAATCTATTGAAAAGCTTAAATTTCTCGTTGAAATTAAATTCCGCAACAATTTTCAAAAAAGAAAAAGAATCAGTTCTTTCAGGAATCTGGTTAGAGGCTCCATCGTGCCGCTAGGTACGTCCAAGCTACAACATCAACAAAAAGAAATCCAGAATTGTTTTAAATAGAAGATCATAACTCTAATGGTGCAGAAAATTTCTGACAAATTTCATGTGCATATCTTTTTATTCACAAATACGAATATGCGACGTCAATTAAAGGTCACACTGGAACATATATAAGACTAGTGCCTTACATTGTCTCTATGGTATCACTGTAGCGATTATCTCTGAAACAGAAATTTGCTGCATACTATTGCGATGAACGCATGTGGGATGGTGCAGCGGAGCCATGGCAAACGGATTTGTGATATAGTAAAGTTTTGTGACTTCCTTGTGACTTCGATGACGTCACGATATTGTGGCATGCTTAGTCACGTTACTGTCAGATTGCACATCCAAATTCTTAATTTTTCAGTGCATTACTGCATTCGAATTTTGATTTGTGCTATGATCCGCCATAGCAGCATTTCATTATCAATTTAATTACATTTTAGAGCATTTCTCTTCACTGATCCAATTAAATTGGAATTTTTTTTTTAATTTAACACCCGTTACTTAAATTAGAATCTTTTCTTATTCTATATTTATTATTGTATTACTTCATAGCATTTATTTGTGAAATAATGTGAAAGTGATCCTCTGGAAACATTGTCAAGAAACTATAAACGAATCGATATTACTAATCAATTGCGTACACAAGAGGTTGGAAAAAAAGTCCGTACATTTTTAATTTTTTACATGGCGATTATGTCTTTTAACAAAGATTTCTTCTATAACTCCACATCCCCTTTGAAAGAAATGTGTTAAATGTACAATTCTCCGTGAGCAGATAGTTTATGCTAATTTAAAGTGATAATAGACTTGATTAAACTCTACGTTATTGTTCTCTCAAATACAAAACTAACTTTTTTGCGTATTAAGCTGAAGAAAACACAAACAATTTTGAATCAGATAGATATTTTTTCATCATAAGTAAAATATCAAAAACATGATTATGTTTTATTTCACCCAAAAGTAGACACTAAACATGAGATGTAAAAGAACAAAAATATAGTCAATTACTACTAGAAAGCAAAGTTTTCAGATTTATTTTTAAATATTTATCAAGCTGAAACTTTTTGTACTATAAACAGATCTTCGATGGCAGTTCTGACTATTCTTATCAGTAAACATGTTTGACTTAAAATTGTGTTATGTTAATCATAAAATGCAAACAAATATAGGATGGATAGCTAACAAAATTTTTGTAAAAACATTAATATGAAATTATACATTTTTTTTTTTTAAGAATAACTATCAAACTAGTAAGAGTATATTCTATCATTGTTGAAATCCGGTTTTCTGTCATGAATTTTCTGATTCTGAAAGAACTCCCATAACTCCAGTGACATACGGAGTAACCTTACATGCCAACAATCATCATTCTGAGCAAAATATCCCTCCCCTTTCTTGTCCGACAAAAACAGAGAAAACAAGAGGTGAAAGAGTGGGTGAATCTTCCTATTCAATAATGCATTCATTTTCTGTATAACACAATGAACACGAGAAAGCTTTTCGCAGATGTTGATTTCTAGTGTGAACTGGATGCATACTATATTAAAGTATAAAGCTAGAAATAGACGCAAATATATAGATTAAGACTTAGAATTTTAAACTTAGAGAAAAAGAAAGAAATTGATTTAATTGTAATATTACTTTTTTATATTTTCCAACTTCGTTTGAATGTGATTAAAAATAAAATTTTGGATGATTCGTCTATAAGAGATCTATCTTCAGCAAATATTCATTGAATTTTTTTTATAATGTTACTATATATGTACGCTGTTGAAAATGGTGCACGTAATATAACGCTTCTTTCAGAAAAGTACACAAAATAATTTAAATGCACTGCGGTTTTAAAGCCCTCATTAGTTAAAAGGAATTTTAGACACGTCCAATGAATATCTACTTTAAACTGAGTTAAACTGGTATATATTACTGACAATTATAAAATCGTAGCTGAAGTACTCGTTCTTCGCACAGGAATGAGACATATTTTCATTAAAATACAAAGGCAAAGAATGTTAAACCGATCATTAAAAAATAGCTACTCAAAAAAAATATAATATGTGTGATTTATTGTATGTAAACCGTTAGTTTATAAACATCTCTGACAAAATCTTTTGCCACTTAAAGTTTGACTTAAGTTGATGCGGCGCAGCGCCATCTTCTGGCGAGTTGTAGAAAAGCGGATATGGCGAAAATATTCTTCGCGTTCAAATATCTATGTTAACGAATTTTCATGGCGATTAGTTGAACGGTCCTGAAGTTGATGCGTTGAAGTGACATCTAGTTTAAAATTATATCAAAATGGATAGCGCCAAAATATTCTGTTGTTCAAATATCTATGTATATCAACTTTTCTAGTGATCAGTTGAACAGTCAAGAAGTTGATACGCTGCAGCGTCATCCAGCGACGAGTTAAAGTAAGAAATTCATACACTGCAGCGAAATCTAGTTGCGAATTTGCAACGCCATCTAGTAGGGTGTTAAAGAAGTAATGCGCTGAAGTGCAGTTTAGTTGTGAGCCGCAGCCAAATAAATAGTAAGAAAATATTCTCCGTGATCAAATTTGTAACTATACCAATATTTATGGCGATCTGTCGAGTGGTATAGAAGTTGATCAACTGCAACGCCATCTAGAGGGGCCACCCTAGTAGCAATGACTGCTTGTTTTCTGCTCGGTCGTTCATCGACTCATCGTTAACTCATCGACTCGTCGAATTCAGTCATCGGCAAGTGCTCTTTTGTTTATCTGCAATAGATGAATTTTTATTCATGGATAGAAGTGATCTAGACGAGCAGTTTTGCCGATGGGTAACCGAAAAACAATATCTTATCCGAAACTGCAGCTCTATAGTCAACGGGCCTTGCAGGTGTCCCCAGTGGTTTACACTTTACCCAAATTCCTATAAATATTTGCGTAATTTAGATGTGCCTTTGCATAATTTAAGGGAAATTTTGAACAATTCTTGAATTAATCGCATAATTTACTTCAAATTTCTTGTATTGGGGTTGGGAGGGGGCAGGGGGTGGTATCCCCCCCCTCTTGCCCCCTCCCACAAAATTTAAATTTGAAAAGAAATATTTACAAAAAAATGTAAGTATTTATTATATAAAAATCGTTTGTAATATTTAAATAATTTTAAAAAAGTGTGTTTAAAAAAAAGAAAAGAAAATCTATTTGAGCGTCAGCTGCATTATAAGAAAAACGGAAACTTCATTACAATGAGCAACTCTTTTGAAACCTCTTTAATGTAAACAGCAAGAAGAGAAATCATTTAATTTTTAAAAGTTATCCAAGAAATATGAAAGTTAAAATCACACTAAAATTCCTATACAATTGGCAATATTGTTTTTTAATTATTAATTATGAATGTTGTTGCTACTTACATACATTGGTAAAAAGTGAAATTAATTTCTTACCAATCGAATAATTTGACTATTATTAATAATAGCTGAACAACACTTTGTCAAAATTTCACCAAAGTCCCAATCTGAGACTAAAATAACCGGTACTTCACACTTTGCCTTACACATGACAAGATTCGATGGTCTAGGGGCAGCGCGCTTATCTCGTAATCAGTACGCTCATGGTTCGGGCCCGGTGGAGGAAGAATTTTTTTTTTTTTTTTTCCAGAAAAACGGAAATTTAGCATACAAAAAACGAAAACATAATAAACAGAACGGACATTTTTTGAAAATTTTGCTGCCAGTCGTTTATTTTTTATTAACAAATATATTTTAAACAGTTTATCGGTTTCTTTTCGTTATTTCATCGGAGTCATCGGGAAACGATGATCGGCTTTATGGCTCCCCGAGCGGACATTTTGTACCAGTTGCCGATGAAATTTCCCCTTTTTTGGATGAAAAGCCGTGATCGGCCATTGCTCCTTCTCCTCGGATTTAACTCACCCGCCTCTCATCGACCGACGGGTTATTGCTACTAGGGCAATTATGCCAAAATAGATAGGGTAAAAATATTCATCGTATTAAAATATCTGTGTGTTCCAAATTTCATCGCGATTGGTTGAAAGGTATAGAATTTGACGTTCTTCAGCAACACTTAGTGTCGAGTTATAGTAAAATGGATTAATATAAAAGCCTTCTCCATTAAAAAAGACTTATTGTAGAAAATTTCATGGTCATTGGTCGAACGCTGTTGGAGTTTATCAACTTCATACAAACATACATACCAGCATTCATTTATAGATTTCTCTGCTTTAAAACACTGATTGTAACATTTACGAAATTTTTACAGAATTGAACATTATAACTCTCATGAATAAGGTTTTAAAGATACAGAGAAAAAAAGTACGTTATTGTTCATTTTCCTTTAGTAATTTGCTCCTTTGCCCAATGATGGACTATAAGTAGGGCATAAGCCATTTGTGTGAGGAAACAAGGACAGACACGAAAAAGGAATTTTTATTGGCGTGCAATTTTTTTTTTTTTATGTATTCTGCCTTTTCTGCATCATGATTTCATGTCAAAACTTGAATAAAAACCAGATATGTTATTTACTGAGTAATGTATTTCGTTTAACTATCGATTAATCATCGTTAAACCAAACTAATACGATTAACTATAACTAATACCATTGTTTAGTAACTAATGCATGTTTCTCTGTCCATAGTATTTTATTGGTCTGTAAGTATCACATGAATAGAAATTAAGCAAAAACCCAATTTTTAAAAGTAGAATCTTTCTATTCTTGAGTCCTAAAAGGCATCAAAAATTACTCTTGAAAAGCTATGCTATGAATGAATGAATGTTTCAAAACTAAGACAACTTTTGACAAAAATATCGATACTTCACTTTTGCAAGCGATGAAAATTTTTAAATGTTCAAAACATTTTAAAAAGCATTCGAAACCTTTGCAATACAGATATTAATGACTAAATCAATGCTTTAAAAGCAAATACATCCAAAGTAGAATATTATTCTTGAATGATTTTAAAGATATTTTGAACATTTAAAGATTTTCATCTCTAGCAAAAGTAAAGCATCTATATTTTTCTCAAAATTTTTCTTAGTTTTGAAACTTTCATTCATTTACAACATATCTTTGCAACAATAAATTTTTATTTTATGCCTTTTAGGACATATAAAGCACAATAAAAAGCTTTAATAAAAAGCCACAATAAAAAGCTTCTTCTTTTAAATATTGTATTTTTATATAGTTTTTCTTTTTTGCATTTTAATTACACATCAAAAACATTTTTTTAACTAAAAAGCAAGTAAGCGTGACACAAGGACAGGAAAGATAAAATATGCAATATCATTTAAAAGTTTCCAATTCTCGAGTTTCAGTAATGCAGTAAAATTTTCATTACTTAACAGAAGTTCCTTATAATTGTCATAAAACTTGACTACCATCGAACCCCTCTTCATAGAATCGAACCCGGGTCTTCTGGGTGAGATGTAGGTATTCTTACCACTAAACCAAATGGGATTCAATAGCTCAGGGACTTCTAAAAAGCAAATGCGCCTTGTGTTTAAGCGTGACACGATGACGGAAAGACAGAATACAAGTTCACTTAAAATCTTCTAAAAGGAAAGAAATGTCAGAAATTATGAATTTAGTTGCATGTTTGGTAGTACTTAGTGTAAGATATGAACTATGGTTTTTTAAAGACTTTTGAAAATACCTTCGCAATTTTAGAAAACTTGTGCTGATTTTCAACGCTTCTTTTTTTCTTTTCATATTTCATAAAAAAAATTAGTTTTCTAAAATCAGTTTTCAATTTAACCATATCACGCAAATTAATCAATAAAGCAAAATGCATAAGGGATGGATGCGAGACAATTTTTTTGCAGAGAAGAGACATAGATTTACATCTATTTTGCGAGACGAGAGTCATATTTTTAGCATTACGATATAGGGATTTTGCGAGATGAGACAAGCTTTTAAGCCATTTTGCGAGACGCGAGACGCCTATTTTTAGTCTCGCGTCAATCCCTAAATAGCATGTTTTACAATAAATATTTAACGAAAACGGAAAGCAATTAAATAAATCTATTTACATGTAATAAAATGAAAATTGTAACTATATCCAGCATAAGATATTAAATTTAGTCTAACTTCAAATGTAAGTAAGTACATCATCATGCAACTTCGTTATCGCCCCTTGTTATCTTAGTGTCCTAGTGTTTATGCACGACTATCTTTCAAATCTCCGCCACCGAAAAAATTCCTTACTATGCCTGTGATGTAGATCACATATTTAATATTGATTGTCAATTGTTTTCTGTTTCTTAAATTCAATCTATTTAAAATGAATAATTTTTAACTTATATTTCTATTCTCATTTTCCCTTACTTCGCCTTTCAAAATTTTTCTTTCGCTTTTCACCGCATGCAATAGCCTTTTATTGTGTATTTTTCTGGGACTGCCTGATGCCTCCTGGGATAAAAATAGATTCTCTTACGTCAGTGTGTAACTTGGAGTGGGTTTCTCATGCCCCCTCTGTTGGCACTCATTTTGGTATAATTTATTTTTATGCCATAAACCAGCTTTCAAAATTACCGAATCACGGCTTGATTACTTTAATTTCATTGGCCTACATACAGTTGTAACTCTGTGATTGGCGTTGGTTATCTCGGCCAAGCTTATTTTCTCGCCAGTGTCAAGTTCTATGTTGGCATCCTTTTTTTACTGACTCTACCGCTTGTCGATTATAATGAAAAAACTTTTTTTATTATTATTACGCTGGGCCACCAGATGCATCAACTTTGTACTTGCTTGACTCCGTACTATATCAGTGATTATCTTAAATTGTGTCTGCAATAAACAGAGTTTTTTAAAGCATCGGATGTCTAGGTGATTTTATGTTTAGCAACTAACTGTTATTGAAACTGTGGTGTTTTGTCACCTTAACGCTAGTTAATTAGAATTTTAATATAATCAAGAAATTTCTTCAGCCCTAAAACAAAGACTTCCTTTTCGATAGATCAACTGATACTACTTAGAACAAAAGTAAGCATAAAAACATTTATTGCATTGTCAGAAAATCATGCAATATTGCTGTTAAAGTCTCCCATTTAAAAAGCTGCGTAATTGACTAAATTTTACGTTAATCCACTGATAAACATACACAGTCTGTTCAGTTTAATATTAAATTTTATAAACTTGATTAAATCTTTATAAAATATTCTCTACACTAAGAAATATCTGGAAAATCAAACATATTTAAATGATATCCTAAATAAAATCATACATTTTGTGACTCTTTTGTTTTTTAAACAATCATTTCTATGTATTCAAACTTAATAATATCTACGAATACTCCAAGAAACATGCCACAGTGTTTTTACAGCGTAATTGTCAGTAAATAAAAATAAATTTTAGAAAATGCTCTGCAGAGTAGGGCGACGAACTGATTCGTTTGTAAAGTCTTCGCTCTTCAGCAGAATGTCACGAAAAGCGTTATTTAGAAGATGCGCAAAATTTCGAAGTCAATTATGTAAATTGGATTGCGAAAAACTACAGGAACGAGAGCATGAGATGATTGCAAAGATTATAGTTAAGGTAAAAATAACCATGTGAAGAAAATTGGATAACAGTAATGAACAATTCGAGCCAGAAAGTTATGTTAATATCGTGAATTACAGTCAAAAGTTTATATTTTTGTTCTATTTTAAAATGTTTTTAGATTTGCATTAAATTGCTTTATTTTTTATTTACTTCTGTATTTGTTTTTGTTGTTCTCTGAAAGTAGCGCAATAATTGCGTTTTCAAATAACGATAATTGCTGCCAGACAAAATTTTGTTTTTTGCTTCTTATGTAAATAAATATTGTTAAAGGTATATTTTGATTTCAAAATAAACTTTTTCATTATTTATTCCTTAAATTTACAAAGATATACATTTTTCTACAATCACATAATTTCCTAAATTTTTTCTTATTCATTCACATTTTTCAACAAGATATATTATACTAATTTCCAGAAATTTAGAAAAAATCACGAAAGCAGCGATAAAAATAAGCCAATCTCTATTAAATTTGAACACGTTTTCAAAAAACAGTTACTGAGTAAATCTGTAATACTCAAGTAATTCTCGCTTTAACTAGAATAGCTGAATTTCTGGGAACATGATGTTGCATGTTGCAATAGCCGCATGGCTTCGACGCAGATGTCGAGCGATTCTTCGATTCGTCCAACCAGCCTCTTTCAGTCCGATCGCACGACCGCTTTCAAATTCGGACGAATCTTTCAGCGAGACATTGTTACAACCGACGTAAGCTATCGCAGTTAAAATGCAGCAGAAATTTTAACCATCAGATTAAGAATGGCTCCTTATATGCACCTGCTGAATGCGCTGTCCCGATGCTCTAGCACTTCCGCTATTTATTCATTGGACTTCGGATTTTAATCATTTGCATGTTTGATCTGAATGTCTTTGCACACGAAATTTCATTACAATCGGGAGACTCCTTCTTGGGGGGGGGGGGGGGTGTCGATTCTTTTGCTACATAGTGTTTGTCCACTGAGCGGATAGTCAGTGGAAGGTTGTTCTCTTTACGGATATGCACGCTTCGCTTTCAAGGCAATAGTAGGCATTGTGTGATTTGGAGAGAACCTGAAAACCGTTATTGTCCGTCAAACATTCGCGAAAAAGATGCATACGCAAGAGGGAATGTCTATTTGAGGTGGGATATAATTGGGTGCACGCTCAGATCTCCATATCTTTCCACATAAAACAGTAACTGTCCAAACCTATAGAACAGTGTGTACCCTTATGGAAGAACAATAAGTGACGATTTCCTGATTCAGTACGACAATGCTGAACCACACAGGGCTCGCAATGCAGACGATTATCTCCAGTAGCAAACGATTATCCTCATAGAGTGGCTAGCTAAATCGACAGACCTAAATTCTATCGAGCATACCTGTGATGCTCTAGGAAAACTTGCAGCGACTCTTAACTTTCTCCTCAGACCCTTGCTACGTTTTCAAGTGCTTTGCTAGAGCAATGGCTTTCAGTTCCGATGGAACTGAACGTCAATGATGAATGGCAGCATCACACATCGCTGTTGGCTCTACATTGTTTTGAGGAGGGACGATATTCCGTATTGAGGGTACTTTTACTGTACCAAACTTTTGATATACCAACGAATCCACTTTGTTGGTTTTATACGTATGTTAATTTCTTTAACATCAAAATTGTCTGGTAATTTCTTTTCATGCTATTTTATATATGTCAGTTTGCTGTATACTCTGAGAAAATTTGATTAAATTTTACTTGTAATGCTTTGAGTAATCGTCATTTCTGTGATTTTTTCCCTCAATTAATGATAACCAGTGCACATAATATTACTAAAGATTATATACCATTACAGCCAACAACTCCTGAATAGTATAGCTTACATCTTTTTTGAAAACCGCATATTTTTAAAGTAACTTTAAATTCAATAATTTAGCTATATTTTAAATAAAAAAAATCTGCTTAGAAAAAGTGGTTAATTACATTCTTGAGTTGTTTGTAGCAATGCTATACTCTTCTCAGTGGCGGCTCGTAGCTTTAGTTATTGGGGGTGCTGCTTCAAATAATAAACCATTGTTTCATAATGTCGTGTAAAAAGCAACAATAGGCAAATATGGAAAAGTTCTGTACTATAAAGAGGCATAAAAGAAAACTTATTTCAAAATCCAGTAAAATTGGCATGCATACGTTTACTTAAAAACGAAGTCCATTCTTCTTGTTTGGCTAAGCGCGAAAAGACAAATAATTTTCTCCTTCATTTCTGAATGACTGTTGAGAAAATGTTTCGCCATCGACAGCACAGCAGATGCATTTAGTCTTTCTGATTTCATAGAACGCCCATGAAAATTTTTTATCCTTTTCCAATGTTGAAAAGCAGCGTTCTGGCTCTGATGTTGTCAAAAGTATTAATTAAATTTTAGAACTAAATACTAAACATTATAAAATTGCAATCTCTATTTTTCATAGTCTGTTGACTGAAAAGGTAGCTGGGCTGAGATAAAGGTACCCCACTTTTTGATGCAACTTTAAAAAGGCAATATTTTCCACTTATTTTAATGTAATTTTCGTATTTTAAAAAAAGAGCAACTGTAAGTATGCACAATTTTAAATGAGAAATGTTTACAACTCTGTTGATAACATATAAATGCGAAAAAACTCCAGGTCTCAGTTATTATAGTCACAATATTACAGAGCTTTTGTAGTATTAATTAGATAAGCGTTCGAAGCATACAAACAAACCAAAAGATCGAAAGAAAATTTTTAAAAGTATGAAATATTTTCAGACTAATTTAACTGTAGAAAGTTAATCGTGTAAAATTATTTGAAACGATATTTTCTAGTTTGCCACCTTATCAATAGTTAAGGAATGAATAAAAGCAATTAAGAAACTTAATGGTTTTAGCAATCTTGTCAATGCATTATCTATGGAACAAATTATTTGGTAATGATTTTTTCTATTTCATTATGAGTTATAGTAAATGAGCGAAATTCCAATTCATATGAAATGTAAAAGCGCTTTTAATGTGTTTTTCAAATAAAACTTCAGACATCAAGCGATAAATTATGCTACTTTATCGTTAAATTCAAGCGAAATGTGCTAGAAAATTATAATAGTTCACCCATTGAACATTTAAATCCCGTTTAAATTTATAGGTTTGTCATGATATTTGTGAAATATTCGTCATTATATTTTTAAAGAACATATGGAATATTAGAATTCCTTCAATTAAACAAACAATGTTTTATCGTCTGAAAACTACATCTTAATGGTAAAAATCAATACAAATTTGTATAGTAAAGCGATCGCTAAAAAAAAAGTAAATCTGAGTGATTATTTGCGTCTGCTGCAGCAAAGAACTTTTGATAAAATGATAAAAGCTAAAGATCAAAGAGTGCGGACTCGGTATAGCAAATGGTAGTTTGTTTTTATCTTGTTACGAGAGGTTATGTGCATAACTGCTGGGGTAGTTTAAATGAGAGGTGTTTACTAACATAAGGACTAAACAAAACAATGATCTAGAGTTTCAATTTTACAGGTTGTGCACACAGAAACCTTTTCTAATGCGACCGAGAATGGAACAGAAGCAACGTTAGCAAAATACCAGAGCAGCCGTTTAGAGGGAGGAAGCTGTTTTACAAAAATACATAAATAATACTTTTATCGAAAAGGAAAACCTGTATATATCTAAATTTCTGAAAGTTTATATCTCGCAGAAAATTTTCCTAAAAAATAATTTTATTCCATGCTTGGGCTGCCATCACGGCCCTCAATTACAAGTTGCTAAAAACAATAATGTCACATATGTATACCATTACTATAATATCACATTTGAAAACTTTTCATTTTGTATTCTATAAGTGTGAGAGTGAGAGAGAAGGTAGCGGCAGCATGAAAGCAGGCACTATGGGACCGAGCATTAAAATAAGTGCCCTGCTACTGATACTACTGATACCCGCTACTGATGCTTGCAAAGGATAAATCTATGCTCTACAGATGTTTTTTTATCACCTGTTTCAACGCATAAATGTGCGCGACTTGAATGAGGAATTACTTGTTCTTTATCAACATTTTTGAAATTTCATTGCAATTGTAATTCTGGTCGAATCTTGTCTTCAACAATTGAACTGACCATCCCTATTTGTAAAAGATTAAAACGACTTCAAGAAATTATTTTTAAAATTTTGGTTTCCATTGTTAATTTAATTTTTGTTCAACTAGTGAAAACTTATTTTAATGGAAGATATTTTGTATGGAACTCACGATACATGAGCAAAATAGGCAGAAGTAATTTTGATCGGATGTCGTATTCACCTAATTTCAAACCTTCAAATTATGCGATAAAAGAGTTTCAAGTGCATAGTAAAGCAAAGTTCTCCATCAATTACAAAAAGAACTTTTTTTGAATCTTAGATTAAAGTGATAAAAGCTGCCCCTAAAATTCCTGGCTAATCAAATCAAGAGAATGCACAGGTGTTCCATTTATGAATTTCTACAGGTTGTTCCAAAAAGGTGGAACGAGCTTTAATTCTTTATCTGTTACAGATGAGTGGGCAGTGTAAATTGAAAAAGTGTTCAAAGTAAGGTCGGAAATTAGACTCTGTTAAGAAAAAAATACTCTCGTTCATTTACAAAAAGTTACACTTTTTGTAGATGAAATTTGTATACGACCCCCGTACGAAAACATCCCCAGTTAGTAAAATGTGATTCACACACTGATGAGGTGATGTACTAAATTTGAGCCTTTCATCATGCAATGTCGCAGAGATATCGTTAAAGAAAGATAATGGGGGAACTATGCATGATTTTTGAATATAAACGTTTATTGCTAGAGTGAAAAAAAAAAGATTTTCTTTCTTAATTTCTGTACGACCCCAGAGATACGACCATTCGACATGATTTTTTCCCTTTGAGAGCCATTGAAAAGTGGTTTCAGCCAGCGCTATATTTATCTTCATATCTCTGACTAAGATATAATCAAATTTTGTATGTCATGTATGGAGGACATTTTACTGATTGGGAATTATTCAAAAGTATAACTTTTTGAAAAATTAACGAGAGGAATTTGCTCTCAATGGAGTCTTATTTCCGACCTTAGTTTGAACATTTTTTTCGATTTACACTGCCCACTTATCACTGATAGTTAAAGAATCAAAGCCCGTTGCCACCTTTTTGGGGCACTCTGTATAAAATTTGTATGTCTAATGCCATATAAAGCTGAACAAACTTTCCTTTTTCATAACACCTAGAAAATCTTTCCTGTCTGATCAAACACTAAACCGAATAGTGGAATAATTTGTGTTATTCCTTTTGTTTCTTATATATCCCTATAAATAAGTGATTTTAGGGGTAAGAAATTTTGTTAAATTTGTATGTATTTGATCCCTTCTCTAATGTAAAAGTTTCAGAACCTGATGTTTAAGCTATAAAGTTTAATTCCGTTGTTTAAGACAAAACAAAAAAACTATACCAATCGATAAAAACTTAATACACTTCTGTAATAATGCTCTATATAAAGGTATTTACACATAGCTTTCTCAATTAAAAAAAAATTCTGTACAGCAAATTTGGTCCACATAAAATTCCACATTTAATGATGAACGAAATAGAAGGGGGCACAAAACCGTGAACCGTTAACGTGATAAAATACTTTTATGGTGACGCGCATTTTTCAGATTAAATTTATAGCAGTGCTGGGGACAGATACTGTTTTCGATAATGCGGACTGGTGAAGAACAGCTTCCAACGTGCCGGATACGCCTAATGAGTGGACTATCTTGGTACAGTCGGAGGAAACGGCCCAGCCTGAAGAAAATTGCTGTGTTGATAATCTCCCGCAAGCAGCGACAGTACGGGAGATTACTCCAGAGTATTCGATCAATGAATGTTGTTTAATTAACTGTGCTAGCAGTGCCACCCGCTGAAAAGCTATGTAAGTGCATTAGTAAAGAAATCAATGCAGGTAGTTTATTAACTAAAAAGAGATTGGAAAAATGTTGTACGCACGTAGAAGGTAAAGTGTATTGAGCAATAATTTTTTAAAAGAAGAAGAAAAAGAAAGAAAATATTTTTTATTTTGTATCCCAATTGCTGCTTTTTTTGTTGTTAACATTTTATCACATTAACATTTAAAAATTTAAATTTAAATATACAGGGTGAGTACAAATGATGGATCCGATTTTTAAAAATCATATTTTCGAAACTACTGCACGTATTGCAATAAGTGATACATAGATGTAAAGAGGAATAAATCAAGTTTTTTCAGTTACAAATGTTCGATGTGTGACCCTCTTGTTACACGGCATACGTTCAATCTGTAATTCAGTCCCTTCCATACATTTTGTAGCATCACTCTATCAATGGTTCTCAATGCTGCACAAATGAGATCTTTAAGTTTTCGCAGTGTTTTCGGCATAGGTAGTACATGAGCAATGTCTTTGGCCTAACCCCACAAAAAGAAATCACACACATCACAATAAATGCACGTTACACAGAAATAACTAAAAAAAAAAAAACACGTGCGTACTGTAATACCCAAATAAGAGACACTTCTAAACAAGGAACAACACTGTTACCTCCCAATCCTTTTGAATAGAAACTTTAATTTATTTAGTCTAAGGGACACTCTTTTTAATGGAAACTTAAAAAGAATTTTAGAAACGTAATATATAGATGGAGATAGAAAAATAAAAATAAACTGATTTTTGTTGTTGTTGTTAGTAATATTTTAAAGTCCTAATGGCAAACTAGTGCTGAGTGAAAGATTTGTGACAAGAGAACAATAAATTCGTTAATAACTTTTTAAAAACTTCTTATCACTGATGAAAGGAGAATAAAACACTGAGAAATAGCAAGTTGTGGTACTATTAAAAGAATGTATACATTTATAAAATTCAAAATCCAGTTATTGTTCTGCAATTTTTTTTTATTGAAAATCGTAAGCATGTCTGAGGTAGTATCAAGAAACTTTTAACACCAGTTTCAAAGCCTACTTCCTGCAAACGTTTTATCACCATGCATTCAATATTTTACAGAATTCCCACCATGGCCGAGTGGATGAGACACTGAACATGGCATGTAACTGGAGTGTGAAGGTTACGCTTTCGAATCTACCGTAAGCTGTCAATCTAACGGTCTGAGCTTTGGGCGGTTTTCTCCAGATGTTACGTGAATACGTATTAGAAGCTCCTAAAAGTCCTCCGCGTCCGCCTAAGGCCAACTCCTTCGTAGGCAGCTCCCTAGGGAAGGCTTGTCGTAACACAAAACAAATCATTATGTTACAGGTGGTATGATATCTGTAAATCGACTTTTGATTTCACGTTCCTACACTTACATTTATATTCTACTAGCATTTAACGCGCAGTGTTCCCTCTCTGGGAACACCAAACTCTGACGTTTTGACTGTTGCCAGTCACGAAGACTAGATTTGATTTCTATAAAAATAGTTGCGGGTGGCATAGCTCCCACGAGAATCCTTTACTTTTTGGCACGTCATTTCCCGTAAAAAAATTGTCACGATTCTTTTTAACAGCACTGACATCTGCTGAAAAGTGGAAGAATGCGATAACAGCTGGATGGATTGCCCAATGCTGAAAAAAGAGCAGCCGTTGCCATCGCTCGACTTAACTACTAGCAAGATGGCGGACGATCGAAACGTTCATCGCGTGCCACAGATCTAGAGACCCTTTTTTGCACAGCCAGCTGTCGTTCAAAATTAGTCGTCAAGTTAGAGGACGCAGACCCAGCCAGCCACGATACATCGAATTAACGTCGCCGTCGACGTAGTTTCGACGTCATCATCGACGTTAAAAATCCTTGGATATGTCCACCTGTTTGCCCGTCGAGCGAACTTCTCGACGGCGTATTACCCGCGAGGGGAGACCGTGAGAGATAACAGGAAGAGAAAATCCCCGATATTAGTCGAACACTCGTCGCTATAACGGCGAAGGGGGACAGATTCACGGAATCTGTTTATAAAATTCAGCTCATAGTGGTTGATTTTACGTTATACGTTGTCGAATCGCTCCAACAGGACAGAGAAAACCGGCTTATATTCGTCTAATAGAAGTCGTTCTTTAAAGACTTCGCAGAATTTGTCGAATTCTGGCCATTTATAAACGTAGTAATTATGCTGCAATTCCAGACATTCAGAGAATAGACAAATACCATTTCCATACGTCGTGAAGGAATGGAAATTCAAACTGTTCTGATCTTGTGAACTTTTGCCGTTTAAAAAGGAAATATTTTATATTTCTATATAATACATTTTAATATTAGTTTGTTAGCTAATAAAAAGTAATTTTTAATTAAATGTGCAGAAATTACAAGTTTTAAATTAACTTCTAGTCGTTTAGATGAAGTTGTAAAATATACATTCATAAAAATTTGAACAGAGAGAAAATACATTAAAGAAAAATATAACCTTGATTTTTTGAATTTAATTGATCAGTAACTTGCATAAATAGCTTATGTCTCTATTTTACATTTTAAAGGGTTTACTTTTTCCCCCCGGTACATTTTATGAATTGTTTTTACTGTAGGTATATTCAATAAAAGAGGGGTGGGTACGCTGTTTAATTCAATGTTATAAACAATTTAAATATCTTCATATATTGGTGAAAGATGGTGAAAAAGTAACTTAAAAATTAAATAAAATATTAGTAAATTTAGTTAAGTAAGGAATACAGTTTAAAATGCAATTTTACTAACAGTAAATATAATTTACTTATTTTATATAAAAAAGGTTACTTTTTAACCAATATATGAAAATATTTAGATAGTTTATAAGAGTAGATTAAATAATTTTTTGCACCCTTTTATTAAAAATACCTAATACAGCCAAAACGATTAATAAAATGTACCGGGTGAAAAAATGGAAACCCTTCAAAATGTAAATTAGTGACATAAGTTGTTCGTGCGAGTTACTTATCTGTTAAATTAAAAATCAAGATTATATTTTAACTTTAATATATTTTTGTATATGTTCAAACTTTTATGAATATAAATTTTATAACTTTATCTAAACGATTAGAAGTTTATTTAAAACTAATCATTTAATTCAAAATTGCTTTTCATTAGCTAACAACTAGTAGTATAATGTATTATATTTAGAAATATAAAGTGTTTCCTTTTAAACGGCATGTGCACCCGACAAGAAGTATGAATTTCCATGCTTTCACGACGTATGTAAATGGTGTGTGACTGACATATTCTCTAAATGTCTGTAATTCCGGCATAATTACTACGTTTATAAACTGTCAGGATTCGACGAAATCGTCAAGGAACCACTTCTATTAGACTAATAAGCCTGCTTTTTTATCTCCATAGTTTATTATAGTTTTCCTGTAATAAAATATGAACAAGTTTTCTATCTACAAATCCCCCCCCCCTCTCACCCTCCCACGAGAAAAATTCTGTCTATTTCATTACACAAACAGTTTTTTATTTATCTCTCTTAATTCTTTGATTTGTTCAATTTTACTACTCCAAATAGGTTTAAATTACATACTAAATGCACACATATTAGTATACAATTTATAAAGAAAAAAAAAAACTTTGCATAAAGTGCTTTAATCTGTTTAATTGTAAGTTATGCCATAATGCAATAATAAGTTGACTTGAAAAAATATTTCATATGCTTAAGGTAAACAGTTGATTTTATGCCAATTGTACCTTTATATTTCACTCTATAATACAAATAAGAAGACTTATAATTAGCAATTAAAAAGAAAATGAATAAAAGAAACAAAGCACATAATTATTAGTTAAATAATTATTTAACTCACCTCTAAAATTTTGATGGATGGAATTAAAATTTGTAGTTATCCCGATAAACTTTAATAACATCACCGGCCAACACAATTTAAAGAGAGCCAGACAAACTTATTAATATGCCAAGCTAACGATAAATCGTGTTAGCATTGAACTTGAAAAATATTCCAAGAGATACTTGAAAAATATCCACTTTTATAGTTAAAACTATGGAAATTTTACTTTTCTGTGTAGCGCAGCTGAGCTCAGCCATTGACTACACGCTGGAGCGAGTTCTGCCCTTGCATAAAAAACTGCGAAGTACGAGCCACGTGAACCATGAAGGAATATACACTCAAAAAAGAAAAAAGAAAACATCTGTTTTCTGAGAAAACGGTTGGGGTGGACATGTCAAAGGTCGTGAGAAAGGACCCCATAAATTCTGTCTCCCCTGCACTGTTTATTCGACGTTCAACTGACTATTAACTAAGCTGAAAAAATTTCTTAATGCTCCATCGTGTTTCTTCTTTGCTGGATGGGGGGGGGGGGGGGCTGTCTCTCAGACCGCCCAAGCCATGAGCGGAAAATCGGCGATGTATTGACGGATCATAGACCTCCTGATGGCGACCAACATTAACAGTCGAAGATAGCCGACTCCCTGACCAAAATCGAACGGCGTTTTATAACGTCGACAACACAATGTATGTTTGATCTCTTTTAAACGCTATTTTTTGCTGTAATTTTTCATCGACCTATTTTCGACATTTCGACATCGGGAATACGTAATTTAAACGTGTGTGCGCTTGCTGGGAGATGAAACCGGAGTGTGTGTGGTCTTGGATCTTAGAAAGTGTAATTTGCGTGTGTATGTATGTATATGCAGTTAAAAATTACTACACGCAAAGTTTTCAAAGTTAAATTTTATTAAAGAATGAAAAACTGAAATAGGGAAATGACAATAGAAGGAAAAAAACTTATATTTATAAAAATAGAGGATTACAGATAATGGAATACACCGGTAACATCGATGCATTAATGCTTCTCTATGTGCTTATACTTTTTTGATAGCAAACAAAACAAATATAATAATATCAAAAACAAGTTTCCGAAATTTCTTTTCTCTCCTGTGAAATCAACTGTCGGGACCCATCCTTTAAAAGGCTGCTCTCCTCATGCTCCTTCCAGTTCAGTTGAGGCAAGCGAACGTACAAAATTATTAGCCACTCTAAATTGCAATCCGTTAGAGCGATAAAACGCTGCATAGGGACCCACATTTTTCAAGACAAATTTATTGCAGCGCTGGGAGAGTAGATATCGTATCCGATAACACGGACGAGTTGAGAACAGCGTCCGGCACAGTAGTGAGCCATGTACGAGTAATGAGAGTACTATCTTGGAAAGAGAAAACGGCTCTTCCAAGAAAATTGCAGCGTTGATAATCCAAGAAGCAAGGGATTTACTCCACACCGTCCCGATCAATGAATGTTCTTTAATTAACTGTGCATACAATGCCATCCCGTGAGATGTTGGAGAGATATATTAATGAATGGATCAATCGAGCATTTCATTAGCTTAAAAGAAACGGAGGGAGATATTTAAGGAAACTTTTCGTCGAAATTAGTTCGCGTCTAACATAAGCATTAGCTCAGAGAGTGTCTGCATGGAAGAATTTACATTAGCGTTTAAAGATTTTTTTTAACGTATAGAAAATGTAGTGTTAAAAAACATATTTTAGAAATAGCTCACATTATTACTTATTTTAGTTGTTTTTGATAGTTTTAAACGCATACATTTAATACTGTAATTTTATACTGATGAAAAATATTGTTTACTTGTTTTGTTTTTATTTCTATAACAAGTATCTTGCCTCTAACAATAAACTTGCATACAACAATTATTTCCCAAAGTTTTGACAGTATTTTATTTTATATAGACTAATGTTTTCAAAGCTTCTTTAGAATGATTTGTTGCCATATCTGAAACGTATAAACAGAAATAGAATATTGGCCTTTTTTATTTAAGAAGTAATTTGCTAATATCAAAATTCTATGTAACTAAGTTGCAGTTAAATATATAGCGACACATACTATTTAAAGGTCTGCGGGGTGTATCAAATGGTCGTTTACAAACTTAACAAGCTGGTCGTTCAAACCATGATCAAAAAGGTTCACTCATGCGAACGGCGACCCCTAGAGGGCAATATTCGTAGGCGTTTAGGACTGCAGGAACGAGGGATTCTTCTTCGTTTCACGCGAGTAAGTTGTAGGAGAAGGATACCGACGGGTTAACACCAGGCCCGGACTCATATTACCAATCCTTACATTCATTCGGTACCTTACATCCTTACATTCCTGGCCCCGAACAGACAACCCGGAATCCAGATCGCTGTTGGTTAGCTCACTGACGTCATGCCTGCCCACCGAATTTCAAAACTGGCAAGTCTGTACGGCAAAATATGAATTAAAATGATTAACTATCATGAGATGAAATACCAGCAAAATAAACATATAGGCAGCTTGAAGTAGTTTCAGATGATACGCAATAAACGAATATACGGTTTAAATTACGAGTACATTACAAATCCTATTTTAAACCTTTTTTTTTCCACTGGTGCTGGCATCTGTAGACTTATATGACACGTTAAGTACACTTTTCATAGACTATTTTTCAGAAAATTAAAAACAATTTTTAGGCTGTTTTCAATGTGTGTCTATAAAGTTTAATTAAATTAAAATTATTATAAACTGAAATGATTCGCATAATACAATTATTCAATATTTATTTAGTAGAATATTTTTTTTCCATATAAATAAAAGAAAATATTTTTTGAAAAATTATGAATATCGTTTCTTGAATAATGGCATGTACTCTAAATATTAATAAATGACTTAAGTTACAACTAGATGCATGAGATTTAATTAATAAAAAAGGGAATTTAAATAATTCATTGCATTTTTTGTTTGCAGTTATTTAGTCGTAGTGTGGATATTTTAAATTTTTTAAAATTTAAAAAGCATTTAACCACTGTGTGTGTATTAAGTATAATGTTGGATTTCAAGTATATTTCACTGATTGAATTATTTTAATTTACGTTGCGACTTTTTAAAATTTACATTCAGGTTTTTTGTTTTTGATTTTTATTTAATGAGGTTCTTAACATAATTTCATATATTCCAAGATGTTTTTGTTTTTTCTTGAATTCTTGAGGGTATGTATTTTAATTCTTTATTTTTGAATCTGGATTGCGATTTTATTAAAAAGAATTTTAGCTTTATTTATTTTATTTTTTTTCATGTATTGTTGAAGGTGTTGGTTAACACTATCAAAGTACTTAAAGCTTCATTGTCTGTCTAATTACTGACAGAACTTTTTAACTTTTTTTTATAAATTAGATTTCTCTCCTTGTATCTCTATTTCAGTGTTCATTAAGGATTATTCCTGATATTTTTCTAATGTGAATTTGTCCGTATTTCTATAATTTTGGTGGATATGTTGATATATATATATACAGTAAAATGCCTCTGAGATGTCAACTCTCTTAACGACCATTATTTTTTGTTGAAAAGCATTTTTCTGCTGTCGACAGTTTTAAATTTAGTTTATAAATTGCAGTTTTAGACAAAAAGCTCTCCAAATTGTTTTCGTCTCTTGATGACTTTATTTAGAAACTATTATAATTTCTTTATATATATATATATATATATATATATATATATATATATATATATAATTTATGCACTAGAACCAACACCAAAATTATAGAAATACGGACAAATTCACATTAGAAAAATATCAGGAATAATCCCTAATCAACACTGAAAAAGCGATACAAGGGGAGAAATCTAATTTATAAAAAAAAGATGCGTCACTAATTAGACAGACAATGGGGCTTAAAGTACTTACCAACACCTTCAGCAATAAATGAAAAAAAAAACATTAAAGCTAAAATACTTTAATAAAATCACAATCCATGATTCAAAAATAAAGAATTAAAATACATGCCCTCAAGAATTCAAGAAAAAACAAAAGCATCTTGCAATATATGAAATTATGTTAAGAACCTCATTAAATAAAAATCAAAAACAAAAAACCTGAAAGTAAATTTTAAAAAGTCGCAACGTAAATTAAAATAATTCAATCAGTGAAATATACTCGAAATCCAACATTATACTTAATACACACACAGTGGTTAAATGCTTTTTAAATTGTAAAAAATTTAAAATATCCACACTACGACTAAATAACTGCAAACAAAAAATGCAATCAATTATTTAAATACCCTTTTTTATTAATTAATTAAATCTCATGCATCTAGTTGTAACTTAAGTCATTTATTAATATTTAGAGTACATGCCATTATTCAAGAAATGATATTCATAATTTTTCAAAAAATATTTTCTTTTATTTTTATGGAAAAAATATTCTACTAAATAAATATTGAATAATTGTATTATGCGAATCATTTCAGTTTATAATAATTTTAAATTAATTAAACTTCATAGACACACATTGAAAACAGCCTAAAAATTGTTTTTAATTTTCTGAAAAAGAGTCTATGAAAAGTGTACTTAACGTGTCATATAAGTCTACAGATGTCAGCACCAGTGGAAAAAAAAAGGTTTAAAATAGGATTTGTAATGTACTCGTAATTTAAACCGTATATTCGTTTATTGCGTATCATCTGAAACTACTTCAAGCTGCCTATATGTTTATATCGCTGGTATTTCATCTCATGATAATTAATCATTTTAATTCATATTTTGCCGTACAGACTTGCCAATTTTGAAATTCGGTGGGCAGGCATGACGTCAGTGAGCTAACCAATCAGCGATCTGGATTCCGGGTTGTATGTTCGGGGCCAGGAATGTAAGGATGTAAGGTACCGAATGAATGTAAGGATTGGTAATGTGCGGCCCGTTCTAACCAGGTCGGCGACTGCCGAGGACCCATGCCCTAAGGGGCCCCCCACCGAGGCTTCCCGATGTACTACTTTATAATTAAAGTAATTTGATATATTATCAAAGAAATATACTAAACTTGTTTGAATTATTTATTTCCTTGTAATCTTACGCCTTTCACAGTTGCGTAGGGGATGACCTCGCAGATCCCTCGTCGCGCCCTCCCCCCCCAAAGAATCAGGGGCCCAACAACTTTAAAACATTACATTTTCTAATATTTTATTTCCTCTACATTCCCCAGTAAGGGGCCTATTTTAACTGTCTGGACGAGGGCCCAACAAAGGGGTCAGTCCGAGCCTGGTTAACACGTTGGATATAATCCACAGTGCCCCCTGTCGCTGTCTCTCCCAGCAACAGACACGTTATCGAAAAATATCTGTCACTAAGATGTCTTCCACTTCAACTCTATTAAGTTGGGAAACCAGCATAAACTGTGAGAATCAATTTTATAGATTTAAATTTTTTAGGTCAAACAAAAAACAATGTGTGGTGCCTTTATTAAGGTTATTTTATAAAATTCTGATTACATTATTACATAGTGACTTTTATACTTTTAGATTATCTATATGTTTTAGTTAAGCTATTATTTGAAAAAATTCTAAAAGCAGAAAAGCTTTAAACGCAGTTTTTTCACACTAATATTTCTTACGTTTTTTACTTTAATGGAATGTCTTCTTATTTACAGTTAAAAATTAGCTTTTAAGAGATACTCAGTAACTATGCAATGTGTAACACATAATGATTTCTTTAATTTTATGATAATAATAATCAAATTTTATACATACGCATGTATATAATTTAAAATCCGTAAAAAGTAAAGTTGTAATGCAAAAAGAAGTCTTTTTGCCATACTTTCAGAAAAAAAAAAGAAAAGAAAAATGAGATCTTGTGTGTGTGTGTGTGTATGTGTGTGCGTATCATGTTTACTCTAAAATTTAAATAAATTTCCATAATTTACTTACTACTTTACGTTTTAAGATAATTTAATCTCTATTATCGATTAGATGATTAAAGACCTCCCAAAATTTCTCGTACAAAAAACGCTAATCATGTACAAAACTTTGCACTTTTCGCAATTAATTTAGGTAAAAGATTTTATATGTAAAACACACTGCGCTGTTGTGGATGAGATATTCAGTATTCGCTGAGTACATCCCATCAAAGTACCGGCTTCTTCTATTAATATTTACACAGATGTAACAAGTAGCAATATTGATATCAGTAATAAATATATTAAAAATGTAGTGTTTGTAAAGGAATAAAATGAATACACGCATGTTTGTTTTCTATACTGAATGGAATTTTCTTTAAAAGTTCAGTTCACTGCGATTCATTAATTCTACAGGGTGTCCCATAAAAATACAAAGAAAGTAATATGCTTTACACTTTATCTATTAGAGATAAGTGGGCAGTGTAAATTGGAGAAAACATGTTACAGGACGACCACGGGCTACAACACCTGCAGCAGCCCACTTTATAGTTCTTTCAGCCCGACGAAGAAGAAGCATTTCTGTGCCGCAACTTGTTGCAGACCACTCTGTAGCATCAGAGAGAAAAATATCCGCTAGTACGGTGCGAATGTATCTTCACAATGCAGGTCTGCAAAATGACCAGTTGTGTGTGTCCCCCTCAACGGACGACAGTGAGGGGTCAACTTATATTGATCAAGAGAGCACGTTTCTTGGACTAGACAGCGATGGACTTCTGTACTCTTTACAGACGAGTCCAGATTCACACTGGAGAGTGATTCAAGACGTCTGTTGATCTGGAGGGAACAAAGCACCAGATACATCAATCCAAATCTGTACAGACACAATAACCGAGATGACGGAATAATGGTTTGGGCAGGGCTCTCACTCGGTGGTCACACTGACCTGCATGTGTTCCAGGGAAGAACTCTGATTGGTATGAGATATCGGAATGAGATCCTAGATCCATGTGCTCGACCATATGCCGGTGCAATTGGCAATGATTAAGTGGCTGCTTCAAGTCCTCCTCCAAGATCGTTGCATGAGCTGGAACAAGGACTAATCCGTGCATGGTCTTCGCTCCCTATTGAGCTGTCCGACAACTTAATTATCAGCATGGAAAATCGATGCCACCAGTGCATTTCAGTTAGGGGTGGAACCGTTCCTTATTAGAACTCATTTTTGTAATGTTTCCGACACATGTTTCCACAAAAAGCTTTGATAAACTGTTTTCTCCAAAAATGAACTTTTCTACCAAAAGTGTACTTTTGCTTTTACGCCATGTTTTTGTCGAATTTATGTAAATTTCTATGTCGTACTCAATAAAGAACTATTTAGTGCTCCGTTAGTCCAAATTTTTTGCTTCTATGTTCATTCGTTTCCATATTATTCACAAAAAGCAGGTTGTACCTTAACTTTTGGAGGGCCGTGTAATTATAAGTATAATCAGTGAGTTGAGATGCCATAGAATTAATATGATGTTGGAACAAACTTCACCACTTAAATTTCCCAGTCTCTAGAGAAAAGATACGCACGAGGTTAGTAGAGAGTGCAGAGGCAGTTTTATAGTGTGGCTGACTACTGTCAGAAAAGCAAAATAAGAGCACATCTCAACTGAGTCTGCAAAAGATTGCAGGCTGTCAGAAGGGGAAAAAATTCGCTTATATTTTAGCAATGCAATATAACAAATGAAATTTCAAAACAAAATACGTATTATCTGTCAGTTCCTGGTTTGTACATATAATAATAAACATAATCAGCGAGTTGAGACGCCATAGATTTAATATGATGCTGTAAAAATACTTCTCACCACTTACATTTCCCAGTCTCTAGAGTGAGAATGTTATGCCATTTATTACATCGGCCAACAAACAAAAAAATGTGGTGGGGGGGGGTCTGGTCTCATGCTTAAATTCTGATTCTAGACAATGAAAAACACTTAAATTTTAAGTTCTTAAAGTTTGCCTTTGCTTGATTTACGTCGATAAGTATATTTTAATCTCTACTTATTATAAAAGAAGGTGTCTGTGTGTCTGTGTGTGTGTGTGTCTGTCGGCAGCGTTACGGACAAACGGCTACACCTAGAAACACCAAATTTGGTACTCGGGAAGATGTAAATATGTAGTTGTGCACCTCGAAGCGATTTTTTCAAAATTCGACCTAGATTTTTTTTTATTTTATGTTTTATGCGTTTTTTGGCATTTTTTCTCACCTAATTCGTAATGACGGCGGAAATTACGCTCGCAGCAGAACGGCATTTGTATCATCGGATAGAGGAGAAAATTTTCTTTTAAAAACAGTTTGTTCTGAATACGTAACATGATTTACCGATTTTTAGGATTTTTTTTACTAAGCATTTGCTTCGGCGAATTGTTTCGTAAAATAATTTTAAAACTGTCGCATCTTGAATTCTATCCGTCATAACTTTTTGATATTTTGACAAATCGTGAAACATTCTTTTCTCCCTCTTTTAAAATAAAAACGAAAAAATTATGTAAATTAGAGGATTTTTTATGAATTTTAATGCAGCATAAAGTTTAGAATTTAATAGCATCAACGCGATCTTACGCCATTCATTATATTGCGATCACGGCACGAGAATTTATCTTCGGTTGTTGCCACAGAAAGGATTAGAAAAAAGGGTTTTCTCAACCAATCGAGTTTTTAAATGGGATATCGGAATTTCAATTCGCAAGTGAGGATCTATGACGTCAAATGCTTTAAGATACGTAAAAATTACGCCATAATTTTTAACTCATTTATTCCAGCTCTATTTTCAACACAGGGAGACGATATTTTGATTAAAATTTACTGTAGAAATAAACTAAGAAATTCACGATTATTATTATTAGAAGTGGTATTTTAATCCGGCGCTTATTTAAAAATTGAAATGTCTTTACTGTGCTGAAAATGTTCATTTTAAAAATTACAAAGTTCGTTTCAAAGCGCGATATATTAAAATTTTTCTATTTACTATTTTTATTTTTGACATTTAATTATGGCGCAGACGTTGCCTAACATATGCATGCAGGCTGCGAGTATAGTTTTATTTTAACGTTGAATTACGTTCCTCCATAAAGGTCCTACATAACGCAAAGTTTTAATGATACCGTTTGAAAACTACTATGCGAAATATCGAAATTAACTCCCTCAACCAACTGGGGTATCCTTTACGGCAGTCAAACAGTGACGTCATAAATAAAAAAAAATGCGTGAAATTTGTAAACTCTGCAACTCTAACGCCCTGTCACAATTAAAATGGGAATAAGTAGCTCCTCGAGATTACACAGTTTGATGTTTTTCAGGAGACAGGACTATGGAGGATATAAAAGATATCGCTATATTAGATACATGGATATTTAAAATGGCCTCCCTTGGATATTTTCTCCCCACAATAAGATGAAATGGTTTGCGGCGCTAAATACGCCAATCTTATAAAACTATGTATAAATTAAATATATATGGAGAGTTTCCTTAATGGCAACCATTATGTGAAATGATTATTATTTATGCTAATGCGTAAATTGCAAAGAATCGCCATAGAATCAAAAGATTCCATTGGGGCCAAATAATCTAAGCTGTTTCTTTTAAGGGAGCCTTGAAGAGGGAGAAGCGAAGATAGATAGTATTAATGTACGTAATAGGTAGTATCATTAGGTTCGTAAGGATAATATGAATAAATCATAATATACCACGTTAATAAATATTTCATGAAATTAAAAGTGTTTCTCCTTTTTCAAGGGTTGTCTTACAACCAACTAAACGAAAAGTAATTCTAATTTGCGTTAATATATCCCGCAGTAATTTCAACAGAGGAGATTACTTGAACTTTTTTAAAAATGAAATTCTGTTTTGTCACAGGCAGATATGATTTTAGTAGTAAAATATTCGCTTATTCCCGTATGAAGAGCGGGTGCGCAGTTATCTTAAAAACATCTCTTGAAAATAGCATAAATGAATTCAGAAGACCTCAAAACGTGTAAATACACCAAAATCTCGAAGTCGAATTTTTTCATGATTACAATACTTTCCTTATATAGTACATGTTCGGAAAGAAATAAATGGTTGTCCATTCCATGTAGTGTCTTAGGTATTTAATGCTACAACTTGAGCCTAAAAAACAGTATGATGTAGAAGTAAGATATTTTGAAAGCCAGGAGTTCTCTGCAAACCATTAAGCTTTCCACTTTTTTGATAGTGAATGACACTGACGTAGTTTTTTGAGTCATTATACTGCAATGATGCCAGGTTAATACTCGTGACGCAAACTTTACATCAAGAGTAGGGATGGACGCGAGACGACTTTTTGCGAGACGAGACAGAGATTTACAGCTTTTTTGCGAGACGAGACAAACATTTTTAACATTATGATATAGGGATTTTTGCGAGACGAGACAAGCTTTTCGGCTGTTTTGCGAGACGCGAGACACCAATTTTTCGTCTCGCGTCCATCCCTAATCAAGAGTCAAATAATTTTGCTCTTTTTCTTTAAATTCCACATCACGAATAAATTCGAATTACACATGTAAGGAAAATTTTCGTTTCCTACCGTGCGAAGAACGGGCACGCAGCTAGTTCATTTCATAAACGAAAGATGGCAGAACTTTGATTAACCCGAAAGTAAACTGTATTATTTTTTGTAACTCTATAGTATTGCTTGTAGTATTATTTGTAGTATTATTTGTAATATTATTGTTTGTATCATTATTTGCTCATACGAACATAAAAAAAATACGAAAAATATTCACTTTTAGACATTAACTTCTTATTATTTTACATTTATATGTTATTTTTTATCACAAATCTTAAATAAAAAAGACTTTTATATCCAGAAAATCTTTTCTGGTCATAATTTAAAGTGGAATTATATAAAAGAATATAAAAATCAGTAATTTTTGCCAAAAATTGAAAAATTGCTTTAATTTCTACAAAAGGAAACTTTCATTTAAAAAAATTATTTTCCCTAGTTTTGGCGTAGGAGAAACTAAAATTTAACATGTTAGAAGTCAGACCCAAAAATCGTGTTGACCGGTGTTATCTAAAATTAATATAATCTTATTAAAATTTATAAAGTTGTCATCAAAGATGTATTTAACTTGTTATGCGTACTCGATGAGTAAAAAAAAAAACTCATTTATATTTATAGATTAGTTTAAAAAGTAAATTACCAAAAAAATATTCATTAAATTTAATTAAAATAAATTGCACGCATAATCATATTTTTACACTATCTTAGATATACGATTACAGCTAAATAAATATGATTCAATTAAATAATTGCACAATTTTTTAACCCATTTAGTGTTTTAGTTTTAATTAATTTGTGCGTTTATTCAGATAATGCAATATAAGTGATTATTATCTAAAATTTTAATTCTTAATTATAAAATATTGTTTAAAATACCTCAAATAATAAATTGAATTTGTAAGGATCCACAGATCACCTATAATTCAAGAGAATCACATTGATTTTTAAGGTCAGTGTCAAACAAGAAACTCCAAGTGAGACAATAATATACGATACTAATTTCTTTAAACATTATATTACTATGTTAATCAAATACTGCTGGTAATGATCGATGAGACATTTAGTGGAAGTTTTCTAAACATTCCTTGAACCTGTTACAGAGACCCTCGTTTTATGTAAATTATAACCATTAGTCGTAGAGTAATTTATCCTGCAGATTTATCGGGGGGAAATGTAAGTGACAGTAAAAAGAGTATTAATTAATTGTTGTTACAATTAAATCTTCAATGAGGTTTCTTTCAACTCTTTTCGAATATTGTTTTTCCAAACTATCTCGCACTACTCAATTAGAAAAACAAGTTACAGTTCGAAATATTTGAAGCTTGTTACAATGTTACACAAGATTTGACTTCGAAAAGTACTATTAGATTTTAGAAAATAAACAATAGTAGTAATGTCGCAATTGTAGTTGTATATAAAATGCAAACAAATTTCGAAACTTTACAAAAACATTCAAAGCCGCTCCAAGCCAAGATAAAAAGTTTTATTTCTGTTCTTCGCTCAAATTTTACTAGTTTTCTTTGTTTTTCTAACAACATGAGATTTGATCTGACAGATACAATCTCCAAGGATTCGTCTTACTTTTATTGGTTTAGGCAGAGTGTTCCCATCTCATCTTTAAACTCTATTGATTGCACTGACCTCGGAGTATTTGCCTTGTTGTTTCAACACACTGAACTCAAGTGAAACTATCAAACTTTCAGTTCTTTTCGTTTAAGTAAAAACAACCTATCTCCAAAATCCATTTACTTTTTACGGGAATTGGTATTTCTTCTTTGTTTGTCGGAGTAACGTCTGTGCTGTCTTTATCCTACATTGTACAAAAAATGCCTAAGAAAAAGCAGGTGTTTCTTTATCTTTTCTTTCTTTTTCTTCCTTTTTATCGGTTTATTTGTTTATAAAATCTTGGTCTTCTTAAATGCATAACCTCGAGAGTTTAAAGTTAATAAATATTGTCACTATTTTCAACAGTATAATGTGCTCAATATGTTAGCTAGAAAGCGAGGTCTTTCTTTTTAATCAATAAGAGCGAACTAAACAGCGATCAATGTTTATATTAAGTTCATTGAATTATAGTAGAGTGGCAAATTCATTTCCGAAAGTTAACATATTTCAACTGCAGTGGATTTAAAGTCTACCAACCAATAGATCACACTTAACGTCTGAATAAGCTCCGTTACTCAAAAGTCATAAAATATTCTTTTTGTGCATTTATTAAAAATAACTCGACTTCAAACTAAAAAATAACTAAATATGTTTGAATTTTTTAGAATATACTATATTGTTGTAAAGATATATGAATGAAACTTATGATAACTTTCAATTTACCATTTCCTACAAGCTTCGAAAACACACACATTCTCATGAAAAACAACATTTTCAAATTACATAATAGTGTTTTTAAATACTAGTTTTAGTGTGTAAGCTTTCTTATAAAGTGCAAATACTGCTTGTATTTGTAACAAATACTGATAGAAAGTTATTTAAAAGAATATCAAATGCGTTTTTAGTCAGGCAAAAGTGATATTAATGCAGTTGCATGCACTTTCAGGAGAACAGTCTTACTTAAAGTGTGGCCAATTACTTTTTCAAACTTCAGGGCTAAGGAATGTACAAGTTAATGTACTTCCAAAATTGAAACTTTGCGAAGGAGTAATAATACTTCATTCCACGCTCATTGAATTATGTATGTAGGTATATCTATCTATATATGTAAAATGTAGATAATAAAGATGACTAATAGGTATGAAATATTATTTTTCTTTTTTAAATTTCAAACTCAGACACCTATTTCAACTTATAAATCTATCCTAGCTTTCCAGCGGGTTCATGGCCGCAAATAGAGGGGGCAGGTGAGCACGTTCCCCGGGCGTTTGTCTTGCGGGGTGCTGTAAAATTCTCCCTCGGTAACGTAAACTCTAGTCGTGGGACTGGTTGGGGTACTTATTACTGTTAGGAAATTTTTAAATGCATTTTTTTCTAGGATATCATGAGCGGTAAGTTATTTTATTTAGGTATCAAATACAGTATTTTATTCAGGGCAGTGTGGCGTCGATAGAAAAAAATGGCCGCTTCTGATTCCGAATCCCTCACATATATGTAAACATATACAGTGTTACAGCTTATTTTTTAAAAGTATAAAATAAGTAATAGATACAATAGAAAAAAGTAATTGATGTTATAGAATATTACTTACATTAATTAACATTTATTATGAAATGAAAAACTAGTAACTAGATCTTCTTTGATAGAGAACTATACATTCAATTTGATAAACTTCAGAGATGAGAACAGTCTTTCCACACTGTCTTTAGTGGGAAGAAGATTTGTTAATGTTAGGACTACTTTTTAACTTTTAAGGGTGCATTTGTATAAGTTCGAAAAAGGGTGTCTTGGAAAAGAGATCCTATTTCTCTATATTTCTTCAAGACTGTGTACAAATCTTGTTTGTATTTTTTTTCATTTTTATTTCTGAAAGCTCTTGGTTCTTTATTTTCATTCGCTTTCCTTTGCTTTTTCAATAGTATTCAAATTTTTCTCAAAATTTAATTCGCCATTAGAAGAAAAGAATAGAGACTCAGTTGCATTGTCTATAATATGACTGTCCTGATTTGAATACTCCCCTTGGTTTGAGAATTTTGTCATTCTTATTTTGAATTGGGCGATTTTATGCACATGAAAAAATAAAAGTAATAAAAAATATTAGCTTTTAAGTTTCAAATTTGGTGACTCAAGATGAATTTTCCAGCCATGTGCTCTTTTTTCTTGTTCTGAATTATACTACAATAATCAGATCTATGAACGAGCTAAATGACTAAATGAATCAGTCTAATGAATAATGGCAAAAATCCCAATCATCCTCCTCCCTCATATTTATTTAAAAATAATAGCTCAGCCTGTCATTAATTCTTTTTTCAAATCACTTTAATTTCATTTCAAATTCAAACTGTCCAATAAAAAGAGTCGGAGTCGATCTGTTTTTAGCGACTCCAGCTCCGACTCCGTTTACTCAAAAATCTACCGAACTCCAATTCCTATACCACAGCCCTGATTGTAATTTCCAAAAAATTATAAATATTATGGAAACATTCTTTGGTTTAAAATAAAAATGTCCTTTAACTCTACCTAATATTAACATATCAATATTTAATTTCTCAAATGTATCAAGATCACCTTTTTTATTAAGCCCTACGCAACATTCAGTTAGCTTAATGTTCCGTTTGATTGAAGCGAAAAAGCAAAACAGTGCATGGAAAGGGTATCTTTTCCTATGCGTTGGGCGACCGTGGTATTGATCCTTGCTATTGAAGGTATCAAACATATATTCAAGAGAGGTATTCAATTTAATAACTTTTTACGAAAATGTCTAAGCATGTGTTTGGGGGGGGGAAGCATTTTTGATCTTAATGTAGTAGCTTTATATTATCAAGGTGGTGAGACAGTTTAACAGTTGAGGCTGTGCAATCCTTTTAAAAATTTGTTTAATATAAAATGGAGTAACTTAAAATGCAGTAAAAATATTTTTTAAATTAATATTGAAATCTAACTTTTTAAGTATGAAAACAGTAATGGCTTATTAGGAAGTTTAAAAATCTAAATTCTTATGCTGCATGTTTCTTTCATCCTCCTAGACTATTATCAATTTCAAAGTTAGTGTTTGCATAGTTTCACGTTTTGAAAGACAATATGAAACACTGAAGTAAAATAATGATGTCATTAGACTAATAATCTCATTTTGTAAACAGAAACATTATATATTTCAAAATTTTACAAAACTTTTGCAATTTTCGAAGCAAATAACGATACCTGTATGCATTAGACATAAATAATCACTTTTTAAATTTTCCTTTTTACTTCAAAAAATATACGCTAATGGGAGATTGAAAGAAACCAATTTCTAAAAACTTTCTTTTATTCACTGTGACAGATTTTTTCCCGGCAGTCTTTAACGTTAGAATTTTGTTGACTTGGTTATTGTATGTGTATTTATCTTGTCGAAATTGAACAAACTCTAAAGTAAACAATAAAGGTTTTATATAACTTTAAATGAAAATCAAACTCCATTCTATTTGTTTTACTTTCGATGAGAAATATTTTTCTGTAGCTCATTAATGTAACTCGAAAGGATAAACATTCTGGTTTTTCTAATTTCTTTTAAAGTTCCTATTTATGTTCTTTAATTTATAAAAAGTGTATATTCAAATGGTCGCTTTTATTTTTTTTAATCTATTGATTGTCACTTTCAAAACATTGAAAATGTTTTCAGATTCTTTTTATTATATGCATCCAATTTGCTTAAAAGAAGTTCGATATATATCCGTTTCAATAAGCCCTTATCATGTAAGTATGTTTGTTAAAGTTCGTATCCCACAGAAAATCACAGGAATTGATATTGCCTGACTCAATCAATATACTTAAAAAATAACTTTTACATCTTTATTTATAATTTGTAAACAATTTGTTCAGCTCAAGAAAAAAAAAATCAATGAATCCTTTACCATGTTTTACTTTAAGTATTTATTACTGAAGTTAGTTAAAGTATTTATTACTGAACCAGAATGAGTTAATTACTAAAACTGATTGATGAAATCCGTAAAAAATACATAAAATAGTAAAATAAGCTCTTGACGTATTTGGAAAAAGTTTGACATTCGTACAAACACCAATAAAATTTTAATAGAAGGATCATTTATATAGACATTTTTAATTTAATAGGTTGAAGTAGGCAATTTGAATTACCTAAATTTACTATTAGATTTTGAAGCGTTAATAGTTTCTAAAGGGGTTGGGAAGAAAGCACCAACCTCATGAAATGTGAATCATTAACTCAATTTATAAGGATAAAAAACACGACTGTTTTAAAAGTAATAGTGTTTAGCGTTGGCAAACTCTCTTTATTAGACTACCGGCCTTTGTGGAAAACCCGTTAAATTTTCAAATTCGTTTTTATTAAGTGTGAAAGTAATTTTTTTTATTTTCTCCGTTTGACAAAGTTTCCAGGTGTTTTATGATACTTTATCAATAGAACTTTATATTTTGATTTAAAAAATATACTCATTTAAATAAAACAATTCCGCTCTGTCTAGTAAATTTTGTCCCAGATCTCACTATCACCTCTCAACTAACTTAGCATACCTGTCTACTAATATTTTTGGGGGTCTGTCTAAGAATAAGCTGCTAAACATAGACATAACTTATAACACGAATTCACTGTTCGGTGAAGATACTATGATTATTTTCCAATTCCATAGTAGATTACTCCAATCTTATTGCGATGCCATACATACATAACTTATTTTTTATATACACAACAGAAATATTATTTTATTAACCTTTCTGTACTGAAGCAAATACATAACTTAAGACAAATTTTTAATTTTAGGCACTTTAAGACAAATGTTATTTTATTATCTTATTAACCTATTTGTAACAAAGAAAATACATAACTGAGACTAATTTTTAATTTTCATCACTTTAACACAAAATAAATATTGGAAAATGGCTTCTGTATTTGAAAAGTAATTTACTTCTAGAAGAATGTTTCGATGTTACACAAATTTCCAGTTAAAGTGAAATGTCACCTACATTGGAGTTCAAATGTAATTCTCTACTGCCGATACTTTGTGAAGTCTAGTGAAATATATTTTTTCTTGTTCTGTGTTGAGAGAAGTGACACAGCACTGTGAGAAATGTACTAATTACATTTGAATATACTGACAGTCACGAATAGCATCGGTTAAAAAATTTTCTTCTGATTGCTTCTTGAATTTACGTCTTTACAAGATGTAAGGATATTTCGCTATTGAAAAATATACTCCTAGCTTAATAAACAGCCCCTTTAAAAATATTTTTTCAAGCAGTATCGTCTTTTAATGGATGAAATGAAATTCCTTAACTTTTGTTACTAGGTAACAATTTAATATGCCATTGTTTTCAAGTAAATAAATGGCAAAATTTTTCAAAATTCTAATTTTTTAAGAACAATAAGGTACAATTTTATAAAAACTTAAGGCTAACGTTATTTAATATATATTATTTTTAAAATATTTTTATATTCATAGTTTTCTTAAAAGTTGTGCGCAAAAAATAACGTAAATGTGGCCTATTTTGCTCTTTTTCATACATCTTATTTTTAATGCTTCCTTTCATCATGATTTATTTTTAAAATATTTAATTTGGCATGCAATAACTAATTAAATCAAAAATTTAGTTATTGCCAGCAAAAATATGTCTTTAGTAAAAACGATTGCGCATATTAATTTAATTTTGGTTTTGAAATTGTTTTTGGAATTGTTGCTATTGTAGTATTAAAATCAAAAAACACTTACAAAAGTCTCATTTTTCTGTTCCTTTTCTTTCATCTTGTCATACTTTTCAGTCTTTTCAGTCAGTTGACTCATGAATAAACAATTTTGTGTGTTACATTATTGTGTAATCTACCTTGCTTTACAAAAAGCTGCGTGAATGAGTTATGGAAAATACTAATGTGCAAATCATTAGGGAATTTCATACAAATAATATGTACATTTTACATCCATTGACTTTTTATTACATTCTTCACATTCTGTAGATATTTATAACTGCTCATCATGCTTATAAACTCATTAAAGAATTACCTAAATAGAGTTACATACTGCCATTCTCTGAATTTTCAAAATATGTGTGAATGAAGACCAAAGTTATATTGCTTATGTTCTATTAGTTTTAAGTATTGTTTTTGATGTTATGAAAATAATTGTAGAAGTTAATATTTCATAATCAACATGTGATTGCCATATTATCATTCAGTTGCTTTCGCTAGAGTGAAGTTTTTTTTAATGTATTCAAAAATTAATTTTTAAGAAAAAAATAATTCATTTTATCGGAACTCCTTTTTTATGTTTCTTCGTTTCGGAGTAGCATTGCTTCGTGAAATCGGGAAGTACTTACGTGATTCAATAAATAAGGTAACCCTTTGAGGCGCAACCCTTTCCCAATGATGAAAAAAGGGCAGCCATTGCCATCGCTCGACTTAACTACCCGCAAGACGGCGGACGATCGAAACGTTCATCGCGTGCCACATATGTAGAGACCCTTTTTCGACGACAACTGGGTGTGCCCGAGCACAGCCAGCTGCGCCAAAAAAGTGTCTCCAGATCTGTGGCACGCGATGAACGTTTCGATCGTCCGCCATCTTGCTGGTCGTTAAGTCGAGCGATCGCAACGGCTGCCCTTTTATCAGTATTGGGCAATCTATCCAGCCGTTCTCGCAGTCTTCCATTTTTCAGCAGATGTCGGTGCTGTTAAAAATAATAGTGACCATTTTTTTACGTGAAATGATGCGCTAAAAAGTAAAGGATTCTCGTGGAGCTATGTCATCCGCCACTATTTTTATAGAAATCCAATCTATTCTTCGTGACTGGCAGCAGTCAAAACGTCAGAGTTGGGTGTTCCCAGAGCGGGATCACTGCGCGTTAAAGGGGTAACAAGAGGTCTCACGAGTGCACTTATTCTGCGAGGGAATGAAATTTCATATCAAGGAAAAGCAGATGATCAAACGCCGCTAATGGTCACTAAATGAAAAGTAGTTGCTACAGCGCTTTCAGTGGAACGTACAAGAACACCCTCTTTACAGTCCGGATCTCGAACCAGTGATTTCATTCTCTTCGAGCCGTTGAAGAAGCACCTGGAAGGACGTCATGTCCAAGCCGATACTGCAGTTCAGGACGCCGTCTTTAAATTTCTCAGAGACCAGGTTACTGATTTCTTCAAAGCCAGTTTGGATAGATTGGTATAAAGATGGAACAAATACTTGTTTTTGATATCGTTACTGATGCTCTCCGGCAACCTCCATATAGGACGGATGGGCGAAGAGGAGCGGCTTCCATGATGGGAGGAAGACCGATTTAGTTCAGGATCTCCTAATTTTTAACCAATTCCAGATCAGAGACGCAGAACCTGGATCGGTACCCCCAGAGATATAGTTTAAACATGGAGGACACTGAAGCCACGAATAGGTTTTACTTGCATCAGCTCCCATTAGCGTACATGATTCCAAAGCGATTCAGCCGAGAGATGTTGTCACCCTCTCAAGCTCTCACCAAAGTCAGCACCGCTTCCCTTTCCATGCTCTTATGGGAACGGAGTGAAGTAAATGCTTTGATCCCCATGCAAGTTACGTTGAAAAATAATTTGTACCAAATAATTTCTATTTTTATGTATCTCTTGGATTTCGTGAACGAACTTTATATTAAATGGATTACTTTTTGAGACACCCTGATATAATGGTACTGTATATATTATTTTTAAATTTATAATTATAATAACTTTTCTAAGCATATTTTTACTGTTGAAAATAAAATATAATAATGCTTATGATTTCGTGCATGACTGTTAACTACACATAGTATTAACAGCAACAGAAAAAAAAAGTCCATTTCATTCCTTATATGATAAAAATTATATTTACACAAGAACTATTTTTCTACATAATATACTTTGGTAATATATTTTAAGAGTTATTTATGATGCACCAATGCACTTATGTGAAAAACTCCTCATAAAGTAACCAAAAGCTAAGTAGGATGTCAAGGTCGTTATCTAAATTAATGGCATTTTCTTTACTTAAGGGAACAACGGTTTCTTAATCTTCAACCAGATAATTCGTCGATACGCGTTTATTTTTTCTCTGGGTTTCCTTTAAATTAAGCTTTTTATTTTTATTTTTTTGGAACTGAAATGATAAATGAATCCTTAGATAAGATGCATTAAGCTCGAGGAAATAAACTTGTTATACCGTAAAACACAATGCTTGTAAAATATTGTTAGCTTTTTATCATTTTAAATGTGTGTAACTTATAAACAGTATAACAAATTATGCGTTATTACAACAGTTTTGAGTAAAAATAAATAAAATATTTGAATTTTCATTGTTAAATCTGTTTTCAACATTTATAATAACGTTTTTTTTTTTTAATGCGATCAAGGGAATGTCATAAAAAGTATCTAATACTTCGAATTATGATTCGACAAATACTCTAAGTTGACCCTGAAGGTCTAAATCTATTTAGTTGCTTCCATTACTACAAATCATTTCCGGCTGCAGACCATCACGTAAAACTAAATTCAAAACAGCATTTTCATTTTTAATTTGCCGTGTACTTACATTCAAACTCCACTTTTAATAAATTAAAATAAATGTGCCCAAAATTTTGCTTTTTCCAGTAAAGATATTTCTGATTTTTGATGGTGTAAACGTATTTTCATGTAGTACAGTAAAACCTCGCTATAACGATAAAAATTTGTGATCCCGTGGAATTTCCATTCAACATAATCTCCTCTAGATCTAACGATACATCCTTCTAGAACGATAATTTTATTGGTCCCTTAAGTATCGTTGTATCGAGGTTTTACTGTATTTCAATAATAAATTGCATTTAAAAATTTCGCGTATGGTATAAAAAAGAATTTTAGATTTCAAATTCTGAAAATACATAGATGAACCTGTATAGATAAAATGTCATTATGTTTAGAAACACACACCACGCCTCTATACTCTAACTGAAAAATCCGTTCTTCATTCGATTCTTTTTATTCCTTTCTTTCGTTTTTTAATAAATTTAGCAGGAAAAATAATTTCCTAAAATAACTAAAATTTTTAAAACATGGTGTTGCTTTTAAATCGACACGTGCAGGATATAGTAGGGAGGAGGAATTAATGTGAATGCAAATGTCACTCTTTCATAGGAGATTCCACAAAACACAAAATCTTTTACGAGACATGGGTTATCCTATGGGTTAAGGTTATTAAATTTCGGAAAACTGATTATTTAAGTTTCATTAACATAAAAAATAGGCTCAATGCTTAAACCATCAATTTTTTAATATAAATTATTTGATTATATAAAGTTTTATTGATTGCGAATTCAAGCAATACAGCAACAAAAATTGCAAATCTCGACAGTCATTTGGCTCTATTAGAATTTGCGCAACTTCCAAAAAATTGGAAAACCTAATTAAGTTTTGCGAATATTCAACGACTGATACTTAATATGAGTAACAATCTATCACACTGCCAAATATAATTTCATTCACTTCAGCGATTTCAAAATGATGCTGTAAAAAGAAATATATCTACTTTTTACAAAATTTAAAATCTATTCGAAATCATGAAAAACTCCAAAGCTCAATACTCACCTACTAAGTTACTAAATTTTATTTGATCCGTTTGAGCCACTTTTATAGGACTCATGAATAAAAACCAGCTTTTATAAAATATCAAAATCTATTCATAAATTTAAGAAAAAAGTAATTACACATATTTCTATTAAATTTATTTTATTTGCTTGGACTGCTTTTACTCGATGATTTTCCAAAATTCTATGAAATAGAAAATAAGTTAATCAATATTTTAATTTCTGAACTACTAAATAAGGCGCGTTTCGAATTTCAGAGAACCTTAAAAAAAAAAAAAAAAAAAAAAACATGTCATTTCTAAAAACCTGCGGTACTTCTTAAATACCCTATTAAATAATGAAACTGAACAAAATTAAAATAGGAAATGTTTAACGAAATTTACGTCAATAAGTGCTGGGAAAAATATGCGATTTTTCAAAGATCATAAAACAATATTATGCATATGAACTTTTACAGTCAATAGATTTATATATAGCTATATTTAAAATTCTTTAATATGTATCACACCCTTGTAGTAATTGTACTGTGAACTGTTTTGTTCTGGAATATAAGTACGTATACATCAATTTATCCGAAGTTGTAAAAAAAATTCCACCTCCGATAAATAGGTTATTCCACATTCTTGTGAAACATGTGAGATATGAGATGAAGTATGTCACAATCATATCATTTTTCGATTTTTATGAGAGCAGTATTGATGCATTGAGAATATGTTTGTTTGTTTTTGTTTTTCTTCTACCAGACCGAATTGTAATGCATTTGGATCGGTACTATTTGAAAAGTCTGCAATATCAAGTTCTCTTTAACGTAATTTTTTCATTGATATGTAATACGAATTTTGATGTACGAGCTGTTTCCGTAATTTCCATGTTAGAAATGCTCTCGCGAAAAATATCTTCTGAACTAAGCTGCATAAATATTATTAGTCTTAGGAGTTAAAAGCAAAAAAGTTAGAAAAGAAAGAATTCAATTTGAGTAGGATGCATCATTAAAATTTTATCTTTAAGCAGTGTAAATGAATTTTTTAAACGCTTTTACGTGCTTTTTACGCAGTACAAAAATTCAGAGATGTTATATATTCTCGTTGCAGGAAGGTTTTCGAAAATATAGCATAACTGCCAATGAACTTTTGAATTCGGAGGTCTTTTGCGTAAGACTTGAACAAATAACGATGCATATTACTACTCGATTACCGGAACTCATTTTCCCCCTTCAAAGCTCGCCTGCCAGTCTGTATTCGAAGTTCGAAGCTATTCGATCCGAATGCAGTAACAGCTCAGATTCGAAAGTAGCAATTAGTTGCTTCGAGTCTGAGTGATTATCCGCATCTCAGTAACGAATACATACGGTTTGCTACAGCTCTATTTCTTATGTTTCTCTGCGCACGATCACTTCAGGAAAGCATTTCATTCCTGCATTGTTCTTGTATATTTTCCAGTCTTCGGGATGTACCTTATCCTTCCTAGATGTTCTGAAACGTTGTACTAAGACACCCTATATACATATAACTAGATCTATCTGTGTTTGCAATAATCATAGCTTGTGAGTTTTCTGAAATAACCGATTCATTTAAATCAACTATTTTTATTTTATCACGTACATCCGTTGAAACATAAACACTTCAATACTCCTCTGACAAGTTAAAATATTTTTTTCTTATACAGTCATTACTTGACGAAAGTCTCACTGTTCCTTACAAGATAAAATATAACTCAGATAAACAATACAAAACACCTAAAAGTATGTCAAGTTTTTGAATTCCATTTAAATGAGTTCTTTTTTTCTTTCTTTTTTAACTCGCCAATCAGACTGCATCTCTTAGAGTACAATTCATCTTTTATTTAGCTCCTAGCTATCACTGTCATCTGCCAGCGCGAATTTTTATCCCAATGATTCAAAAAAGAGGATCCATGAAAAAAGGGGAAAATATCAGGTCATGTCCCGCCCTGTCATTAGAATCCACTCGTTCCCCACATCACAGGGCGGTACAGCGTGAATTCAATTTTCACTTTGCGCCATGAGTTCTCGTCTTTCGGAGGCAGGGGTAGGGGGAGGAAATAAACATCAAATGACACTCCAGGTTATACAGGCCAGTATATTCCTCCCTCCCCCCCCCCACACACAAGCCCACACAGAGGAAGAGAGAATGAATGAATTTTTTTTATTAACTATTCAGGAAGGGGGACTTTTTCTTTTAGAATTGAAAACAGTGGTCGGGAAGGAAATGGCAAGTTCTGATGTTGCTCCATAAAAAAAGAAAGAAAGAAAAAATACCCTAATAAATCCATACATTATAAAAAAAACTTTTTCTCCCCCTTTCCATTATGAATATGAAGATGAGGTGAATCCCAGAGTTATTACTTTTTATTATTCACCTTGCGCCAAATTAGTGCTTACTGTAGATAATGTACTCGAAATAGTATATTTTTTGCGGATGTTCGTGGAATACAGAATTCTACGGCTGTAGTTTAATTAATGCTAATATCTTTCAAACACTTATCTATTTGTGACATGGTTTTTATAAGGCAGAACTAAATAGTTTAAGTTGAGTGACCCCCTATCATGTCACCCAATTTCGTTTCATTCGCTTCTGTTATTTTTACGTGATGAGCGAACATAAATATGCGCAGTTTGAAACAATGTTCGCAAAATCTCAAAATCTAATCAATTTTTTTTTAAAGTTCGACGCCTATACTTTAAGTTGAGTCACCACCTATCATGTCACATGTCACCTAATTTTGTTTCGGACAAACACGAAATTGGGTGCGCGAACAAGAAAAAGCGTCACGGACAGAACGACAGGACAGACAAACGTTTTTGACGGTCATACTGGATTGCCAGGTGCTTGAAAGGGATATAAATCGCAAAATTTTGTAATTCCAAGTAATGTACAGGCAAAAGTCTTATCTTATTTATCTATATACATGGTGCCACCCCAAAATGGTACTCCGCCCTATTTCTCTATACATTAGAAATAAGTGCGCAAGTTTAGAAAGAAAAAAAAAAGTATCTTCAAAATAAGGTAGGGATTCATTCCAAAATAAGGTCGTTAATTTTCAAAAAATGACGTTTTTAAAATGTGTGTACAACTCCACCTCCCCCCAGTAAAAAAATTTCTATTTAGTAAAGTGTGCCCCATACCCTAATGAGGTGATATACAAAATTTGAGAATCATACACAAAAAAGTGTCATAGGTATGAAGATAAACATATTGCTGGATTAAACCACTTTTCAAGGAATTTCGGAGGGAAAAAACTCACATCGGATGACAGATTCGGGTGCCGTACAGACATTACGAACGAAAAATTATCTTTTATTTTTTTTTTTGGGGGGGGGGGGGAATCCAAACAATAAACTCTTATATTCATGCATTGTTGTTTAAAGCCCCTGGCCATTTTTGTTTAAAGTTATCTCAAACAAGTTTTTGTGCTGAACTGCGGAGATTCATCACAGGACCACCTCACATCACCTCATAAGTATATGGAGCAGGTTTTAATGATTCAGATAACGCGTGCGAGTATCGTATACAAGTTTTAAAAATAATACTTTTTAAAAACTGGGGAATTTTTTCCTCAACGTAGTGTTATTATTCCTGCCTCATTTTGATTTTATTTTTTTATTGGTTTAACTGCATAATAGACATTTCCATTCATTGAAGGCTTGTGGTGGAATATTATATTTATAGCTAAGTTTTAAAATAAAGTCGTTTAGATTAGTATTAAAAGATTTTTCTAAGTGGGCTATTTTCAGTTTAATATTTATTCTGTGTTTACTTCCAAAACTCATAATATTTCTTAATTTATAGTTTTTAATTATGTTTAGATTGCCAGTGATTACATGGTTAAAATTTGATCTATTATTCAATCTTTTTAAATCAAATTTTCTAAATATTTATGCTAATACAAAAACAGATAATTATATAATTTTCAATAAAAATTTTTCTAACATTATAAAGGAATACAAAAATAAGTTTGTTTTTTGTCCTGTTGATAAAGCCTCCAATAACTTTGCCATAATTTGCAAACTTTTTTATTTTAACACAGTACATAATGAACTTAATAATAGCAATGTATACACAAAAATAAATAATAATCTCTCAACTATTCTAAAAAAATTTACTGCCTTTTCCAAAAAAATTAATTTCAATATAAATAAAACAATAAACTAGCGAATTTATATGCTCTACCAAAATTTCATAAAAATCCCATTACTTTTAGATACATCTGCAATACAAGAGGTTCAATAAGTTATAATATTAACATCATATTTCAAAAAACTCTGTGTAAAATTTATGACTACCTGGATTCAAATTTTTCTATTAATACTGGTTTCTGGTCCATTAAAAATAGTTTCTCTCTTATACACTGGTTAAAAAATATGAATATTTTTATGTTACAGGTTTTTGATTTTGAAAATCTTTTCACAAGCATTCCTATTGATGATCTATATAAAACTTTACTTAATTTATTTGACCACTTCAATATAGAACAAGAACTAAATATTAAGAGAGAATTTTTTGTTATTATCTCCAATTTTTGTCTTCACAATAATTACATATTATTTAATTCAGTCATATATCGCCAAAATAAAGGAATAGGAATGGGAACTAATTATTCAAGTACAGCTGCTAATCTCTATTTATTTTTCTATGAATATAACTTTTTCAATAACCATCCATTAAATTTTACAGTATTCCGATACATTGATGACATTCTTGTCATCAATGGAAACTTCAATGACATCAAACATTTAATTTATCCCAGCACACTCAACCTCAAGCCAGCTTACTCTAATTCTAATTCAGTTACCTTTTTAGATCTAGATTTAAATTTATTTAATAATACTTTACTAATTAACATTTTTGATAAAAGAAGAAATTTCAATTTTGAAGCTATATCCTTGCCTCACTGGTCATCAAATATTCACAAAAAAGTTTTTGCTAATATTTTAATCAACCAGCTTATCAGATACTTTCGATTATGCAATAATAAACATCTTTTAAATTATAATATATATTTATTAGCAGCCAAATTGTTTTACACAAATAATTTTCCACTAGAGTTCATTAATAGTTATTTAAAAAGTTTTAATAATAGCCTGAATCCCTGGTTCTAATCCTTCCTTTGCATTTTCACTTGTGTATACGTAGTAGAAATCTCTTGACGAATGACACAATTGCACTAAAGCCCACGGAGTGCTCTTAATACAGACTAGAACCTCGGGGACGTGCTTTTAGTTGATGAATGGCAACAGATCTTCTGCACGTGGATTGGACAGGCAACGGATAACGAATTACAGGATTTTGGAACAAAAGTTTAACTTGTTTCTTGAGTTCTGATGCACATTGGTATTATTTGTTCTTCGAATTTATGTATGTGTAAGTAATAAAGAACTTTTTTTCTTTTTTTTCCCATAGGTAAGGGGGAGTCACACCCTTACCGTCCCATAGGTAAGGGGGAGATTTGCCTGTTACAGTTAATATTGTACACTTTTACAAATATATTTAAACTGTTTTAATACTTTTCAATCAATCTTTCCAAACTTCAGTCTTGAATACAATACAATACCTTGGCGAAATCTCAGGCTGTGAGTTCGAAACCTATGGTGTACTATTGTGCATTTCCCCCTCTGAAGAGGACAATGCATTTTACATTTTTTTTGTAATTTTTTTGTTGTATTAACAATGACTGGCTTGGGGGGTGTTTTCTATTTAATTTTCTCTGTATTATTAATTGCATGTTTTCTTTTATGCTCCTTTTTTGAGCGCTGGATAGCATGTGAGGCAACTATAATTTTGTTATAATTTTAAATAATGTGTAACTATATATATATATATATATATATATATATATACCGTGTATCTCGGCATGTATCACGCACTTTCAACTTCAAAAAATTATTTCTTTTTTTTTTTTTTTTTTTTTCGTGTGCGTATTATACACCGAGTGTAAAATATAGAATATAAAAAAGCAATTTCAGCTTCGCCTTATGATTCAAAATCTGCATGAATATTTATTTAGGCTAAATTTACTGATGCGCTGGGATATACTATATATATATATATATATATATATATATGTAGGTAGATAGATATATAATATAGCATCCATTCAGCAGATACAAAATTCTAAATATCCATGGAATAATAGAAAAGATATCAGAATACGATCCAGCATGGAATGAACACAATTCGCAATAGCTATTACTCAAAATATATACGATATGAAGATGCATGAATGAGATGTAATATATATATATATGTGTGTGTGTGTGTGTGTTTATGTGTTGTGTTTGAATACAATACCTTCTTTTTTGAAGTCGGTAAAAGTGATAATCTTGCCAATTAAGGATTGATCGAACGTGTAAATTTTTTTATTGAATGTAAACGTAAGTACTTAAACCAGTTTCGTACATCGATGGATCCAGAAGTGTCAAAAATACCAACGTTCATTATTTTCTTTTAGTTTTGTATACCCGGTTAACGGTGCACATTTCCTATCAATTTCGTTGTACGAAAAGCACTCGTCATTCCCAGGAATATGCAGTATTTTCTTTAATGGCAACCAGTTGGAAAGCATGACTACAGTCCTAAAAGCCGGTCTCTTTTTAAATGATCAAGGGGATGGTATTTATTAGCTCACCCCTTTTCGTTTGTTTGAAATCGTACTGAGTCACACACTCAAAATTTACATTTGGGGCAGAATGAAAGAGCGCCGAATAGTAGGTAAATCCGTTTTTGGTGTAGATCTATAATAACAAGGATACAGACAAAATGTTTCATGCTTCGCCTTATGACTCAAAATCTGCATGAATATTTATTTACTCGCATGTTCATGCATTTACGTGCAAGTATGGGGGAAATTTTTGAGTCGAACAGAAACACTAAGTTATATGAATTTATTTTTCAGTTGTTTTACTGTCTGGCTTTTTTTCTGTTTGTACTTAACAATTTTTTCGAAAAGATTTTACAATAGAATTACTGGAATTTAATAGATAGTTTTTAAATTCACTATTTTCAAATCTTTATAACTAAGTTGAAAATTGTTTAAATCAGTTTGATTGTCTGTTCGAACTGCCCTAAATGTGTACTGATACTGCTACTAAGCTCATACATGCTATGTGCTACAAACTATGTTAATATATTTTTTTCCGTATATTAACATAAATTAGAGGGAAGAAAAGAAAAAATTCCAAACTTATGCTTCAATGACAGCGATTGGAAAAGAAGTACACTTGTGCCTAATTGCGATTTAACCTGCTCATCTTAATTGTTAGAGAACAGTTAAATAATTTATGTGCAAAGGTTAGAGAATAAAAATTACATGGTAGTTATGATTGGAATGTTGAATATATAGTTATTCCCATTCACTTTAAAATTTTAATATTGTACGCTATACAGTACCGGTTTGAAAATGTATGCACATTCAAAAATTCCCTATTGTGGCCGAGCTTAAAAATGCATTTCTTTTGTCATAGGAAACTAGAAAACAAAAACAATTATATTCAATATATTAAAATTATTTTCAAAAGTAAGTATTTCAATAAAAACTTGGAGCAGGAAATTATAGATAAAATTTTCCTCTTTTGATAAAATAAATAAATAATATATTTCGATAATACTATTCCACTTTTGTGTAATTTTTATCCACATGACAAACCCAACTATTCCTTGACAAATTAAAAAATATATTTTATGATGACAATTATGTGCATTTCATTAAAGTAAAACTAATAAAGTACAAAATTGTTTTTCTCCGATATATCTGGTTTGTAAATGAAGGCTGAAATAAATATGTCAAAAGAATATGATCCCTATATATTTCGATAAGCCATTTTCATAAATTTCTTTCTTCTTCCCATGAAGGATGATAATTATTCTTCAACGAAAAAGTAACGAAACGAGATATTTTCTGAAATAAAATACCCAGCATACGCAAATTTCGGTTAGGTAAAGAAATATTTTCAATTATTTTCCCATTATTAGCGTTAACAAATGAAGATCGGAAATTTTCCTTCATAAACTAATTCAAAATATGATTACTTGTATTTATTAATATTCATTTCTTGCAAAATGCGGGCAATTTTTTTTCTTTGAAATTTTTCAATAAGTATATTTCAAAGAAGGAATTTTTTTTTTCTTTAAAGCTGCATCTTTTAAATTAATTGAGCTTCGAAATATTTTATATGGTATTTATTTTCGTCCTTGTTACAGAAGAAATAGGTAAACACTTAACAAAGTGCAGTACTGGACGGTATCCATAATTACAATTTTAATAAAGTATTTAATATATCATTACAACTAAACAAAGAAATTAATCAACTGTCTTCAAAATTGAACGCATTTTTTGTACACACACATATATATATATATAAGGTTATCTAAATTGTTTCAAACATCATACAAAGAAATAAAAAAAAAAATTAAAAATCGAACTCTGTTTTCTACGTATATTATTTTAAGCCTTATTCATGGTTTTATTAAGAAAGAATACGAATTGTAAGATTATGAAGAGGACTACCTGAGTTGTACTAGTAGAAAGGAAGCTACTACTAGTACAACTCAGTGTGGGTTAAAGCGGCCACTAAAATTCATTCACCAAGCAACCGAGATATATTGCCAAGATGAGATGAAATTCAGCTAAACCTTTTGTAGTGCTAAAGCATAGCTGCAATTAGCGTAACCCTGACAACAGGCAAACAAGCAAACTGAAAAAAAGCTGACAAAAAAGAACAGGAAAAAGTCTGAAACACTTTTCAATTTACGCACTGAAGTGCTATATATTTGAGAGTTCGTTGGCCCTGTTGATACGTTGGCCCTGTTGGTCTTTCTTGTTCCTTTCGTTGAAAAGTGTATCATCATTCATAAGTGCTTCGTACTTTTCTTCTTTATTACATAAAACGCTTCTCAAAAATCGAAATCTGTATTAAAATTATATACTAGAGTTGTTTTACAATCTTCCCCAAGTATCTTCTCTAAGTATAATCTTTATTTACACTAATATAAACATCTTTATAGAAACTATTAGGTTGTAACGAAAGTTTTCCGCCACTGCAAGTATTGTCTGCACAAACAGTTCACGTTGGTGTCTTTGCCAATATTTTGTTAAAAGATTTTTGTTATTTGAAAAAAAAGACTTGTTTTAGAGCACTGTGTTGTGAAATCTGTAAAACAATATCGTTATGATTAAGTATAAGGTTTCTGAAATGGAACTACCACGCTACCAGATTGATCCATCATTTACTCTCAGTTCTGTCGCAAAAGGTCAGCTACAGAATGGCACCGAATCATGTGTACAGCTTAAGGTACTACTGTTGTATCATACGACACTGTGAAGATTTGGTACCAAAAGTTCAAAAACGAGGACTAGGACATTTAAGAAGCAGAGCGCTCTGGCCAGCTTACTGATGCTGATGAGGCCCGCCAACGAGAATTTGTGGAAGGAGATAAAATATTCATCCACTCGAGAGCTAGCTAAAAGAGTTAGACTTTAGTGTCATGTCCATTAGTCGCGCTAAGCATCGCATATACTTGATATATAAGGTCAATCGCTCGGTACCGCATGATCTGACCCATGCAAATCTGGCGGAAAACTTTCGTTACAACCTGATATTTAATATCGACATTAAGTAAATAGTTGAGTTTGGCAATTTTTTCCCAAATAAAGAAAATATTGCCAAGCTTGGTTCAGTTTTAGGCTGCTTTTTTTACGCTAAATTTGGCTATAAATCGCCCAATGGCCAACCTTGGTGACTTCTGGCATTTTAGTACCCCGCTACTATCTGGAAACAATTAAAAAGTGAATCACCATTTTGCCTCGTACACAAAAATCCTCATCTGAAATTAATAGCACTGTGGCAAACAAAAGGGTTAAAAAAATTGAAATATGCAATTTTTCACCAGTAATAATCAGTACCACTAGAAGAGATCATCAAATGTCAAGTTGCAAATGATTTCAGCAGACAGTAATTTGCTGAATCGTTCCATCAAAATTCGTAACATTACATTTTTTTATTTCATAGCCAAATACTGACAACTCATCTCTAATGAACTTCTTTTGAGATGAGTATACAAATAATAGAACTGTTTCACCTACGTCATTATCAAGGGCGTAGTCAGGGGGGGGGGATATCGGGATGTATCCCCTCCCATGGAAATTTTTGGATTAGTGGTCACGAGATTAATGCTGTGCAGAAATTTCGTCTATTTACACATATAAGTTCATATCCCTCCCCCCCCGAAAAATTTTCCTGGCTACGCGCCTGGTTCTTATGACTATGTCACACCTTAGCAACCAACATTTTTTGGTCAAACATTCGTTCATTTGAGAACGGTCATTGGCCGAAAACACGGCTTTGTATCCCTAAATATCCGAGTTGACCTAAAAAAAATTTCAGTGACTCGTCACGTGAAAATACTCCATAGCTGCAGTTATTTACAGCTTTGAAGACTCAGACGTGATTCGACAAGCATTATTTTACTCAAATGACTCCCACGAATCAAGAGTGACTTTTTAGGCCAGAAACAACATTCTTTTCATATATTAAAATTTTCAAATTTTTAATGAATATTAATGAAGAGTGCTTTAGACCATCGATTCCCAAACAGTGGTTTGCGAACCCCTAGGGTCTCGCAAGGTGAATAAAAAGGGTTCGTGGAAATAGTAGTTTAAGGACGAAATTTTCAATTGCTAGCGCCATAAAAAATTTTAAATAATAAATTTACATAATTCCACTGTTTATAATTCGAAAAAAAAAAAATAAAAAAAATAATGAAACGAAGTTGGCCCCTAGTACATAAACTCTAATTAATTAGATGCTTGTAAACCTTGTGTAATTTAGTTCCGTGTAGTGATATGTTACGATAGCTTTGTTTAGTAAATATTTTCTTGTAAAAATGACTTTTAATAATTCTTACACTGTAACTTTATTATGGATCATGGTAAAAAAATTGGTCGTTTAGTCGAGTCTGACCTTTATCAAACAATGCAGTGTCGAGCAGAATTAATTATCTGGAAAATGATATACAGAGTGAACTTTTGCAGAGATTGAATTACTTTGCGATCCAGTTTGACCATTTGACCGATGTAGCAAACGCTGCACTATTGCTTTTCTACGTTAAACATATATAATTCCATTCATGAACATACTATATGCAAAACCTTGAAACCTCCTACAGCTGGTGTAGCAATTTTCGATTCAGTTAATGTGATGCGCGCCAGTTAAGAAATTCGAAGACATTCAATTACTAAAACTACACTACTTGGCAACCCAAAATAAATAAATAAGTAATGGGATTCTGTACTTACATGTTGTTTCATATCGCCATTTTAATTCTAAACTACGGTTGCCACATATCGCCATTTTAATTCTAAATTACGGTTGCCACATAAATACAAAAAAATGTCGTGGTAACTGCATATGTTTAATTATCGCCACCTTGGCGAGAGTCGGGGTGTTAAAGCAAAAATCAGCCCAAGAAAGCACAGCACACTCAGGGATTATGATGCAGATTCGAAAAAACATTTAAAACGGTGAAGTATAGCGAAAAAAACACTCAAAATATTGGTGTTAAACGATAAAGTAAATAAAAAACTTTGTAAAAAACACACATAAGATCTTACAGGTAAGAAGATACGTACGTTTCGACCAAAAAAAAAAAAAAAAACGAAACGCACGTATCTTCTTACCTGTAAGATCTTATGTGTGTTTTTTACAATTTTTATTTACTTTACGGTGAAGTATAGTTGGAATATGCATCGCGAAGATTGTAAAACAGTTTTAGTAGGCGATTTTCAGACAGATTTCGATTCCGAAGATGTGTTTTATGGAACATGGGAGAAAAATACGGCATACTCATGAATAGTGATACACTTTCTAACTTAATGATATAAGAAGAAAATAGGGAAGACGCATGGCTTATCATACGCTTTTAATATATAGCACTTTATAGTGCGTATTAAAAATCTGGAAATGTTTCAGATTTCCTTACTTTTTTAATGCATTTCTTTTTAGAATTCTTTTTCTCTCTCTTTTTATTGGTAAGTGTGACAAGTTTGTTTCATTTGAGTTAATCTTTTAAGGAATTGGAGATTAATCTTTTGGAATTAGAGATTATATTGTTATCAACCATCGTTTATATATGCAAGTGGATATTTTATAGCGTGGGCAAGCAAGTAACCGTTAAAAGAGTTGGAATTATAAAAGAGTATGGAGTTACAAACACCGTCAACATTCGCAAGTGTTCGTCCAGTACCTTGACTCCGTTACTTGTACTCTGTGTTGTATTATAAATTGCAAATTAAATTCAATTTAGTTAAAAGTTTTTTGAGACATCAATTAATTTTTCTCAAGCCATGTCCGGGAAAAAAATGGCAAATTACTTTCAGAGCTGTTATTAAGTTGCACATGACCCCACATTGTTATTTTTGCAATTCATTAGTCAACTTCTCCCAGAAATTTTACATACAACAGCGAATCACCCTGTAAAAATATCTTTCTTAAATATGCACGAGCTTTTATATAAAATAACCATAGCTATTTCAAAGTATTATTACCTCTTTTTTTTCCTGTGGTAGTACATGCAATTAAACAAACTTAATTACGTATGATAAATACAAAAAATTCCGGAAAACCAATTTGAAAGTATTAATTCGATGTTTCTGATTAACAACAAGAAATATTTCCTAAAGTAAATCTTTATCTAATTTCTTGAATGAATTAAGATATTAATTAATCCCTCACCATATTTTGCTTTTTTAGACCGTTGGATTTTTTTTTCTCAATTTTTTCCCGTCGTACGCGTACTTCTCTTAATTATGTTATGTTTTTATCTTATATGTATTTTATTTTTTAGCTTATAAACCGATGAATTAGATCATTAATATATTTCATATCATATTATGCTGATAAATTGCTGTATTCATACACAAAATATTCTGATTGCAAGTCATGAGCAAATGGGAGACAAGAGTGATCTAAAATTCACCTGACAAATTTTATACTCTCTCTTGCACTAGGCTATTTTCTAAATTAAAAAACACTTGCCGAAATGTGTATAAACTTTTTAAGTTGAAATAATTTTCACATGTTACAGTTTTCGCCCCCGAAAAAATAAAAAAACCAAATCTTCAAAACATGGCATGTTTCACAAGATATGATTCAAATATTCGTGAAATTAAGTTTAGGAAATTAATTATTCAAGATTGTATCTCAAGCGCTTCGTTAAAACTGGTTCCTGGTTCAAAATGTTTTTAATTATACTATGAATAATTTCAGATTCTTTTTATTTGTTACTGAAAGAAATATAGACTTTTTTAATTTTTTAACATACTTTCCTACAGTTACATTGTTTTTTCTATCTAATGGTCTGGTTAGCTGCCGACCATAGGCTTGACCGCTAGGGGGCAGAAATGTTGGCCATTTCATTATGGAGTCGCCAACACACTCAGAAAAATTCATCTTTATACACTAATTTATCCCTCATTTTACAACGAATAATTTCCGTACTCTCTGGGAACGTAATATTAGCGTGAATTCTCGTTCCCGCAATATGAAGAGGAGGAAGAACTTCATTGTGTCTGAAGAAGTTTCTTCAATTGACAGGATAAAAAACGAAACGGATATTCGACGAATAACGGAAATATTCCGGCAGAGCTGCTGCCAAAAAAATTTCCGTGAATTGAAGAACTTGTTTTCGAGAGTGCGCCTTTACACACAAATTTATTCCTAATTTTTCAACAAACAATAGCCACACTCCTTAAAATCGTTATATTTCCGTGAATTCTTCTCGAAAATCTGAAGAGGAAAAAATTTCATTGAATCTCAATCTCAAGAAGAATTTTTTTTCAATTGACAGGAGAAAAAAGAAACGGAGATGTTTTTTAAGGAACTGACTTTAGTTGATTGGCTGATATCGAACAGTGTTACAGAGATACATTCGTGTTAAATACTCTGCTCAAAACAATTAAAGAATATTGAGGTTATGGGTGATCTTGCGGCTGGGCAATTGTTCAGATGATTGTTATATATCGACAGATGTGGTTGTCTATATGAGGAAAAAAAAATGCACATGCTTAGCAGAAAATAATTCATTTTCAAAGGTCATTCAAAGGTCTGAGAATCTCATCCCTATATCGACGACCGGTCAGAGATCCATTCCGAATAATGTGGAGATCGTTGTGCGCATCCAGCTTAGACCATCACTCCTCCACCACTAAATCTGACATTATCCAGCACGAACGCAGGGTTGTTTCTAGTGCCACTGCCAAGCCTATTATCAGGATGAACAGAAAAGCAGGACTCGTCAGAGAAATGAAAATTGCGCCATTCGTTTCTCGTCCAGTTTGCATGCTCTGTTCCTCACACTCCCTGTGGGTCCTACAATGCCTTGCTGTTATCCCAACATATACCATTGGTCGGTGAGCATACAGACCTGCAGCGTGGAGTCGATTTCGGACAGTTTGAGTTGAAACTTTTTTGCCAGTAGCCGAATGAAGCTGTTGTTGAATCAGAGTGGCATTCATATTTTGGTGTCTCCAAGCCGTCAGCGTTAAATATCGATCTTCACTGGGCGTTGTAGAAAATCTACGGCCTTGCCCTGGTCTTCGTCTTGCATTTCCAGTCTCTATGAAACGGTTCCTTATATCACACTTTGTGCGACTCCAATGGCTTCTGCTACTTCGACTTGTGTTTGGCGCCCTTCTAACCGACCATCAACTCTTCAAGCTTCTGATTCCGTTAAAATCCTTCGTTGAGACATCGCTCTCATCAAAATAAAGAAATTAAGCAATGCCGATCATTCTTTTCCACTTGATATTTTATTAAGTTGAAGGCCAAATTTCATTCGCTGCCACTAAAGCGTCGTTTTTGACGTCAAACTAAAAATTTGCATACTCCGAAGTTTGAAATTGTAAAAAAATTGCATTTTTGACGGTCTTCTTCCTTTTTCTGCAAAAAAATTTCTCTTATAGCGCTGTTTTCTATAAAATTTACAATTCCTTTAATTGTTTTGAGCAGTGTATGCGAGCAAGAGAATGATGAGAATTACGTCTTAAATTATTACGCTGTATAGGATGACAGATAATATGATATCATATAATAGTATGCTCTATACGGTGATGCGCTATTTAAAATTTTAGTTTATTTAACTTTTTACTTTCCGAACACGAACCGTGTAAGGAAAGTATTGTAATCATGAAAAAATTCGACTTTGAGATTTTGATGCATTTACTCGTTTTGAGATCTTCCAAATTCAGTTGTGCTAGTTTACGATATGTATGTATGTGTGTGTGTGTGTGTATGTGTGTATATATGTATGTATGTATCTCTGTGTGTATATATACGTGAGCTCCTAAACGGTGCATTCGATTGAGCTCAAATTTGGGGTATGTATTACAGATCACCGTCGCACGAACGGGATTGGTTTTGGGTTGTATAGGGCTTGTAGTTCATTTACAGGGCTACAAAAAATATTTCTTTTATGGAGTATAGGCGGAAATTCTTGAAAGTGAGCTAACATCTGAACGGTCCATTCAATTGAAAACAAATTGGGTATGCATGTCGTAGTTCACGGTCACACAACTTGTATTAATTTTGGTGTGTATAGGTCTTCTGGTTTTTGTACATGCTACGAAGTAGAATTCTTTTACAGTATGCTCTATGGGCGGAAATTCTTGAAAGTGCGCTAGTGTCTAAACGGTAGCTGCATTCGATTGAGCGTAAATTGGGTACGCATGTTATAGGTCAACGTCACACAACCTGTAAGAGATCATTGTTTATTCACAGGGTTGCAAAAAATAATTCTTACACTTTACGGCCTATGGATGCAAATCATTTAAAGTGAGCTAGTGTCTAAATGATACATTCAAATTAAATATACATTGCGGCCTATACACTAAAATCATTTTAAATGCACTAGCGCCTGAACACTAGATCCTATTGAGTTGAATGAAATTTATTTAAACGCTTGGTAAAGATCAAGTTTTAGGTAAATCGAGTGGAGTCACTCCACATTTTTTAAAGAAGCTTTCTACAAATTCTAACATTGAAATTTTTTTATCCTAGTTTTGTTATTACCATATTAAACTGCAGTGCGGTTAAACCTTGAAACTAGAAAACTTTAAAAAAGCACCAGATAATGACAGTCATATGCAATTCTATTTATTAAATGCATGTTTTATTTGCTATGGAGAACTGCTGTAATAAATTCATAAGATGTAGTTAGTAGTAAGTTGAATAAAAATTAATATAATATTTAGTATAAGGAATTAAAATTTACTGGACTCCGGAATTTCAGAGGTATTTCCTCAAGCTATTCAACCATTTAAAGCTAACCTCTTTTATAATTCTATTAGCTCAATGCTTTCAAGAACTAAGGTGAACTGCGAAACTCAAATTTACTTTGATGATTTCATCTTCTCTAAATTTTATAGATTATTCACCACAGATCTCAAAACGGTTTAGTTTGTGTTACCTACAGAAACCCTGTCAACTAAAACAGCGTTGCTTATAGATGTCTTGCAAAATAAAATTTTAAATGACAACTGCTTTTTAAAGAATTTGCTTTCATTACATTTGACAAAGGCCATGCATTTTGGTTGAAACACGTTCTTTTAGCTATTTTGGTGCAAAAGTGTTTATAACAACTGGAACATGTACCCGTGCCTTAAGACAAGGAATCGGATCTCTTAACCTATTGAATTAAACGTTTGTTCGTATCTTTCGGACATTAAGCATATTTACCAATAAAAAGAAAGACACACATTCGTATATACACGGTAAGAAAATTCTGAAATGTCACACATTTATTGCAGAGAGATTTCTTAAAATATAGCGTAAATTACCGATGCTCGATTCGACTCTCGAATTCGGAAAGAAACCCGTATTTCGATGTAAAATATACACGGCGGAAAGAAAATCCTTATCTGAGACGTTCTGCACATGCGCCTGTAAAACTTTTTACGTTCTACACAGCGAAATTTGTTTGCTTTTCCATTCATAGAGGGCGCTTCTAAAATTTAAATTTGAAAATAAAATAAAATGCTGATCATTTTATAAGTTTATGCGTTCATTGTTCCATTCACATAGAGAGAAACAATAAAAATATTAATGTATTTTAGTAAATTCAAGCCTTATTACGTATACTGGTGTAAGCATTCATTTCTTTTTCACAGGTCCTTAGTTCCAAAACGACGAAGGATACGTGAATCATTAATTCTGAGCAACAAAATAAACATTCTGTAATCTCCACTTAGGTATCAATGTAAAATTATTCCGAAAGAGTCAGAAATACGGTTAAAAAAATCTAGCGTAATTTTTACGGTAATATATTTAAGAAGACGGGGAGGTTTCTGAGCATCTTTCCGAAATATAAATATGCGTTTATGAATTATTTTGCCGCCAGATGCGGTAACACTACTGCAATTTTAAACTACAATTGCAGCCCCATATTTTGGGAGTAGCGTTTCTGATCTAATGCAGCGCACTTGTTCTATGCGCGTATAGATATTGAATGCTCTTTTTATTTAATTTGACTCAATTTACGGGGCACCAATGCTTCATTCTACTGCAGATTAATTAGCATTCAACCTCCGGAGGCATTCGTTCGATTGTTTACCAATCATTTTACACGCATACAACGCTGAGCATTATTTTAACTTCGAGCATCAAAAATTTAAAGTTATTCTTTTGAAAAATATTTTTACTGATTAATAGGGCCCAGAAGCTATTGATTCCAAGATGATGAACTGAACGCATCTCCTCATAATTCATTCTATCAAAACTTCATTTAAAACCACCCACTTGAAATATCCAACAGTTAACATCGATTTCTCATTATCATTAATCGTCCCGCATTGTTACAAAAAATGACTCTGCGGTTTATTCGACCACAGAATATAAAGACTACCATTTGTTACTTAATTACTACCCTGTGAGATTATAAAATGAATTGTTTTCATTAAACAAATCACAGTATGAGGCTTAAGAATTTTTCTTTAAAAAGTTTTTAGGATGGACTGCCATCTAGTGAGAAGATTAATAACCTGCTTTAGTGTGATCGTAAGTAACATAGATTTCTTGTTTTAGTATATTCTTCCGATTCAAAGGCACAAAATGTTTGAATTATTATGAATTATTTGAGTAGTTCTATATCATTGTTTAATAACAAATGGAAGAGATAAGACTGAGCTGATTCCAATTAAAACAAAACTTATGTGTGGTCCTATTTTTTAATTTTTCAAACTTGATTTTGTGATTGACAATTAATAATAAAAAAATACTTGAACACTTTCTGTCGATTATTTTTTATTTCTGTAGAAAGCTTAAACACTTGATTATTTTTCTGTATTGTTAATAACCATTATCCATTAACCAATAGCTACGTTTCCGTCAATGTTGAAAAGACAGAATCAGTTCATAAGTGAAAGATTCCTCAAGTCCTCGTAGCAGCGGCGTAGCCAGGGGGGGGGACATACACATATTTTTACGGGGGGGTTTATACACATATAAGTTCATATCCCCCCCGAAAAATTTTCCTGGCTACGCGCCTGCCTCGTAGGACATGAAGAATGCATGTGAACTCGTAATATTTTTAATCTTATAAATAAAAATGAAATTCTGTTTGTTTGTTTGTTTGTTTGTTTATTTGTTTGTTTATTTGTTTGTTTGTTTGTGGATTTGATTCGTATACAAATCCACAAAAATGGACCTATCGTCCTGAAATTTAGCACAGATATGTAAAATAATATAGAATAAATCACAGTCCACTTTAAAACTTTGAAAGTCCACCCGTTCCCGGAATTTAAGAGATTTTTTATGCTCTTCACGCAAAAATCTTTCCGTAATTGTAACCCCTGTAGTGAAAAAAGTGTGAAATAAGGATCGTGGTTGCCATGTGTGGCGATTTTGCCGAATAAAATGTCGTTCGTATACAAATCCACAAAAATGGACCTATCGGCCTGAAATTTAGCACAGATATGTAAAATAATATAGAATAAATCGTAGTCCACTTTAAAACTTTGAAAGTCCACCCGTTCCCGGAATTTAAGAGATTTTTTATGCTATTCACGCAAAAAGCTTTCCGTAATTGTAACCCCTGTAGTGAAAAAAGTGTGAAATAAGGATCGTGGTTGCCATGTGTGGCGATTTTGCCGAATAAAATGTTTTAAACTCACAAAGTAAAAATAAAAGAATAATAATGATTTTTTTTTGTTAGTTTATATTCGTAAGGTTATTTTTTTTTAATTATAATATCGTGTGCATGGGAAATCAGAGCAGGAATGTAATGCTTTACACGCAAAACAATAAGAATTGAAGATTTCCGAGGCTAATCGGTAAATTATTTTAGTTTGGCGAAAAAATAAAATGGCTCAAATGCCGATTTCGTGAAAGTGAGTTCTAGCGGTTTGCACAGATTTCGGCTTGGCGCAATTTATTGAGAGCTTAAGGAAATAGATTTTTGAAAACAAGTGCAAAGGTTTTATTAGAATACAGTGTTAAATTTTAATGATCCGTGAAGAAATAATGCAGTTATTAAGGGATTTCAATTGATCTATCTCCAGAATTCTCGCCAAATGAGTACATTGATTTAAGTTGGGGGAATTCCGCCAAATTTCAGAAAATTTAAATCTTCTCATTTAGTACATCGGAGTAATGATGAATAAAACACGTTATAGTTGATAATTTAAAAAAATTCGGTTGTATTAAGGGATTCCACTTTTCAAATAAATGTGTGCTTTACTTTTTGGCGGCCGAACCATTTCCCATATTGATTGCTGCTAAGTCAATGCTTCGAATGATTTCCTGAAAAAACTCTTGCAAAATGGCGTATGTTGGTACTTTGGCGAGGCTTAGATTTGAAACTGGATTTTATTTGAGACTGGGATATATAATGACACTGGTTATAGATAAAAATGAATGTTGGTATATGTGTATGAGGTTGAAAAACTCCAGCACCGTTGCACCATGAAATTTGGATCACCTAAGTCTTTTATCATGGAGAAGTTTTTTGTGCTATCCGTTTTCCTCTAACTTGCCACCAGGTGGCGCAGCAGAACGTCGAATTCTATTCCGTTTAGCCGTTTGCTATGCGAATATCGTCCAACCGATTTCGATGAAATTTGGTACACGCGAATATTAGAACACGGAGAATATTTTTCACTATCCATTTTGCTGTAACTTGCCGCTAAATGGCGCTGAAAAGCATCAACTTCTATACCGTTCGACCGACCAGCATAAAATTTTTTATACTTACACATTTGAGCACGAAGAATATATTCTAACTGCGTTCCTTTTGATGTTACTCACCACTAGATGACACTGCAGTGCATTATTATTTTAACTCGCCACTAGATGACGCTGCAGCAGGCCAAATTCTTGACCATTCAAACGGTCGCTATGAAAATCAGTATACATAGCTATTTGAACAATGAGAATATTTTTGCGTTATCCATTTTGCTATAACTCGCCACTTGATGGCGCTGTAGCAAATCATTACTTTAATTAACTACTAGATGGCCCTGCAGTGTATCACTTCTTGACTGTGCAAATGATCGTTATGAAAATTGGTATGCATAGATAGTTGAACACGGTCGCTATGAAAATCAGTATACATAGCTATTTGAACAATGAGAATATTTTGGCGTTATCCATTTTGCTATAACTCGCCACTTGACGGCGCTGTAGCAAATCATTACTTTATTGAACCACTGGATGGCCCTGCAGTGTATCACTTCTTGACTGTGCAAATGATCGCTATGAAAATAGGTATACATAGATATCTGAACACGGGGAAGAGTTTGGCGCTATCCATTTTCCTATAACTTGCCACTAGATGTCGCGTCAACACATGAACTTCAGGACTGTCCAGCCGATAGTCATGAAAATTCGTATACATCGATATCTGAATGCGAAAAATATTTTCGCCGTATCCGTTTTGCTAAAACTCGCCACTAGATTGCGCTACGCCGCATGGCCTTCTGCACCGTACAAACGATTGCCTTGCAATTCGGTATGCATGATTATTGGACACAATATAACGCGATAACCTCTTTGCTATATCTGTTTATTACAATGAATAGTAATCACCACAAATCGTAATATCAAAAAGTCCATTCATTCCCGTGCGAAGAACGGGTACTTCAGCTAGTAAATAATATAAACGCAATAGAGAGAGAGAGAGAGAGAGACTTCTTTCGTGCACCGAGTCCGAATAGTTATCATAAATAGTGAATCAAAATCAAGTAATATGGATACATAAATAGAATTTTTTTCTTGGATTAATTTGCGTCACAAATTATTGCCATTTTCATCTAATTTTCGAATACACGATATTGCGTGAAAAATAAAACATTCAATCAACTTAAAATTGTCAAAAAGGATGTCCTTGTGAAATTAATTTTCTTCCATGTAATTTCTCTAATGAGGAGAATATTATAAAAAATATCAAATAATGAAATTGAAATTCTAAGACTGCTATGAAGTATATTTACAAATCAGTTTTAAATCATTTATTAAAACCATCAAACTTTTTGTTTTAAAGTATTTATATTAAACAATTAATTTTAATCTTCTACTGTATGTAAAACTACTCATTCGGTTAAAAGAATATACAGCCAAACCCGCTTACAGCGATCTCGAAGGGACATTTATGTTTCCTCGTTAAACCCCAGTTGTCGTAAAAAGTGGGTTTGTGAAAAATATCTTAAAAATTCATACATTCTTACTATGTTGCTCATTTATTTTTTCTGTAAAATACCCAGGAAGTTGGTTAATTTGCTTTGAACTGTCTTATTATTCTTTTCTTGTGTTATTGTTCTTTGGAGAAGACTCATGACCCAAAAACATCGTCATTTGTATCCCTGGCTTCCTAAGAAGTTAGAAGCTTTTCTGAGCACTCAAACGCCATTGAATTTTTTGGGAACGGTTGAAGTTGAAACGCTTCATAATAGTAGTTTTCATTGACTTATAAATGTTAAAAGAAATTTCCTAAGAGAGGATTAACTGAAGTGGAAGTCAAAAGAAATACTATGAATTACAAAAAATGTGCTCGCTTTAACGGGGTTTACTTGTTAAAAGTGACTTCTGCTCCCATGGACTAAACATTATTGCACCAACCATGTATTTCAGATTTCCTCGTAAATACCGGATTCTCGTTAAATCACGGCTCGTTATAAACGAGTTCAACTGTAGTTAAAAGTAAAATCCAAATGGAACAAAATTTATAAAGGATATCGACGTTGTCAATTCAATATCTGCTAAGTGCAAGGAGTTTATTTGTTATTACTAGTTTTTATTAGCAGTTATTATTTGACAGTATTCTGGCTGATGCATACAATACATTTTATTTAACGACCACAATTCACCGTATAATGCTTAAAGTCACTTAGCAGTCTTTCTATACGAAAATTTGTTTAGTCAACTAGTCATAATAGTCAAAATGTCGAAAATCCTCGAAAAAGTGGACATAACAGATATTGGTTTGATAACGACGAAATATTAATTTACGTAATTTTTTTTCTTTTTGCTGAACAGTTAACAATTCGCCTTATAATGCTTAGTCACTTAGCAGTCTTTTTATATGAAAATTTGTTCAGTCAACTAGTCCTAATAGTCAAAATGTCGAAAATCCTCGAAAAAGTGCACATAACAGATATTGGTTTGACAACGACGAAATGTTAATTTACGTATAACTTTTCTCTTTTTGCTGAACAGTTATATAATCATAATCTTTTATTTTATTGTTTATCTTGCTGGAAAGCGGGAGATACCAGGTTCAAACACCAGTCACGCCTGTCGACCTAGCCGTTCGGAGTTTTCCGTGGTTTTCTCCGAAACCTCGCGTAAATACAAGCTAGGATCCCTTAGAAAATCCCCCACGGAAGGCATTCCTCCTAAAAGCCTAGTACCCTAGTGCAGTCAATCGGCCTTAATCCACAACCATTATTGCTTATCTAGAAATGTCTTTCTCCGCTTAATTTAATTTCGTATATATATGTTTTTAGAAAACATTGCATTTAAAGTATTTTCACAATAAGTCTAAATACATTATATCGAAAATTACTGTCTTCTCCATTTCACTTCCACACCATGAACATTCTGCTGAATTTCATTTTAGTGAGCGTCTTAATATACGGATGGAAATACCTCCTTGGTCTCGATGATAATCTACATTCTACCTTATACCTTCGTTAAAATACAGACACGGTATTATTACTCCTGCACGGAATTGCGTTCTTTATAATCTGTAATTGAACTTGTCACAGATATCCGGAGATTTGTACGGCTTCGAATTACGCTGCATTTAATCAGATGTGCACAATTCCTCCGTCTATGTGCTTTTGTAGGGCTTTGATGAATTATGCAAATTTGAGTTTGAGTTTCACAACCAGAGTTCGGCAGCAAATCACCATTTAGCTTACGCTGTTTCTCCTATTGTTTAAGAGTATTTAGTTCACTACTTGTATTTCAACAATGCTTTGTACATTGCTTAATAATGAATGCTGTCGTAAACTAAGCAGGATTATGGATGTTTATTGTTCCTTACGAACATTTTACCTTACGCTTTCACGAGGGACAATATAATCGCAAACAATTGAAAATAGACAAAATTCTTGCAAAAGAAAGTTATAAAAAACATTTAACCCTTTGAGGCGCAACCCTTCCCCAACGCTGAAAAAAGGGCAGCCGTTGCCATCGATCGACTTAAATACCAGCAAGATGGTGGACAATCGAAATGTTCATCGCGTGCCACAGATCTAGAGACCCTTTCGTCAAAAAAGGGTCTCTAGATCTGTGGCATGCGATAAAAGTTTAGATCGTCCGCCATCTTTCTGGTAGTTAAGTCAAGCGATGGCAACGGCTGCCTTTTTTCAGCATTGGGCAATCTATCCAGCTGTTCTCGCATTCTTCCATTTTTCAGCAGATGTCAGTGCTGTTAAAAATAATCGTGATAATTATTTTTTACGGAAAATGACGTGCTAAAAAGTAAGGGATTCTCGTGAAGCTATGTCACCCGCAACTATTTTTATAGAAATCAAATTGATTCTTCGTGACTGGCAACAGTCAAAACGTCAGAGTTTGGTGTTGCCAGAGCGGGAACACTGCACGTTAAAGGGTTAATTCATTCTTATTTTTAGGATTTAGAAAGTTCAGCATTGTCAAAAAATCTATCTAAATAAATAAACTTAGTTACAGTATATTTCTCTTATATACGAAAACATATTTCTCTTCGGAAAACAAGTTTCTTTACGATAGGCATTTTTACAGCTACATTCGTGAATTAAATTATGAAGAATCAGATTATACATAAACTGTAAGTAGATTTTCCCCCTTGGTTCATTAATCGCTTATTATAATCCTATTAAAATCATAACAAACAAATCCAAATCCCTTTTTACTCATTTTTTTTTCTAAGCTCAATATTTATACATTTTCTATTAACTTTTTGGAAAAGATGTTATATTTGCATTTTCATAAAAAAATAATTCTGTTTCTTTCAGACTATCTTGCATTAATATTGTCAAGTAAATCAACAATGGATTTTTCATTAAGATTTACTTCTAATTGTGAGATCTAAAAAATTTAAAAAATTTTCTAAAATCCCAATTTTTTAACATAACTTGAAATCAAATTTAATGTTTGATCACACTGCAACATTATATTACTTCCTGTCCATCTTTGTAAAATAAATCCAACTTCACTCTGAGTCTCATTCAATTAATGAAGCATCTCATTATATGTAAATTTAACAAACAAATTATGCTTCATTAGTTTAATATCGAATGGCTTATCTGAAATCTGAATTGAACTTTTGATTTTTAAGACTTTTTTTCTTTGTCTTTAAGTTTTGTTGTATTTGTTTAAATACATCTTGCCTGAAAACAATACAGTTTTACAATAGTTTTAAAGCTAATAAAAAATAAAAGCAAAAGAATTCGTATATATAAATGCAATAAAATAAACTTTCTGTTACTGTACATTTTGTTGCATTTGTTTAAAAACATCCTTCATAAAAACAATATAGTCGTACAGTAGTTTTCAAACAAATCAAAGATGAGAGCAAAAGCATTCGTATATATAAATACAATAAAATAAACTGTACATCTTCTGCTTCGAATTTGACAAGAATACTCTTTTCCAGCACCAATTTTTAACTCGGAGGCAACTGTATTTGACATGAATACGGGAATTAAGTTTTCTTCCGATTTGTGACCGTAAAGAAATCTTGGTAAAAACATTAAGCTGAAACTGCATTTCATGTCCAAAGACAAAGAAGAAAATTTTCCGAAATGAAAGAAATACAAATAACATAGAGCTAGCTATCTTTGACAGAAGAATTTATTAACATGTGATAAGCATTTTAGATATCTAATTCAAAAAAAGAACAGTTATGAAAGATACGGACAAAAGAAGAATCAAATTGATGATCAAATATAGAATATTGGGCAATTAGCTTGACTTTTTAAACCCGTATCACATCGAAAGTTATTCCTAATTTTTCTAATAAAACTCTGGAAGGAGAGCTCCCAGACAGCACAGCAAACTTGCATCAAACTTGCAGCAAGCTTGATTTATCAAGTCAATAAACTTGAATTAAGCTTGAAAATTTCAAGCGTGTAAGCTTAATGCAAGCTTGAATCAAGTGTTCTAGTTTACACTTGCCCAGCTTGCATTAAGCTTGACATAGCAAGCTTATTTGAAGCTTAAAAATTTTTCTAAATACACGGAGCGCCCGCTGGCGAACGCGCCCAACATACTTTATTTTTACGCGCATTTTCCCCCTCTATGCTGAAATTTTAAGTTATTTTAATCTGTTCCATCAAACGTCGGCGGCTGGGTTCGATCCCGGGAACTTTAGGCTGGAAGGCCCGCGTGCTAACCGTTAGGCTATTATGCCTCGGGCAGCTGTGACTAAAGTTTGAAATGACTGTTGTCACGCCAGATCGATAAGTATGGGCGATGCTGGTAAGTTTCTTTTTTCCCATGGGATGAATCAAAATTTAAATAATGTTATCTGTGATTTATAGACTCTACTCATTGGGAAATAAGCATAATATAAACTTAAAAGCAGGACACGTTTCAAAACTTTCGATATCGCAACACTCATCGTTGAGCAATACTGCTGGCCAAAATCGAGACAAATGACTGATTTTGAAATCAATTTCGTAGTATAATTGTATTTTATTTTGAAGAATTTCCATATTTGGAAATATAGAATCTTTTTTTTAATTCTATGGTCAAGTACATTTATGACTGATAATTATTTTGTGGAGGCCGGATTACGCCTCCTTCTACCACACATAAAGTGAAGTATATTAACTAACTAAATTGTGTTAATTATATTAAAATTTATTTTTAGGGCTAATTAATTAGTTAATGGAATTAATAATGTTAATTAGATGTAAATAAAACTAAAACTCCCCTCATGTTACACTTCAAAGGGGCTTATCCCATTCATTCCTTCCCCTTGCGTGTTCTAATGTGCAGGTTTTATGTTATAATAAAATAAAACACAACTTTTACGAATTTTTCTTTATTGAGCAAATTTGAGAAACGCTAAGACAATTAATGTCCATTCCTTTTCACAGATGGCGCCATCAACGCTCGCTTTCGAAAGGAAAAATCAAGCTGTATTTAAGCTTGACAATTCAACTTGACTCCTGCAAGCTTGCTGCCAGCTTAAAATTAGTTGAACTGTCAAGCTTGTATTAATACGTCAAATTCAAAGAAATGTCAAGCTTGATTTAAGCTTATGTGCTGTTTGGGAACTGTACCTTAAATTCCTGTAATAGGCAATGATTTCTCTACTACTAGTTGATTTTGTCAGTGGAGCTGTTTTTGAAATTTTATATTTTAAATGGATACCTGCTGTCGCATATGCCCTACTTAAAATAATGTCGCTTAAAATGATCGTCGATGATCTGCATTCGGCTGTATTTACTCATAGTCCGGGAGCCAGCTGCCATTTTGGGGTCATCATCGAAAAAAATCTCAGATTTTGTACTTTGGTTCATTTTATATTGTTAGAAAGAAAATGAACGTCTCCTGATAGAGTAGTGGTGGATGTAGCCCCGGCCACCCAAACATGTAAAATAATTTTTAAAAAATAATTATAATAAAAATGTTGATACTTTGTACATGTGTTTATCACGTTGTATACAAATGAAAACAAAAAAAAATAGTCAGCTTATTTTAAAGCGGTGGATTATACGTTAGCTGCCGACGATGATCTGCATTCGGCTGTATAGCGGTGGATTATACGTCAACAAATAAAGAATACCCATTAAATTAAACAATAATAAAAAAGCTGAAATTTGGTGAAGTGACAGTGAGCTTTATCAGTTTTATGAAAAAAATAATCAGCTGATTTTTCTGTGGTGGAAAAGTGCTCAGTTGGCGATTGAAACTTGGAACGTATTGCTACACGCACAGGCGCCTGATGTATTTCACTGCATCAGCTGATCACTTTTACACCGCGAAAAATTCAGCGGACAAGTCTTTCAGGTAACTCGTGTTCAACAGCTGAGCAAAAAATAAATTACACACAACTCGAGGTACGAAATTTTCGTTTTCACGACATAGATGCGATTTTAAGCGAAATTTTTTTCGATGTTTACATATAGGGGATAGATATGAGTTCGGGCTCATTTTTTGAAGCCCGAGCCCGAGGACTTTTAATCCGAGCCCGCCCGAGCCCGAAATTTCAGCTAAAGACAAATAAATTTAACTACTTCATTAATAGGATACAATAAATTTTGGAGCTTCACATATCTTCTAGTCAGTGTTGTAGTCCTAAGAAAAAAGTGGGGGGACGCTCATTTTTGACGAAATTTTACCTAAACTTATCGAATTCATTCAATGTAATTATTCCTTAAAGAAAAAGAACCAATAAAACTAATTTAACCATCATTTGTTTATTAGTTAATTAAAATGAGCTTATTGTTAAATTATTGATTACTTGTTAATAATCTAAACTAAGTCTTTTTGATTAACCGTGTAAGCTATTTAATTTGTTGTTGCAAACACGTATATCGGATTTGTGTGCTTGGCTCGAATCCCTCTTATAAATCCTCGTCAGAAGAACAGCACAAGGGGGGGGGATGCCCTCCGTGGTGGTCTTTCTAAGGGGTCCTAACCCGTATTCACGCTAAGTTTCGGAAAGAACCACGAAAAACTCCGAACTGTTACGGACGCGCGATGGGAGCTACTTAATTTTTTCTATTTACATTTATCAACAATCCATTGTTGTTGTTGTTATTGTGAACACATATAGCGGATTTGTGTGCTTAGCTCAAAGCCCGCTTATAAATCCTCCTCAGAAAGACTACACAAGGGGCGGTGCCCTCCGTGGGGGTCTTTCTAAGGGGTCCTAACCCGCATTTACGCAGTTTCGGAGAGAATCACGGAAAATTCCGAACGGTTAGGTCGACGGACGCGCAATGGGACCCGAACCCGGGACCGTCACACTTCACCCATACCATTTACAGTAACATAAATACTGTGCCATGGTGAAGCAACAATCCAATGTCCCTCAAAGTGACAGATTTTCTTTAGGATTGGTACATGACTATTCGCTATCCCGATTTTCGTCACTTTTTCGGCCATTCGGAAAGACATTTTTTACTAAGAGTGCGTTCGGGAAGATTTCTGTTCTATTCTTATGGATATGTTTTCACTACTGAAGTGTTTAAGAAACCCTTACAATCCCATTTGTAAAATCTATTCAAACAGTCAAAAGTTTCCTTTTGATTTTTATACTGATATACTTGCTCTCACGCGAACAAAACGAAAATTTTAATTTCTTCACAGATTTTTTAAAAAGACCTTCTAAATGAGCGTCCCCCAGAAAATAAAAAGTGGGGGACGTGTGGGCTGAAATGAAAAAGTAGGGGGACGCCGTCCCCCCGCGTCCCCCTTCGACTACACCACTGCTTCTAGTCCCCCGTGCCGCTATTTTTTTTAAAAAGTATGTCTATTTATCCCATGAATCACTTTTTAAAATCTGTTTCAAGGAGTATGTTCAACAAAGGAGAAATTTTTCACGAGCCCGAACGCAATCGTGAATTACAGAGTCCGAGCCCGAGTCGGGCCCGGGCTCGGGCTCGGGCTTTCGGGCTCGGGCTGAGCCCGTCTCATCTCTAATAGGGGAAGGTGGCCCAAAGTAATTCCATTAAGAGCAAAACTTGCATAAAATAACATAAATGTTAAATAAAACGTTGACACTTTGCCACAATATTTTACACTACATTTTGCATCATAAACATATTTTAAACACATGTACACATGTGTTAGATACATGTACAAAGTATAATTTTTTTTATTATACTAATTATTTTTTTAAATTATTTTACATGTTTGGGTGGCCGAGGCAGCTGCGCCGACCGAAAATGCGCCGGCTGACGTTCACTTCGATTATATGTATAGCAGGGGCGTAGCCAAGGTGGGGGGTAGGGGGGTCATGAACGCCATGACACCCCTACCACCCCCATGAGGAATTTTTTGCCATACAAAATGTATATTCTTCACTCCTTTATCACACACATGTATGCATATATGTGAGTTGCAGTAGTCGTAACCTCCCCCAATGGAAAATTTCTGGCTACGCCCCTGATGTATAGCTAAATGAACTGTGGGACCAGATTTCAGATTTTTTCTTATTGGTCATAAAAATGCCAGCTGGCTCCCGGATAGTTATCTTACCTGTACCAGATCAAGTAAGTGGTACAGTACGTACTAAAACATAATATAAAACTATCTTTCCTTTGAGTCAAGAAAGAAACTAAGAAAACGATTAATATGAAAAATACGTGGGTAAACCTTCTAGTTTTCCGTTGAACTAAATAAGAAATTATTTAAAAAGATGTTTAATTATAATGAAACTAAAAATATACTGCTACACTTCATTTTATACGAATGAGTAATATAAATTAGAAACTGTAAGGAATTATGAAACTATCTCGACTAAACTATAAATCAAAGGATTTTGTAGTATGACTATTACACTCTCACACAGAACATTCGAACATAATTGTGATGCACAGTAGCCTAGAAACGCATAACAATAGATTCCTGCGAACAACTGGTTTGAAATTATAGCCTATTATCATGACAAGAAGATACAGAATTTGAACATTTAGTGGTTAAGTTTCAGTACAATGGTATCTGTGAAATATTGAGAGAATAGTAGTATGCCTTTTCTGGCAAGCTTCATTAACGATTATTTGCTATGACATGGAACAGATGAAGCTGCAAGTGAATACTGTAGGTTTTCAGCTTTTAAAAATGAGTAGTTATACATCTTTAAAAAGTTTCAACAATACACAAATATTTAGAATTTATGTATTAATTTTAATGGCAGATTTATACTGGATTTCAAAAATTAAGGAAAAATCACAAAAAATGGCGATAACTCATTCAAAAAAAATGTTGAATTTGCACTATAGTTGTTAAATAAAACTGCCATATGCAAAGTAGTGGGTCTGCAAATGAATTGTGCCTTCTGCGAGGAGTATAAAAATGCACGCTGAAGAGTGTGGCTACAGAGATCACTCATAGTGCGTTGAGAAATCTGTCTTAGCTAATTCGTTAGAATAACCTTGAGCCATCATTTGCCATCAAAACTGAGATTTAAATCAACAGAGATACTTAGAGACAGAAGTCGAACCTAATAACTAAATGTGAATCCTTCTGTGGTTCATAAATTTTGGCAACAATTTCAAATCATTGGTTCGACAACCAGAGGGTTGAATCAGGGGGCAATCAAACACAGCGAAAGTGATGATTACCAGTATTTGCGATTATGTATATGTAAAAGAAAAGAAGATTGGTTTCACAAAGGAGATCTTTACGAGAGGTAACGAGTTATTTGTGTGCCGCTTGACGCTTCTCTAGTGTCATAGGAGAAACATTTGAAGTATGCATTTGAGGAGACTGGTTATCAATGGAGAAGTGTTCATTTTCCCGATGATTCCCGTTTTAGACTCCAAAGCGATAGTAGTCTTTGTTTCAGTAATAAAGAAAAAAGAGCAAATGACCCGCCAAATATTCGTGAAAGAGATAGTGGGGGGTGACAGTGCCTATGTTTGGGTGGACGCCTAGATTTTTATATCTTTTTACGCAGAACCGTAAATGCTCATGCCTATGAAAAGGGCACATTGGATGGTTATGTGCGCTCTTATACCGGTGCTACAGGAAATAATTTCCTGTCACAGGAATACAATGCCAGACCACATAGGACTCATATCGGATATAATATTCAGCATCAAACAATTCAACTTATGGAATGATTAGTTCAAACATCTAAATTGAATCCCATCGATCATGTTGGGGATACTTTAGGAAGACGATTTGGTGTTCTCAAGCCTGATCTCCAACCCCTTGTCAAGTCATGCGTACAAATGCACTGCAAAAGTGCTTCCTAACAAACTCAAAAAGTGCTTCCTAACAATCCAATATTATTATTGACTGTATCCACACATCGCTGCATGAGTTGTATTGCTTTTAAGAACAATCATACTTTATTAAAAGTACTTTTCCTGTAACAAACTGACATATTTAGAGTCTAATCTTATACATGTACTAATCTATATAATACCATAATTGTCTGGTATTTTATTTACATGTTATTTTATACCTTACTATGTATTTTATATTGTGGCTCAGTGTCATTACATTATAAATGTAGCTCTTTGAGTAATCGCTACTTTTGAGTTTTTTTCTTAATTTTTGGAAACCAGTGTATTTTAAATTCATTTATGACATAATTATGGAAAAATATGAATACTCAAAAAGTATAATTCAATAATGACTGAGCATGCATAAAAACCAAACGCATGAGACCAGCTGTCTTGTTTAGGATGCTCGGTGAATATCTACAGATATCTGCCATGGAATATCCGATCTTGAATGAAAATTATCCCACATATGAAGACCAATAGACGTCTTCTGATATCTACTGTGGGACAATCCATTGTCGTATATGGAGAATCATTATAGAATGACCAGAATACGTTTTGTAATTGCCTGAGTAACTGTTATAAGCACAAATAAATAATACTGCACTCATGTTCCCGATATAACAAAGCGTACTCCTTTCTTGTGCAGTAAACAACGAAAACCCACGCAGGCAAGAACATCCCATGTAAGGTAAATACAAAACGGGAAAATGCAAGAAAAAGAGTGAGTAAAAATTTAAAAAGAGAATGGAGCGGAGTACAAAAGTGGTTAGATGGCTAAAAAAATATAAGAATACAAAAAAAAAATGACGAATAAAAATTGCAGGAAAATATCGAAGTAAAATAAATACTGTTTTTGTTTTTTTTAATGTTAATGTATTTAGTGTTGAAGTCCGCCTCTGCGCTATTACTTTGAAAACTGGTCAGCCATTTTAAAGGATAATGACAGAAATAAAACGCAGTTGATTCTAGTTGATTCGCAGTTGATTCGCAGTTGTTGAAATAATTATGAATAGAAATTTGTACAAAATAATTAGTTAATATAAACTACAATGTTTGGCGATTGATTATTTTCAAAATATTAAAATTAAGACCAAATTTATGGAAATTGGTAAATCATGGAAAAATTAAGTTACTGCTTGCGATTATTTTTTTTTCTTTAATATGTTATATGGTCCCTTCTGACATATATAGAACCTCACATCCTGATTTCATAGACCGTACCCAAATGTCAATCAATTCTCGTATAATTGCACGCTACTCGTCTTAAAATATAAATTTCAGCTTTGGGGAAGAACAGGAAGGAATTTGGTGCACTGCAATTCGACGCACTACCCTGCGAAAGATAATTACCTGGATTTGGATTACAGCACAGAGTGTGGGGTAAACGTAACGCCAACACGTTGTGATGAAAAGACTGTCAATTTGTTGTATTTCTTCGTGATTGGCTTATGAACATCATTCCGTCATTTCGTGAGGGGCTTCACAAAGCACAGTGCTGTACTCGAAAGCTGCAGCACGTATGCTGCATTATTCTACAGCAATATGTGTATTTAATTACAGGTATTTCTTACAGTTTTAGGCATCTTCATATGATCAATCGGATTCAAGTTGAGTGAGTAAGGTGCCGATCCATTCTAGTGATATCTTTTGTTTCTAGCATTCTGATACTGCATATGCACGATGTGATTGAGCATTGCTATCCGTTAGTACAAACTCTGGGCGAATAGCACATCTAAACAGTCTAACTTGGTGTACAAGTACCTCGTCCACACATTTCCGAGCCGGTGACAGAACCTCCTTGAAATAATGCAGCTCAGTGCTGCCGTTTGTCATGATTCCTTCTAAAACGATTTAACCGCGGTCGCCGATACGAGATATTTCACACACAAGGAATACATGCTGCAGGTATTTTCTCTTACCTGATTAAATCACGTCTAGAAACAGTGTTCAGACTATATCAGGACACACCAATAAACAATACTTGAGACTAATCTTCTTGGCTCCATTGAACATACCAACGGCACCCGTTTAAACAACCACATGTAGAAGCTGAAGTGAATGGGGCACAAACTATTCGTGCTTTTGTACGGTCCAACCTCGTCCAGCCTCTGTGCAGCAGTAGAACAGATGATTTGAGTACTAGTGGCAGCCTGAAGGTAAAAAACCAAATCTCTTCTAGTCGTTTCGTGGCTTCTTCCAATCTTCAATGTCAGAAACGGACTTCAAATGCAGTTGTTGTACTTGGTTGCTCTTCATTAGTCAGAGTATCAACTGATCCAGTCCTTAAAAAGCGGCTCCAAAAATTCGTGATTTAAATTTTAAAAGATATTTACGTATTGAGCGACCTCATTTGTGTTTAGCCTTCCTTCAATCTACTAATTTTTTGCCTCATTTGTCCTTGCATTAATTGATGCCTTTGAGCCTCTACTAATGAATGCTGGTTATTCTCGGAAACCACATTCACTTTAAACAACACTACAGACAGGAATTCCAACTTGCGTCCATTGCTCACTGCATTGTCAATCACCAATTTTGTATATTTCCAGGGCTAATGTATATGCGGTAGTGAAATTTTGTGTTCAATTTATTTAATTGACATGAATAATTGCAACTTTGGGCATTGGTTGAAATATTAACTTAGTAAACACATTTCTTCTCGTTATCCTTGAATTTGAATGACCAGCGTACTAAACAGCTCCACTCTTCAACACCTGTAGTGTATCACAAATTTTATGCACTAAATTTTTATCTCCTCAATCTTCATAAAAAAATAAAGATAAGTTGTACATTTTAATTTCGTACAAACTTACTAATACTAATATGGGTGAATATAAAGCCCTTCATTTTACGATTTCGTCTGCATTTTGTAGTATACTAGTTATCAAAATCACTCTTTTATCGTTAGAAATTCGAAACATAAAGTGTTCGTCTTCATTCATAGCGAAACATAACAGAAGTTTGTTTTCTTTACAATAACTATTATTTGGTTAAATCCACAAAAGATTTTCATAAATGAACCTCATTCATGAGTTGCATGTTAAACTACAAAAGAAAACATACTATTAAATGAAGTGTAAAAAGAGGCAAAGTTAATCTTAAGTGCAAAATATTGTAAATGTCAAGAAAGATAACTCAAAGCAAACGTTTCAAGATTAATTAACACTCTAAATCGTTTTTAGGTAAACATCGCAATTTGTCAAGCAAAAGCTAGTTTGCTTTCATTTGTGCAGCTATGTTGGCTTGAAGTTGACAAATGAGGTTTGTTTATTTTAGCTCCAACGAAAGACATTACTTAGTAGTAATTTCCTTCATTTTCATTTGGGCTGCTTGCTTTTTTTTTTGTTTGTTTGTTTGTTTGCTTTAGATAAAAGTGAACGAGGGAAGAACGACGCATTACGATTGAGTTGTTGCAGCTCTAAATTTTACTTTTCAGATAAATCTAAATAAAACTGACAAACTTTGAGGGAAAACATTCTGTGGTTTTATTTAAAAGCTTTGTTGAAATTTTTTGTATTTTTAATCTGCAGAAATGTTTAAAACAACTGGAAGTTACGAGCTTATTTTCATCAGTTTTTTAAAACAGAAATGCCATTAATTTCGTTATTGCTGACATCTCTATTTTTTAATAGAAATGCCAGTAATAATGAAAATTAATTTTATTATGTGTTGTGTAGAATCAGTCTATCAAAAATTTTACAAGGAATATCGAATAATTTTCTGTGATATTATATACAAACATATGACCAACTGCAACATTTTTTAGTATTTTATTCAATTGTACCGTGTATTTAGTAAATTTTAAAAAATGACGATTTTAAATAAATAAATAAATAAAGTCTATTTTATGTATTGCGATGGTTTTAGTTTATTTATTTTCCTTTTTAATGTTTTTAAAAACAAAAATAGATCCATTCACTAATAAAAATAAGTAATCACAAAATAAGTTTTAATAATATGGAAACTTAACTAAAAAGTAGTTATAAAATATGCCAATAAGAAATCAGTATTTTGGTAAAGTTTTTCAACATTTTAACATTTAATTGTTAAAGAATAATAATTGTAATTCTGAAAAAGCTTTAGTTTCGATAAACATGCTCTTAAACAAAATTGCAACTGAAAAAGTAAACTGGAAATAAAATATTGGCGACCACAGAAATGAACATTTGAGCAGCTCTTTTTTCGCATTTTTAAACATAAAAAAATGATTTTTTTTAAACATACGTCCATGTTTTGTTTCTTACAACTTACCGTTTGTGCACTAAAGTACATCAATAATATAAAATCGTAAAAAGTATTTTGTAAGTAACTGTAATTTTTATCGTGCTTTACTGCAGATATTACTTCAAATGATTTAAATGTATAAAAGTTGAATTTCGACACAGTATTTTATGTATTTTTATTTAGCATATGAACTAAAATATAGCATTATGAGTATATTTCTTTTAAGCAAGAGCTACTTTTATAAAAATCTCTTTGGATTCTCTATTTTTAATCTGCATAATTCTTCAAGTTAGTAACAGTAAAAGTTTAACATATACTTACAAATCTTCTAGTTCATAAGACTTATAAGTATGGTGGTAAGCTATTTCATACAAGGCACTGAGATATATTCTGTTAAATGAGTTGTAAAAGGCATAAAAGATATCTTTTTCCAAGAATTAAATTCCAGAAACTGGATTCAGTTCATATTCCAAATTCAGACAGCAAGAAATGTTTACATCTGCAATGAATATTGCAACTAGTAATATAGCATTAAGAAAGGAAACACTCTTCGCCTACCAGAAAGTTAACATAAATTATTTTGATGTTTTCAGTTAAGATGTACTATTTCGTCAATGCATTAATAAGATATCGCTGCATTTCTAAGCTTTGAAGAAAAACTTTGGGCAAATTTTACAAGAAGTAACAAGCGCTGTTTATATCTGCTATGAATATACCAATTAGTAACATATCATTAAGTAAGGAAATATTCTTCGGTTACCAGAAAGTAAATAACAAGTAACTTGACCGAATTCTTCAACAAGTACAGATACTGTCCAGATAAGCGATATCAACTGAAAGTTTCCTGAGAATACATTCCACCATTCTTCTGAGTATGATAGAACGATACACCGAAGTCTAAAAAGCACATGACTTAACACTGTAGTGCATTATAGCACATAACTATGAACACTTGAAGGCAGAAAATTTATAAATTGTAGTTATTTGTAGCTGCAGCACAATGTTCTACATTTTACCATCACACTGCACCGTAATTATCAGAAACTGCACCACAACGTGCGGGTAAAATAACGAATATTTTCAGTGTACCTGCTGCTAAAACAGATTCTCCTGATTTCTAATTCGAATAGTTTTCTGTCCACACTTCACTCGCATCGAAATGAAATAAACTCGAAGGGTCGATTATTTCATCGCAGACACATGATCTAATAATTCCCCCTTTTCTTTATGGGTCATTAGTCAAAAGACGGCTTATCCCCAAAAGGCGCGAAGGAAAGCCGCTCAGCATTTAAATTCTGTTCCTATTTGAACTTTATTTTTAAAGCTGGCAGCATCGGCGGAGGACTTAATAATGAGATACCGCCTGTAAATAACCGGTGTGTTGGGTCACTGATTAGTCTAATTAAGGACATTAGTCGGGAAGGGAACAGGGGTGTGTCAGCTGAGGAAAGGGGATCTCTTCTTCATACTGTATAGGCACCTATTTGGCTGCAGACAGCAGAGCGAAAATCTCTTTAGGTAGATAATGTCTCTTTTATCTATGTATGTAAAATCGTTACTTTTACGAACCATTTTTTTAACTAAAATAATGCATTAACATTAATGATAAAGAGTTGAATTCGATTCGATGCAGCGACTTTTTATAACTACCGAGATCAAAATGTATTATTATCAACACAATTTTATATCATTCATATCAAAACGCTTTCATTAGCCGCCAACTCTGTTTGAATTGATAGATTTCTAATCGTCTTGCAAGTAACATTTAACTTAATAACTTAACCTTCATTTTGAAATGTTTTATATTCAAGGCGTAATTTAGTTTCAATAAATTTCATTTGTAGTTTTCACTCTTTTTACCAATTTTAAATAATATAGTGTATTTTCTCTAACTTAAACTAGCTTCTTGAACTTGCTGAGATAATATTGCTTTTTCTTTGTTTTCTTCAATAATCCAATCGTAGAATAATCTAGCAGTAACTTTCTCGATGGTTTCAACTGCACTGCGTGTAACATTTAAAGAATTCATTAGCAAATTTTTCTTAAACATCATTTACTATAAATAAAAATGCAACATTTGTGTTTTCTTCTGAAAAGGTACTTTAAAGGATCTCTTTACTATAAATTGGTAAATAATAATTTTAAAATCTTAAAATCTTCATTACTGTATCTGAAATTATTAGTACGTATATAAAATTTCTTCTAACTAGAAAATAATTATCTTTACTATAAATTGGTAAATAATAATTTTAAAATCTTAAAATCTTCATTACTGTATCTGAAATTATTAATACGTATAAATAATTGCGTATATTATGTATTGTTCTAATTGGGTAATGGGATGAATAGCGATATTTTGATTATCTTGTACATAGTCAATTCCCTTTAATATTTGGTGAACTAGATATGATTTATTTAAGAAGCAATTTTGCCTTTTTCATTGCCTTTTGCTGGGGCGATTTTTTTTTTTTTTTTGTATGTGTGTGTGGATGGCAAGATGTGAAATAATAAATTGATGATTCTGGACTAAATACTGATGCATATACAACTCCCGGTTGATGCCTTATTTAATTTATATAGATAATCTGGAAATAGCCCATGATTTGTTAAGAAAATATATAAATTTTGGTCTAATATTATGTATTCAGAGACTGTTTTAAAATACTAGAATGTGTACCTGCCTGTTTCTATGGAGTTCCAATGAATTTGTCAATTTTTTAATTTTTATGATATCGAATGTACTTCAGACTTGGAAGACGCCGGGGAAGAACTATTGTAATATTTATTAAACTTTGAATACTTACTGAGTCAATTTTTTTTTTTGCACTACCTGTTTTGTCAGGCCTTCTGCTAGCTTGTTCCCGACTGTGTTTGCATTTTCTTATATCCGTTTAAAGTATACTGTTTTCGTTGTACTATAGATTCCGTTAATAATTTTGTTTGCTATTTTATTTTTCGAAATATTATTCTGTAAAGATTTTATGTTTGATTCACTATCTGAAAATATAATACAGCATGAAAATTTGAATTAATAAGCCATTGTAGAGATTTTCGTAACGCTATTAATTCAGTCTGATAAATTGAATTATTTTGATCTAACGATATTTCGCAATCAAATATAAATGAATTGTTATAGCTTGCACAAAATACTGCTTTGCAACCTGTTGATAATTTTGATCCGTCAGTGTAGATATGAACAGGAATTAAGTTTATATTACATTCAGTAAATATTGCTATGGAGGTGTAAATAAATCAACGCAAGATATTATTAGTGCTAAGTCAAAATTTTTTGGACTGTAATGAATATTGTCTGTTGTAGTATTTGTATTTAAGAGCCAGTTTTTTTTAAAGTCGGGCAAATCAGGCAGGCTTGGATAGTTGATAATTTTGATTTTGTCGAAATTTTAAGGATTTGTTCTTCACGTAAATATATTTTACAAGTACTTTTTAGTTGTATTTTTAAGTTTTCGAAAACTTTTTTCCCCTCAGTTTTGAGGTCCCTACCCGAAAATCGCTCATATTTTTTTTTAAATACATGAGGTTTTTTTTCCGTAAGCCAGTATTTTTTGTGCCAAGAGTAAACCATGGCGTCGGCAATTATTTTGCGTTTTTACTGTATCTAATCTGATTCATAAGACACACAGACACATGGTTGACTCTTGGCACAAAAGCCAACGGCCATTCAATTTTTTTTTAAATAGGCTTTTTCTCTGAAAATTTGATCATCAAAATCCTGTGTCAAAAGTGAACCACAAAGGTATAAATTTCAGGGTTTACATACTAATGAAAAGTTCTCGAAAAGGATAAGATATGTGTGGTTGTCTTTTGGAGTGCAGAAATATTTGACTTTCAAATTGCAACAAGTACAAAATTGTATTATTTTGAAGGCCATTTATTGCTTATGCAAAGAGTGACGATGTATGAAATTAGTTGGAAAATAAACCTTAAGTATAATAGAAACAAAAATAATTCACAATCTCTAGTAAGTCAGTCAAATTTTATATAATTTGGCTCTTTACATTGTTCTGAAAATGAGCTTGGTAAAAGTTGTTTATTGCTTTTAATTTAGTATTTATTACTATTGTACGTAAAGATTTATCTTGAAAAGAAGCCTTAACTATAATAGAAGCAAAATTAATTCACAGACCTATGGCAACTTATTCAAGTTCCATTTAATGCTCCTCGATAATGAGCAGCACATTTGCTCATTTCATGTCCATTTTATGACAAACTTGTCCAGAACATTTCTATGCCTATAAAGATGTATCTCCCGGACGTAATTTGAACTATATCTTCCATAATATATTATATGTCTATAATATCACACAAAATGGACATATAAACATGCCAATATGTTTCTATGGGCGCATTTGAAAATGTAAATATCCGTCGCGTGAATGCCAGTTAGGTCAACTTAAAAAGTCCCCAAAGGAGGGCAACACACCCTCGGACTAGATACCTCGCGTAGATAATTTGCAATGATCCCACACTTTCATTTCCATTTGAAAATGTAACCGGTTGGTTTTGTCTGTTAGGTTATGCCTGGTTAAATGAACGTTTGGTTATTTTTCTGGTATCCTAGTCATGTGTAACATTTTCCATACTTTTGGTTATTCAGAAAAGTCACTTTATTTTTGCAATTGTTTACTTCAATCCTTTGCACGTATAGGTTGAAGTTCTCGCCGTTGCTTTTTTAAAACAGTTTGAAATAACGTAGAAGCCCAACGTCTTAAAAAGCGCAAGTGGTAAGAAATACGAAAAGCTTTTATTAAATATTGAATAATGTACTTATGAAAAATAATAACTTATCTATGAAACCGATAGAGAAAATTTGACTTGCATTCAAATATTTTTTTAAAGTTGTACACGCATATATATATATATATACCGTAATTTCCGGCTTATAATCCGCAGCGATAGATAATCCGCAGGTGCTTTTTTTCAAGTAGAAAAAAATATTTCTTTAGATAATCCGCAGCGGTAGATTACCCGCGGATAGTATGGCGATGCTTTGACCGAAATTGGTAATTATTTTCTATGTATAGAAAAACCACAGTATTAATATTAGAATCGGCTTACTGTAAAACATTTCCTACTAAATATCTATTGTTATGAATGAGAATTATCAAACATACTTTGACGGTCATTTTTCGATTTAAATCACAATTTATACACAACTTTTAAGCTGGGCATTCTACCTGTAAGCCCTAAGAACTGTATTATGTAATTAATGAAATATAAGAAAGCGAACATTTCTTTCGGAACCAACAAAACAAAATGTATGGTAGCATGCAGAATACTTATCGCATATTTTGTAACATCGTAATTATTTAGTCAAGTGACATTATTATAAGAAAAACAAAATTGAACTGAGACCTACCTTTTTACTGGAATAATATATATACAAACAATAAACCTTTTACTGGAATAATATATAGACAGCAAATATTGAATAAGTAAGCAATACAGCCAATACTCAGCAAAATTTACGCTTAATATTTACAAGTAATTAAAAAAATTAATTAAAATTGGAATCATCTGAATCTGGAAAACCCAAAAGCAAATCATCATTTAATTCCAAGGAGTTATCAGAAGCGTCGTTCAGTTCAGTGGTCGATTCAAAATTTTCTTCTAACAGTCCACATTTTTTAAATGCATTTTTTAAAGTACAAACAGAGATTTCATCCCATGGAGTTTTTACCCAGTGGGTTACGTCTGCATACGATGCACGTCGCATTTTCCCACTCTTTTTATACTCATGAACGTCCTCTTCCATCCATTTTTCCTATGAGTTTCTTATCTTCGATTTGAAAGACTTGTTGATGCCAACATCCAGGGGTTGCAGTATTTTTGTTAGTCCTCCCGGTATCACTGAAAGGATTGCGCCTGATGTTCTGCATGCCACTTTAACATCGTCTTTCAGATGAGACTTCATCGAATCCAAAATCAATAGCGCACGAGGTTTAAATAGAGAAAACCTCCTTTTTTTCCAAACCGAATCGAGCCAGGAGATCATAATGTCCTGGTTCATCCAACCTTTCTCATTGCATCTTATTTCAATTCCACGGGGAAAATCTTCTTTAGGAATGGATTTTCGTTTGAAGATAACCATCGGGGGCAATTTTTCTCCACTTGCAGAACAGGTTAATACTACAGTGAACGATTTTTTTTCATTTCCGGTAGTATTTATTGCAACGGACAAAGTTCCAGCAGCGTCGACAGTTCTGTTTGGGGAAGAATCAAAGCACACGGGAACTTCATCCATGTTAAATATTTCTGCAGAACTGAATTTCTTTTCTGCAATTATTTTTTTGGTGTAAAGTAAAAACTGATCTTTTTTCATCTCCCAGTCAGTCGGCAGTTTCTGTCCAACAGTAGCGCGATTCCGTACAGAAAGATTTTTTCTCTTCATGAACCGGTAGCACCACGTGGGGCCACCATCAAAACCTCCAATCTGCATTTCTTCTGCAATTAATTTAGCCTTAATTCTTATTTTAACTGTAAAGACAGGATTCCCTTTACTTCTTTCTTCTGTAATCCAGCGATGTAACACATCTTCTAAATCAGGCCATTTTGGCTGGCTAAACCGAAAACTTTTACATTTTTTGTTCCTCGCATTTTCTAACTTCTCTTTAGATTTTCTCCATAAGCGAACGTTGGATTCATCGACTTGAAATAGTCGTCCAGCCTCCCTATTTCCAAATTCTTCAACTTTACTGATTACTTTCAGTTTAAAATCAGCTGAATAGCTAATGCGTTTTTTCGACATTTCTACAACTTTCGTATGAATCTTTTAAGCGATGATCGTCACGTACCTTAATATGAAGTAGTGATGCCAATTTTTTTGACGAAATTTCCCCATTTCACAGACTATTCATTTAGAGCGGAGAGACCAATCAGAAGTCGTTTCAGGAAGCTATGACGTATGACCCTCAAAGGTCCCTGTTTTTCCCCCCCCATCTTCAAGAAATCTACTGAACGACTGCAGTGGCATCTAGTGTCATGTAATTGATTAACAGACTTAAATCTTTTTCAGGGTCTAAATATACTGGAAAAAAAGAAATGAACTTTTATTTTGTTTTTATAAATAAAGTTTTTTATTGTAAAATCTGAAGGCTCCAGGAAAAATTTCAGTAGATAGTACGCAGCGATGCATAATACGCACTGGATAAATTTTCACCTTTTTTAGTAGATAATCCGCGGGTTATAAGCCGGAAATTACGGTATATATATATATATATATATATATATATTTCAAGGGGTGGGCACTTGCCGATTAGGCATTGTCCACTACTACTGCCCGAAGGTATTATGGTCATTTTATTATGGGGGCACCCAGTGGGCGGTCAGCATTATCCCCTTTGAAGGGACGAGCAGTTCAGCATCCATGCGCAAGCCGGAATTTGAACCGGACCCAAGGCTATTACATAAAATTTGACTAAGCAGCCATACGTACGTAATTTGATTTTATTTCTGCTATACTTAAGAGTTTCATTCCCAACTAAATTTTTACATACAATACTATATAGAACCACATTACATAAGACGTAAATAAGCTACCATAGATCTGTGAATTTTATTTCTTCTATACTTAAGGCTTCTTTTCCAGCCTTAGTTTTTTTCATACGATAGTATAAATGTATAATAATAAAAGTGAACGCTTCTAAATCTGTGTCTGCGCGATCGTCAGCCAAATCTACAGCAGGAAGAGCTCTGAAAATGTGAACATATAAGCCAATGAGTTCGATTAGGTGACCTGATACTCAGTATTTTAAAATTTTAATTACTTTTTAAATTACTAACCGTTTTTAGGTTGCCATGCTTGGCGAGTTTCGCCCACTTAAATTATTTTCGTTTTTGAAATGAAGCAGAAATGCTATTTGGAGAAATCGCGTGCATTTGAAAAACATGAAATGGTATGGAAATTACGCCAGTTTTCGCCAAATTAAAAGATGAATCGCTAAAAGAAAGAATCAAATCCAAATGTGTTTCTTAAAGTTCATAAATTTTCAACCTACTAATATATAAATGTGCATGTTTGTGCGTTTGATTGTTTGTTACTCAATCACGCTAAAACGGATGAATGGATTTGGATAAAATTTAGAATGAAGATAGCTTATGCCTTGAATTAACATGTAGGTAACCTTTCATGCATTAAGCATTAAAAATAGTTCTTTTACAGAGGCACTCAAAATAATTCTAATACATTACGCTCTATGGGCATCTTTGTAACTACTGAACCGATTCTAAATCTTTTACACTGATAGAAAGTTACGCTATTCCTGAGTATTATAGGCTTCCTTTCATGCATCTATCACAAATAGTTCTTTTACAGGGCACTCAAAAGATTTACATTGCGCTCTATATGTATCTCTGTAACTACTGGACCGATTCTGAAACTCTTTTTCACTGATAGAAAGCTACATTATTCCTGAGTATTAAAGGCTATCTTTCATGCATATAGCAAAAATAGTTCTTTTCCATTGACCCTCAAAAGAATTCTAATATATTACACTCTACGTACATTTCTGTAATTACCGAACCGACTCTTAAAACTTTTTTACTGATAGAAAGTTACACTACTCCTGAGTACTATAGGCTACCTTTCATGCATGTATCACAAATAGCTCTTTTACAGGAACACGCAAAATAATTCTAATACATTACGCTCTTTAGGCATCTCTGTACCTACTGAACTAATTTGAAAGCTATGTTATACCTGAGTAACATAAGCTAAAATTCATGCGTATAACATAAATTGTTCTTTTACTGGAACATTCAAAATAGTTCGCAAATACTGTCGTAAGTGCGTCCATTCCCCAAATGCGTAAAAAAAAAAAAAAATCAATTTAGTAACTCTGCATATACCATGTATTATACGTCATTTAAAATAAATAAAAAGTAAATAATATTTAAATGCAGTCATTTTTGAGTAGCGCAAGTGTCATCAAGCTATTTCTTTTTTGTTATTCACAAATGCTTCATTTCTCTCTGGACTTAATTCTAAAGCCGACGCGAATGAAGTGGCAGGTAGAAGATAGTATTGAAATAAAAGCAATCGATATTTTGTAACAAGTGAAACAAAACACTTTTAAGCAAAGCATAGAGCTTCATTATATAAAACTTGAACAAATTACAGGAGATCTGTGAGTTGATTTTGCTTATACTGTACGTGAGGCTTGTTTTTCTGCTATTGTCATACAAGGTCACTCTTGGCATAAGCAGTAAATGGCCTTCAAAATCATACAATTTTGTGTTTTTTTGTAATTTCGAGGTAAAATATTTCTGCACGCCAGAAGTCAACCACCCATCTTATCCTTTTCCAGAACTTTCATTGGTATGTATTAACTGAAATTGTACGGTAGCGTGCAAAAAACAGATGGGGACACAATTATAGGACGAACAGGACGATTTATTTCACTGTCACAAACACATCCATAAAAGCACAGGGTTACATTCACATTACATTATATTCGCGGTGTTAGGTGTGTGCTACAACCACAAGAGTCCGTTTTAAACTCGCGGTACATCTCCATGCATTCTTCAACACCGTCGCTGTCTCTGCGCCTTCTCGAACTGAAAACAAACAACTTCTGACGTATGGCGCCATCGCATGGAGAAGGGTCTGCTCGACGTCATAACAAAATATAGACCTTTGTGGTTCACTTTTGGCGCACTTAAGATTTTGGCAGTCAGAGTTTCAGAAAAGAAGCCTTTTTTAAAAAATTTTGAATGATCCTTGGAGTTTGTTCTAAGAGCCCACCATGAGTCTGCGTGTCTAATAAGACAGTTTAGACTCAGTAGAACACAAAATAATTGCTGATGCCATGATTCACTCTTGGCACTTAAGGTATTACCTTACGAAATAAATGCATGTTTTACTTTAAAAAATGAACAATTTTTAGCTTTGGATCCTAAAAACTATAGGGATTTTTTTTTAAAATACGGGTAAAAAATTATAAATTTTTTGAAAGAGCAAATCATGAAAATTTCATGAAAATCAAAAATGTCAATTATAGAATCCTGCTTGTCTCTTTAAAAAAAAATGGCTCTCAATCTTGAAATATTTGCATAGTTTATTTCTTTTAAGTTAGGTGGACTGGTGTTATACCCGAATATCTGAAGTGAATATATAGGGATCTTTCTGTAATCTCTTGAGATTAATAATAAGATTTTTTGTTGGATTTATTGTAGTAACAGTTTGTCACGACTATTTATTAAATTTTACCAGCATGACGTCCCATACTCTATTATTCTCTCGGATATTATTTTGTACCATAGTTTATGTATGGTTTTTCAGATACCTGCGTTCAAAAAAAAGAAACTAAAATAAAATAAAATCTGCAGGTTTCGTAATGATTTGTCTATTTCATTGTTTATGCATTTTATATGTGGTATCCATGTATGTTTGTTTTCAAGGATGATTCCTAAATATTTCAACTTTAATCTGTATGGGATTCTAGTATTATTTAATTTGAATTAAGTTTCTCGTGTCAATGATTTTGGTTTACCTATTGAGAGAGTGAAATATTTATCTACTGGTATTGCCAGACTATTGTTTTGTGTCCACATATGCGTTGCATAAAGTGCGTTGTTAAATACTATTTAAATTTCATTTGAAAGTGACCTTCTCCTATTAATATAGATCGTGTGCAAAGGCCACTAAGGTTGTGTTTGTATTGTTGAAAGGGCTGAGTGAATTTATCATTATTTTCCAGAGGAAAAGTCCGAGACAAGAGCCTTGCGGGCGAGCCTTTTAAAAGAACATGTTTGTGGTCTGGTTGCTGCCAGTTCACTATTACTGCTCTATTGTTTGGAATTGAGTTTAGGAGATTTTTTTCAGATACTTGGTATTTCAAAATGGGATATTTTTTGTGATATGAATAGATGTGAAAATGTCATATTAGAAAACTGACATGTTTTATTTTTAATGTAATATATATATACATATATATATTACTTTTGAGTCCCCCTAATATGCTTGTAAGTATGCATGTGTGTTGTAAGTATTAAATTTTCATGAATTTATAGAAAAAAATATTTTTGTTCTTTGATTCCTGCTAATAACGTTCAGTTATTTCAATAACTAATCATAACAAATTTACATTCAAATCTCAATAATTAATAAAATGCCCAACGTCTACGATACATTTGGTTATCAAAATGATGCAGATATTGATTAGAGAACATTTTTTATCAACCACTGCATGAGGTTATTAAATACGTCAACTTTGTATTCTTTCCAAGATGCTTTCCGAAAATAAAACTCTAATATAAGCATTTAAAATGTATACTTGAATACTTTGCAATGAAAAATGCAATTGAAAGGTCATAAAATTATTTTAAAATACTTGTACAAATGTATCATTTGATATTCAATTTTAAGAAGTGTTTGAAATCCATCCCAATCTTGAATTCTTGTTTTAAACTGATAAGTAAGATTAATAGATAAAGGCATACAATACTCATTAAATAATAATCTTTAAATATTGAAGTTCATTAAAACTAAGCTAAGCCTACAAAATTATTACGTCTCTGTACAAAAAGTTTTCTTTTTAATCCTTTTTACATCCACGAAGAAGCTCTTCGTATACTCTTGTTCGGAAAATGAGTCTGCACTAATCATTAATAGCTAAATCTTTTATTTTCATTTTCTATTTTAAATTCTTTCCTTATTCAAACTTTTATTTTTAACTGTCAGCATCGACGGTGTCCCTAATAATGAGATGCGTCCGGTAAATATCTGGTGTGTTGTGCCAGAGATTAGTCTAATTAAGGACATTAGTGCCACTCAACGAACAAAGAGGTGTGTCAGTCTGGGAAAGAAACTTTTCCTTTCCCCCCATTCACTCCCCCCCTCTAGATTAAGCTAACAGTTACCACCTAGGCTAAAGTTGTTAGCGTTCCAATTTGGATTTCCGAATCCGATTTTGTAGAAAAGGTAATCTTCAAGGACAATATATTTAATTGAAACATTTTTTATGGCGCGATTTAAATTCCAATTTATTGGGTCAGTTTTATTTATTTACGTCATCTCTTTTTCAATTTTAAAAGAAAACTGATTATGGGAATAATAAAAGTAATTATTTAAAAATTACGAAACCTTCGGAAATAGTCTAGGAATATTATAACAGTATACACACTGCTTTATTAAAATGTGGAATTTTTAAAATATAAAACAAATGCTTTATATTTTTATACTTTTACTTACAGTCTTTTTTGTTTAGTAGTTTCATCAGTTTCGTGCATACCATTTCCTCCTAATGAATTTTATAAATTTTGTTCTGAGAAAATGTGTCAAAACTCATGACTGAGTCATTAAATCCCTATCTTAAAATGAGCGGATTTCATTGTCGATACTGCAAATTTGATGAAATCCCGGAACGAAATCTGCAGAAGTATGTAGAAATAAAATTTGTTTTGCGTTCAAAAGTTTTTTTTAATACAATACTAGAGGATTTTCTTTGTAACGAACCCTACTACGGTCCATGGGTAGATAACTGGGACTAGCCGCTTTGGTCTTGGCTTCTTACTTTTAGAAAAATCTTAAAATTACTATATGTTTCTCTGTGTCTCATAGTTAAAATTTCAAAATCTTTTGTCTCAAGGCCATGGTAACTTTCAGTTTAGTGTATTTGTATATGTATTAGAAGGTTGTAAGTTTAATGTTAGACCTAATATGACTGAAGATCACTGTGAACGTGCAGTGCAGGAGCATTCTAAATGCATGAGTTCATCCATAGGTCTTCTCAGGGTCATTAGAAGTTTAAAAGATGTTCCAAAATGTAGAAGTTTCTCAAGTTTAGAATCAGAGTCATTAAACGGGGGAGAAAATATCAAGGAAAGCCTTAAGTAGCTCTAAACGACATATTCATTGACGTTAACTGCGTTGTGTGGCAAACAAATAATTAAAACTTGCATCCAGTCAATAAATGCTAATAAAAATAGTAGAAATTCTTTATATCCTTTTACTTTTAGATGAGAACTAATACTTCAAACTAAAAGATTAAAAGATTGAAATGAGCTTTAATTCTATAAGTCTTAAAGATAAGTCATCACTATGAATTCTAAAAATGTTTGCAGTAACGTAGGAAATAAGACTAGGTAATTAAAGTTTGTCCTCGCAAACTTTTAAAATGTTGCATTTTTAAAACGGTCCTTTTTGACAATTTTCATGATTTGGAAAAAATATTTTCCAGTAAGCTAATTAAAACAATATTAATGCATGTACATTTTTTTTTATTGAAAGTGTTCAACATTGTGAATGAGGACCATCCACCGATTTAGAAATTGTAATTTTTGAATTTATCACCAAAAAAGGTAGACCTAGGCGGTACTGGATATGCGGTCCTCGGGCTTCTGGGAGAGTACTGCTGCTTTATATATCTATCTGTATAATACATTATTTATTTTATGTGACTTAAAATTTTGGGACACATCATACTTTTATCTAAACCATTTTAATCATCAATCTGCTTATTATGCCTATTTTTAATGATGAAACAGCCTATAACATGGTAAGGATGCGTGGCATAGGTCAGATTTTTTTCTTTATCATAAATCAAATAAATTTAAGGATATAGATGTGTAAGCTTTTGAAATAATCTTTCTAAATTAAAAATGACAATTTTCTAGTTGTCCAAATGTGTCGAAACGGAGCGTATAAAATTTTGAAAAGTGTGACTTTTTGAAAATCGATGGGAAGATAATTTTACTACACGATATTTTCTATTTCGTTTTACATTTATTACTTATCTTAAACAAGTAGGGGATTAAAAAGCTTTTCGATCTTTTGAGATACTCTACAGTCTTTCACTGATTATTTTTACGTATTACGTAGACAAGAGGAAAAAATTAAACATGTGAGGAGGGTAATAATAACGCTAGCACTGATGAAATATGCTTCAATAACTAAAGCAAAATAAGCAAGAAGTAATGTGAGTTCTTTTTTCAATCATTATCATGTCAATTTCTTCAAGAATAAAAATAAAAATGTATTTTATTATGGAAGTGGCATACTAAAAGAAGTGACGAGATTTTGACTTAACTCGAAAGAAACAAGCTTTTGTGGTAATCGCTGAAAATGCTTATATGTACTAGTATAGAATTCATGCAAATTATCTACATAGAAAGAAAAGTAGAATTCATAATTAAGTCAATCAGTAATGCAAGCGATGTATGTTTTTATTAGTTTTTGTAAATAAAAGGAAAAAATATAGAAAGTTAATTAAATTATCATAAGAACTTTATAACATTAATGTAATTTGTAAACATTAATAAGTAGTATGAAGTATTTTTTTAATATTCATTCTGTTATACGATTAAAATTGCACAAAAGCTATAAAAGTGTGACATAAAATTATACGCCTATGCTTAATTCCTTTTTCTGAGCAATATTTCATAAATATTTTCTTTTTTGTTTCTCTCTCTTACTCTAATATCAGTAAGTAAAAACCTCTTTTATTTTTAATAACTTATCGTTAAGCTTTATAAAAAAATGTATATATAACCTAGCATCTTCGCTAATAAAGTTTTCGTAATAGAATATATCATCCAGACATATTTTTTTTGCTTTTTAATATAAATTAATTTTTCCCGAAGGTACTTTGTAAGAGGATGATACCACGAAAACGGCTATTTATTTTACCTGATATTATGCTTTTTCATATATATGATCTTTAAAAAATAATTTTTCTTTTTTCTAGTGTAGTGCATTTTACTATCGCATCTTCATAGAAACTGTAGCAGAAAATAATTTCCAAATGTTGAGTTCTTAAACGTAAGTCATTAAGTTTCTCCCAGAGGAAACTACTTATGGTATTTAATCGCAATTAGCCTATTAACAAGCAGAAAGGAATTACTCCATATATCTTATATACTCAGAAAAATAAGGCATATTATTTAAATTTAATTATATAAAAGAATTAATAGTAAATTCTTTTTATAGCTAACTTAATTTACTGAAGAAACTGAACTAAAGTTGTTTTGTTTTCCATGGTTTGTTTTGTTTATGGGTAAATTATGAATAAATTGCAGTGTATTATAACTTTTTTCAACGAGAGTAGAAAACATGCTGTGGAATATTCAGTTTCTGCATTAATGCAACACAGGCTGTTAAAATCATGTTCTACTTTGACAGGCACATAGCAACTGAAACTTAGAAAATATTCATCGAGAAAATTTTTGTTATAATAAAGAAGTCTCCTTTTCTTACAATTTTTTTGGCTTTTCCTTTGTGTGTGTGTGTGTGTGTGAGCGTATTTCATTTGACGACGTCTCTATTATCCAATCGCATGCTTAGATATCCACCTGAGTATATAAATGAAATATTTTAAATTAATTAGAAATGCTCTAATTATATGATTAAAAGGGTATAAGTATCTGTGATATACCAATTTGTGAAAACGACTTCTTTCGTTTGCTTCCAGTTTAAACTATTAAGGTAATTGGACTGAACTATGCGCTCGGCCACTGGTCGGGCCTAGAAAATTGAAAGTGTGTCACACACTCATACACACTAGAGATGAGTTCGGGCTCATTTTTTGAAGCCCGAGCCCGATGACTTTTCATCCGAGCCCGCCCGAGCCCGAGCAATATTGTTTAAGTCAGAGCCCGAGCCCGAAATTTCAGCTAAAGATAAAAAATGCTACTTCATTGATAGAATACAATAAATTTTGCCGTTTGTGAAATGAAAGACAAATATAGTTGCAAACTCCCAATGCACTTTCTAATTCTTTGTATCCATCCTTTATCAAAAAATGTCGGATCTCATGACTAAGGAATATAAACCGCCGTACTAAAATACCAAAAGAGCTTCACGCACCTTCTAGGCGCCCGTGCCACTATTTTTATTTGTTTATTTATTTACTTATTTTTTATAAGTACTTTTATTTTCCTCATGAACCATTTTTTAAAATCTATTTCAAGCAGTATGTTCAATAAAGGAGAAATTTTTCACGAGCCCGAGCCCGCCCGAGCCCGGTTCGGGCCCGGGCTCGGGCTCGGGCTTTCGGGCTCGGGCTGAGCCCGTCTCATCTCTAATACACACGTGGTTTATGGTACGAGAAAGAGTGGATTCTTATTTTAACGCCCTCACTGTCTTCAACCTAAAGAATCGCCGCACTTTGGCGAGCTATGGGTCTCTAAGAGTTATGCACACGTTTCAACGCTCCCAAAAGAACTAGATGAAAACTAAAGTGAACAAATGAGCGATAAACGCACCAGCTAAGGAATTTGCAGACAATTATTAAAACTACATTAATTGGAAACCCAAAATAGATAAAAATGTAACGGATTGCTGTACTTACATGTTGTTCCAAATCGCCATTTTAATTCTAAATGACGATTGCCACATAAATACAAAAAATGTTCATGGTAACTTTATATGTTTAATGATCACCACGTTGGCGAGAGTTAGAGCGTTAATGTAGGAATCAACCAAAGAAAGACAAACACGGCACTCTCATGGATTAGGCATTCGAAACAAAAACGGTGAAGTGCAGTTGTAATATACTTGTCGAAGATTGTAAAATACTTTTAGTAGGCCATTTTAAGATAGATTTCGATTCCAAAGATGGGTTTTATGAAAGAAGAAAGAAAAATGCGGCACACTCATGAATAATGATACACTTTCCAACTTAATAGAATAAGGGAAGAAAGGGACGCCGCATAAATGATGATACGTTTAATAGCACTTAAGTGCGTATTTAAAATCTGAAAGTGTTTCAGATTTTCTTTTTTTTTTAACCTGTCTCGATTTGAAGACTGACCAGAGATGTAAGAGGTCCCCGCCCTAACCACTGGACGAAATGAGGCCTGAACTAATATGGGGGCTTTTTTTTGTAGCGAGGCACGAGGAAACGATTTGTGGCGGCTGTACCACTTCTTTTATATGCTCACCAAAAACGCTTGTTTGTGCACCATCTGAGGGACGACCATGGCTGGGAGTCCTTGATCTTACCATCGCAAATGTTACTACTGCACAACCGAAACAGAATTCAAGGTTTTTGCCGAGCTTTGCGTTCCATCGCCGTATGCTGATGCCTGACCATGGCAGAGTGGTTGTGTCAATGGAAATGGCAGACGGGCGAAGTGTGAAGGTCCCAGCTTCGGGTCCCATTATTTACTCGTCGACTTAACCGTTCGGAGGTTTTCTCCGAAACTTAGCGTAAATATGGGTTAGGACCCCTTAGCAAGACCACCACGAAGGACACCCCACTTGTATTGTCCTTCTGACGAGGATTTATAAGCGGTCAAATTCGAGCCAAGCACACAAATCCGATTTACATGTTCACAATAACAACAACAACAACAACAATGACAACGTATGCTGATGTCCCATCTCGTGCATGCAAACTTGTTGCTATCATCATTATAAGAACCGTGCTGGAAGATGATTCAAAAGAGTTCAGCAGCCAGCAGCCGAGACAAGTGGTGAGTGCTTTTTCAGATAGCCAGCCGTGTTTGTGCTAGTGCCATGGACTTGATGACGTGCCTCTTCTTGTTTGCCTTCTTCCAGAGCTTCTTCAGCGGGAATTTCTTCAGACCAAGGAGAAAGGAAACTGCGTCACTGTCTAGGATAAAAAAATACAGATGGCTGCATAAGTATCCTACGAATCTAAAATTGACTAAGTCCATTAGTTACCTTCAGTTTTTATTATATTGTTCTACGTTAAAATGTTCGCAGTAAAATTTAATTGAGTTGGTAAGATTTTTCATCCTTTCGTGGAATCAAGAAGAGATGAAAAACATTCTTTTTTTTTAGGGGGGGGGGCGGGATCGACAGCTGGTACACTTCTCTTCACTCTGCTCCCTCACTAGACGAAATTAGGCCTAAACTAAGACGGGGGCTTGTTTTTGTAGCGAGACGAGAAAAAACGATTACAAAAATTCAACTTCAATTTTTTTTAAACTCAAATAAAACACTCATTACCTGTACAATGTAATGTGAGCAATAAGCGGCACAAAAGCTAATAATAACTAACATTTTCAATCAGATTTGATTAGATTATTCATGATGACAGTAAAATAATACATGAAAAATAGTAAAATTCAAAAGAAGGAAATACTAATGGAAAAGTATACACTTACATCAAGGCAAAACAAAATTTATCACTTTTATAAATTGAATCACAAATGATATCAGATTGGTTGCTCGTATTTGAATCGGGCTCTGTTTCACATAAAAGAACATTTTTAACACTTTCCAACAAGGTTGAAAAGTGTTTATGATTTCCGTTTGTCTGTCTGTCCGTCCGTGTTCTAACTCGCGTAAATATGCAACGATTTCTACGAAATTTATGTATGTTATTATTATCTACAGTGCCATGCAACCTATTGAAAATGAGCTATGTACAATTTATAGTTTTTCTACTGGAGCACTCAAAATATCCCCAATACATTGCGCTCTATGGCAAGTTATTCTTTAAAGGGTATCAAACTACCATATAGTTGCGCTGATCCCTGACTTCAAGATAAAACTTTTTCCGCCATAACTGCAAAAAAATTACAAAGTCAAGGACAAAAAGCCTAATAACGTCTACACCGTTTGTACGATCCGCTTGAAATGTTTCATAATTATGTATAAAAATATAGAGAACAATCTGCCATACATTAAAAAACAGAAAATGCACCCGTTCCCTCATTTTAAGCGATTTTTCGCTACTTTCAGCACCATTTTATTTCCGAGAGTCAAAAAAGTGAATCATTTGCGTGACAAAATTACCTATTTCAAATGAAAATTACGTCATACAATTGGAGGATTCCAATACGTTTAAGATAGTTTTTCCAGATTATACAGTTTATTATTAGCACTTGAGTGCTATTTCGCTCGATTACGGCCTTTGGTATAGACACGATTTGTCTACGCGCCCTATCACTTTTCAATTTTTATAAATATATTTTGAGTATAGTTCGAAAACGGCTGGCGAATATAGTAAAATAGTTTTAGTAGGCGATTTAAATATAGATTTTAATTCCGAAGAAGTGTTTTATAGAACAGAGAAGACAAATACGGTACACTCATTTGTTACGTTCCCTGTTGCGTAGCCAAGGGGGGTTAGGGGGGGGGGTCATAACCCACCCATGAGGAACTTTTTGCCATACAAAATGTATATTCTTCACTACATTGTCACACACACGTATACATATATGTCAGTTGTAGCAGTCGTAACCTCCCCCCCCTCATGAAAAATTTCTGGCTACGCCCCTGAATAGATTATAATACACTTTCCAAATGGTATTTATAAAGTTGAAGTATAGTTTGACTATGCCTGACGAAAATTTGTAAAGAGTTTTGGTACGAGATTTTAATATAGATTTCTATTCCGAAGAAGTGTTTTATGGAACTGTGGTTCTCCTCATCCATCTGGTCCTTCGGATTCGCCTAGGCCTTCGGAAACGTGCTTGCGATCACTAACTTGCGACAGAATGCGAAGCGGTGGCGCTCGCAGATATTGCAGATACTTAATTATGCAAAACTTCCGCCCTGCGCAAGCTGCTATCAAAGTCGCTGCAAGTCGGAGCTCGCGGCAGTTCAATCTCTCTTGTGGTGGTGTTAACAAGCAGCCTTCCCTACCAGGATCTGGTGTGGCTGTCTCGGATTCCTATCCGATGTCATGGATCCTTCGAAGTCGCTGTGATAATGAGAGTCTGCTTTCCTCGCCTTCCAGCTTGATGCCGTGGAGCCATCGTCTTCGGTGTGGATTCGGATCGACCGCTTCTTCCTGCGTCCAGCCTCACGCCATCGATCCGGTGTTGCTCGCCGCTTAACCTACCACACCACATCACCTGTACTACTCGTGTTATCCGTTAGAACTTATTGTTTTGTTTCGTTCTGTTATTTGTTAAGTTAGTTTCAAGTTCATCAATTTTACTGCTTAATAAAGCTGGATTTCGACGTAACCTGTGTGTTCTTCTAAGACTAAACAACCTTCGAATCTGGAGTCAAAGAAAAGGGTTTATTAATTCCCTTTAGAACAAAGAAGGGAAACACGGTACATTCATGAATTATGATGCCCATTTGAAACGGCATTTAAAATATGTCTACGCAATATAGTTGGAATATGCCTAGCGAAGATTGTAAAACAGTTTCAGTAGGCGATTTTAAGATAGATTTCGATTCCAATGATGTGTTTTATGGTTCAAGAAACAGTTGATTCCTATTTTAAAGCCCCTACTCTCGCCAACCTAAAAATTCCCCGCACTTTGGCGAGCTTTGCAGTCATGGGTCTCTAGGAGTTATGCACAGGTTTCAGTGTTCCCAAAAGAACTAGATGAAAACTAAAGTGAACAAATGAGCGATAAACGCAACCGTTAAGCAATTTGAAGACAATTATTAAAAATACAGTAATTGGCAACCCAAAATTAATAAAAGTATAACGTAATGCTGTACTTACAGGTTGTTCCAAATCGCTATTTTAATTCTAAATTACGACTGCCACATAAATATACAAAATCGTTATGGTTACTGCATATGTTTAATGATCGCCACCTTGGCGTGAGTCGGGGCGTTAAAGTAGGAATCAACCCAAGAAAGACAAACACGGCACACTCATGGATTAAGATGCGCATTCGAACCGATATTTAAAACGGTGAAGTATAGTTGTAATATACTTGGCGAAGATTGTAAAATTGTTTTAAGTAGGTGATTTTAAGAGAGATTTCGATTCCAATGATGGGTTTTATGAAACAAGGAAGCAAAATGCGGCACATTTATGAATAATGATACACTTTCCAACTTAATGGAATAAGGAAAAAAAAAATAGGGACGACGTATAAATTATGATACGATTTTAATATGTTGCACTATAGGGCGTATTTAAAATTTGAAAGTATTTCAGATTTTTATCTTTATTTTTTTCACAAATAAATCGTCTGCGAATATTTGAATGGCTTTATTCACAAAACGAAATCTTTCGACTGCGAAAAGTTTCCGCGCGTTTCCAGAAGAGCACGAAATTCGATTTGGGTCTTTAACAAAAACTGAATATGAACTGATTTATCTTAGGTGGATTAAAATTAAACATACTGAATGTAGACATATTTTCGACAAATGATTTTTCTAGCGCCCGTTGTAGTTGCATCCACAATGGGCTTTGACTTACAGTTTTAGAGATATTCTGCTATTTGAAATGAAACAAAATTCAATGTTATTAAGGATTACAAGATAAAGCTTTCCACCGAAAATAGTGACTGTATCGTTTAAAGTTTTTCTACAGGAGCATTCAAAATAATTTCAATATAATACGGTCAATGGCAGTTTAAAGACAGGCATCTATATAAAGCATATATTAGTATCCTACAATATGATTAGCTAATATTCCGACGACGATCCTGTGCCTCCTAAAATTTTGCAAATCTTATTCGCGAGAGCGAATAAGAAAACATGACCATAAGTCGCCCGCATGGAGTAAATGTACAGTTGCGGGAAAAAAATGTCCCGCTTGATCTTTATTTCGCCGTCGTTCGTCGTACAGGAAAGTTATACATACCATTCGTTTGAAAATAACGCATACTTTAATTTACTATTAATTTAATTTGCATAAGGGGCCGTCTTCATACTTAATTCTGCATCAGCTTTGCTTTTCTCAGTGGCAACACTGGATTTTGACTTTATTAAACGAAAGAAAACCTACAAATTACCCTAAATATAAATTTTCACCAGTTTTCTACGATAATTTTAGGAGATATTGCTAATTATTTTTTGCGCGTTTTTAAGGGGCTTTCTGCAAATTGAAAAAAGCTATTTGTAGGTTCCGAACTTTTCGCCTTTCATTAATTTCGCTCGCGAGAGTTAAAAGAAATAAATATTATTTTCAAGAAAAATATTGTTTCCATCTCTCTTTTTTGTACTGAGAATATCAAGGGTAGAAATCAGAATATTTAGTCAGTGGGCCAAATGACCCGTGAGTTCATAACTTCCTTGGTTCATACACATGATTTAAAGGAAAAATGCAAAACGACTGCTCGCGATTTTGAAAAATCTTTCTAATTTTGAAATTGTTATTGAGTATTTCCCTTGATGGTTCCCCAGACAGATGAAATGTTGCCAGGAGTGAGAATCTTTGTTCTCTGCAAGCATGTATGATACTCAGTTACGGTTGAATTTGAAGAATGGTTTCATGATTGAAAATTTAATTGTTTGAATTTCATGTAAAAAACACAATAACTTTTTGCCGACCCAACATTATCACTGTGTTTGTTATTTCACTTTCTTCATTTAATATTATCGTCTGCAATATGAAATATTCGACTTTTGGCTGTAATTTAATTTATAGTCAGATGAAAATTTAGACAGAAAAACGTTATTTTGAATGTTTTTTTGGATGTATGATAAAGTATGGAGTAGTCCAAAGACTTAATGTTTCCAATATTAAAAAAGGTCGAATTCATGTCTGGAATGCTGAGGATGTTAGTTTTCAGAAATAGGACGTTGTACTAGAAGACATACATCTACTGCATCTAATTCTATATCTGGAAAATATTTTCTTTTGGGGGAATATGGTAGCGGAAGCAACAATAGGCGCTTCATAGAATCACTATCAAACTGTAAAATCCTCAAATTTATTTACTTCAAAATTTGATATTTTTTAATACCGCTATCTTTTACTGTGTTTTTGCACAAAAGAAATCTAATTTACGTTTATTTTAAGCAATTTTCAAAAAATTGTAACTTAATCAATTTATATATGGTCCCTTAACTCATAAAAATAGCATATTTTATTTAATATAAATTAAACTACTGAACGTAAAAATTTGAAATTTTGCACAGCCATGTAATATTACTTTCTACATCTATTTCCATCGAAATTTCGCTAGGTCTCTATTCATAATTTTTTTGAATATTAATTTGATAATTCATAATTCATTTTAATATTTTATTTAAAATCATAATAACATTAAATTATGTTTGGGTCGTTTAGTTCTAATAGTACGAATAAAAGTAAGCTTCTTATTATCGATATTATATGAGATATGAATTAATGTATGAAAAAATATTTTAACATGGGAGGAGGGGGATTTTGGGTGCTCATAACTCACTCATTAGTCATTTTCAATTTAAATTTATTGAAAATTGGTATCCGGGGTTAAAATGAGCTAAATTTTTGAAATATGAAGTGAAATCTAGGGGTTACCATTGGGGGGAAAAAAGTTGATGCGAATTTTAATATGTAGATGGTGCCTTATGCAATTTTTATTTATAGCAAATTAAAGTGTACGTCAATAGTAAACGATTGGTATCTGTAACTTTGCTGTACGACGAACGACGTCCGAAAAAACTACAATTGGGCCTTTTTTCCCCGCAACTGTGCACTGTCTGTAAGACCGAGATCCGAATACGGGCAGCAGAATAGGCGCTAAATCACATTGGATAAATTCTTAAAACGTTGACTTTAATTTGAGAAAATCTCTTTTTATTGTGGTTCGCTTGCTGAGTGTTGTGTATCTTATTTTGTTATTTATTTTTCAAAGAATAAAGTGATTAACAAAACAATTCTTGTTTGTATGTTAAACGGACATATATGCTGCACAATAAATATCAAATAACATTTTAATATAAATCTTTTTTTTTATATTGTACAAAGTACTATAACATAACTACGGGCACGTCCAGAAAGAAATTTTGAAGTGGGGAGGGGTGGAAATTTATTGTATTATTTTTTCGCTTATGAATGCACTTAAATTTTTTTTCAGTATAAAATGCCCTTTTCGTTTCAAATTTGAGTCATCTATTGACCCTGTGTCTCCCCCTGAATCCGACAATGAACATGTCCTGTTTGGGAATCTTGGGACATATTCGTGTGGCTAAATGTCCCAAGATTACAAATATGCCAATCCTGTCTTGTAATTTTCGGATGTATTCGTGTAATTGAGCCAGCTGGTTATTATCACCAAAACCGTCTTGTCCCAATGTAGTCTGAATAACCAATAAATGTTTTATTATTATTATTTAAAGAAATTAAAAATGACAGTAGGATTCGTGAATAAGTACAGTCAACTATAGATCATAAAACTCCTTTTGGTGAAAGCATTACTGTTTCTTAGCATATTTTATGCAAATTATTTTCATGTAAAAATGAATAAAATGAAAATATCTTTACGTTTCTAAAGGTTTTCTCTTGCAAAAAACAAAAATTTTCAATATCGAAGATATTAAATATAACAAAATTTAAAAATAATGTTTACAGCGTCAATCAATGAGAAAAACATACATAAACTTTCTTACGCCATCAATTAACTTCATTTGATGTAAAAAAAAGTACAATTTGGTGGTAATTAATTCAACAGATTCAAGAAAACTGAAGTTATATTCCATTTCATAAAAATTCTAAAACAAATTTTAAAACGGTAGATTTTTTACGCATTTGGTGCAACCGAAAAAAAGTTAGGACCGCTCACACAAAGTTGTAATTTCCATGATTCCTACACTTCAAAGATTCTAAAAGAGAAAAAAATTCCAAGCAAGCAAATATTTTTTAATGACTGAAAAATAATTTTCAAGGCGTCTAAGTAATCATAAAAAAATATATAATTTAGAAAAGCAGAAAATCAAAAATAATTCAGATAATGGAAGATAAAAGGAAATGTGCAAGTGCATAATTAAGTAAAAAATAAATTAATCGCACAGTTTTCTAAATAAACATATCTTAAATAAACAACTCTATTCATTATCTGACTTTCAACTTTTTTTGCTGACTACTTTATATCGAAAGACGAAATATTTTATGGGGGCGGGGGGAATCTAGTTTAAAAAACATTTTATAATTGTTAGATTAGTTTCTCAAGTCTACTTGAAGTTGTATTCAGGAATTTAGTTTGAATATATTTACACAAAGATTTAAATATACTGCTGCTTGTTAATAATTATATGTGTATGTGTGTACGTGTAATTAAAAATAAAATTAATCATTGAAGCAAGATCTATTACATTAAATCAATTTGAAAAAATGTATAATAAAGAAAGAAATAGATGCGTTTGTGGTAAATTACTGCAACATTTTAATGAGTCTTAATTTTAGTTTAAAGACAAAAAAGAAAAAGAAAATAAGAAATAAATGAGACTTTTTTTAGACAGATTACTTTAGGGGGTATTCTATATTTTCTTAATAACATTAAATTATCTTAGATTAGTTGAATTATTATAACACCATAGTGTATATTTTTTTAAATAGAATTAACTTTACTATGAAAAATATTTCGTTTCTTTTTTCATTTTTTAAACACGTAATCTATTTATATAAAAGGCTTGCGTGTTCGCAAAATCAGACTTCATTTTTAACAGGAACAGTGAAAATTAATTACAGCGAAGTTTTACTTATACGAGTGCAAAAACAGAGGCAAATTTTATTTATGTTCTTTGAAATGTACTTTATTTTATTTTAAAACATGGAGAGTTAAAATACAAATATTCAATAATAAATACAAATCAATTTCATTCAGTATTTTCTACTGAATCAATAAAAACTTTAGAATATGTTCACTTTTTATACATAATCCGCGATAGCATTTGTCAGTCGAAATCAGTTGCAATGTGGCGGATTATTATTACATTACTTGAAAGACAATTCATTGTTTTATTTGAAACAAGAAAGATAAATCATGCCAAACGAATAGATTATAAAACACTTTCCAACACAAAAATATTTTTGCAACAAATTTGGCGATGTATTTTCCTTAAAACTGGTGAGATTTCGGAGATGAGAAATCTCGTCAGTTTTTTTTCTCCTCTAAAAGAACTATAAATGCCACTTACACCATTTTCAATAAGGTACATGGTACTGAACATCGGAAAAAAAACTAAAATTTCGCACAATTCAATGTATATTTATAGCAATTAGAACACTAGACATGTAGACAACAGAACAAATAAATAACCGAAATCATAAGGACCTCTCAAACTTGCTGGTAAGTTAAAAATATAAATATTCCTTTTATGCAACATAGCGGTATCGGATGAACACGGGGAGCGAGGAATTTATTCTTTTAAGGGTTAACAGTCTAAAATTAATTTTCCACGCGCTAAAGAATCAAAGTTGCAATTTTGTTCCATGTAAATCCATTAACCCGTTTTGGGTTTTAACGCAATAACGGATTTTCGTCGGTCGGAGACCCCTCCTACTCATAGGCAGATAGCCCTTAGCCATTCTTTAATAAAACACAATACACTAAATCGGTTAATATACGAATTTTCAAAATTCCCAAAGAAATCGTCATAGCTTAATATAATCACATTAGACATTTTTCGAGATACTTACATATTGGGTGGTCCGTCAAGACGAGCAACTTTTTCGCCACGATAATGCCAGACTCATGAAATAATTGATGGTTCAGAATACGATGGGCAACAATTTGCCAGCAAAGTTGAAGAAAAAATAGTTTGGCGTTAATGACCGCCGGGATAATATGTAAATACCTTTTTTCGATTTATCACCAAATAATGAAAATATCGCCAAGTTCAGTTCAATTTTGAAAGCATTTTTTTCACCCCATATTTGGTAATTTATCGCAAAAGTCGCCAAAATTGGTGATTTTTGACACAATTTTTGAGGGAGGCACGGATCGTCGTCGTTTCAACCTTGTTGGAAAGTGTTAAAAAGAGGGGGGGGGGGAAATCATAATGTGCAGTTCGTGAATGGATTGATAATGGGACTGGCAACCATAAGCAAGCAGGATACAAGAATATCTAATCTATTTGTAAAGTCCTAAAAAGTAGTATAGATTCTTTAGTAATCATAGTCCATTTTTGTACATTTAGAAAAAATTGGGAAGAGTTTCCTCGGACCTCTGATAATTATGTGGCTCGTTGTCAGACTCCATACACTCCATAAGAGACTGTCCCTTGACAAAAATATATCGTGTTAAGATTTATCCTAGTCAGGCGCTATCATTTTGGGCGAAACGTTCAAGAACGTCCAATACTACTAAACAAAATAATGAAAGCTGTAAGTTATGTTGAGAATCATCAATTATTTCTACAAAATCTTTCAGCCGTATCATCTTCTTAATTTCTCGTTTTCTCTAAGTATATATGATCAAGAATTATAACTATATATATATAATCAAGAATATTTAAGATATGTCATTTAAGGTGGCCCAAAACGATCCTAGCGGATAAAACGATCCCTGTGTTTTCTAAGATAAAGGTAGCGTTACATACCGAGTAACACGTAAACTAGTTGTGTCAAGTGAAAAAGAAACAATGGCTGTATTCAAGTAGTCACAGTATTATGCGTCTAAATAGAATTCTTAAAAAAACTAGGTTTTATCATATACGAGGGTTGCCTTTTAAGTTTCTACAAAAAGAACGAAGAAAAATAATTTTGGGGTCGCAAACTGTTTTATTGCTTTTCAAAATATTTGCCTTTAAGATTTATACACTTTTCCACCCGTTCAAACCAATTCTTGAAATAGTTTTTCACTCTGAAATTGATATCTCGAAACATGGTTTTTGAAGGTATCAACAGCTTCTTCAGGTGATGAAAATCGCTGCCCATGCAACTTTTGTTCGATATAAGGGAACAAGAAAAAGTCTTCAGGTGACAAATCAGGAGAACATATGCAATGAGACATTATTTGATATTTTTATTCTTCAAATAATAAATTGTTTCACGTTCTTTGTGGGAACTGGCGTTATCGTGATGAAGAATGATGCGTCGATTTTTGTTGTTTATCCTGATTTCGTCAATGACATTTGGCAAACAAATTTTTGTTTACCATTTAGCGTTAACAGTTTTTCGATCCTCTAAGGAATGGTTGCGATATCTCCGTACGGCCGAAGAAACAAGCAAGCATTTTCTTGGAAGTGCTTGATGAACGAACAACTTTCGTTCTGTGCCGCACAGCCAGCTGTCGTCAAAAAATGGTTTCTAGATCTGTGGCACGCGATGAACGTTTCGGTCGTCCGCCATATTGGTGGTAGTTAAGTCGAGCGATGGCAACGGCTGCCCTTTTTTCAGCATTAGGCAATCTATCCAGCTGTTCTCGTATTCTTCCATTTTTCAGCAGATATCAGTGCTGTTAAAAAGAATCGTGACAATTTTTTTACGGGAAATGACGTGCTAAAAAGTAAAGAATTCTCGTGGAGCTATGTCACCCATAACTTTTTTTATAGAAATCAAGTCTATTCTTCGTGACTGGCAACAGTCAAAACGTCATAGTTTGGTGTTCCCAGAGCGGGAACACTGCACGTTAAAGGGTTAACAAAACTAAACGGGTCAAATTATTCCTTTTATACGATATTCACCACTATACTGGCCACCGCGTGCATTGTTAGCTCGTTAGCAACTGCACAGCATCGGTTTCTCCTGTGTTGGGAGAAGATAACAGCGAAAAATTAACCACCGCCCTTAAAGAGAACTCGTAAATCTTTTATGATCGCATAACTTCGCGGGCTCATCCTCGATAATGATATACTAAAGCCGAATTTTAAAATATCTCAAGAGAGATATGAAATTCAGCATAGGAATGCCGTTTTTCTTAATGTTCAGTTAGTCTCACCTTTTACGCAACAAAGGAGAGATAAGAAGGCGAGTTAAGTTCCCTGCATAAATTGATGAGATATGGCTCGTGGAAAATTTAATTACCCAATAGATGCCCGTGATGCTCCTCTGGTGGCAGAGAAATTCCAACTGAATGCTCTTTTTATAAAATATATTTAGTTATCAGTTCTCGAGAGGGTTGATGTAAGTGTATGTAGAAAAAAATTCATTACTACTAATGTCCAGATTTAAATCACAATGTTGGGCTTTAATGCAAAGTTTATTGAAATAAATTTTGAGATTATACTCCAGGGACTGAATTTTAAACATTAGTTATATTTAAATTATAAGAGAATGTGTATTTGTAGTGAGTAAATGGTATTGAGTTCTTTTGGTTGGTTTGCCGTTTATACGATAAAGGCTTTATGCATGTTTGTTCCTTTTGGAAGTTATTTTTTTAGTTCTTTAGGGGGGAACAGCATGATGATCACATAAGAATATTTTTTCCCCACTTCCACAAACAAACACACACTGAGAAAGAGAGTTGAGGATATAGTTTTCTTAAATTATTTTAATAATTTTAATAATTAATCTGGAGATTCATATTGGAGTCCCATTAAAAAATAATTCAATCAATTCAAAATATTATAAGTGTCCTTCGTACGGCATAGAGGTAATTTAAATGTTTCTCCTCTAGAGAACCATTCCAGAACATGTTGCTAATGTATCTGGCTGTATTTCAGTTGGGAAGCAAAAAATCACTTACTCAATACATCTCAGAAGGGCTTAAGCTTGCATTCCTCTTCAGGTGCATCGACTTCGTATTAGTATTTACTTTTTAGTATTTACTTTTAGATGCCATATCTGATATCAAAAATCTACTGCATACTTGTAGTTACACGCCCACTAAAATCATTCGAGTGCTTTTCTAAATTTCTGTGACTACTTTTTTTACACTCACGGGGTGTCCACCAATGTCAGGAGGCAAAAATAGTATCATTAGAAGCCTAACCGATTTTTTTTTTATATGTCAGCAGTTTAGTATCCATTTCCTTAGTTTTAGTTGCCAAAGTAGTAGCATTTTTTCCTTTATTGTTTGATTTTGCAGTTCAGAAATAAACATAGGGTACTCGGGGGTAAAGATCCGCACGGGGTAAAGATCGGAATGCGTTTTTTTTAATTACTTATAAATCTAAATTAGCCACACTAATTTTTCACAAATTCCCTAGATGCCACTGGTCCTTGCAAACAAAGAATCACGGATTTGCTATTGTGGGCACGGATTTGCTATGAGCACAGTTTTCATGCTATGAGCTAAATTACTTTTATGTAGTTTTTAAAAAATTTTTAACTTATTGTTTGCTCGCAATATTACAGAATTATCTTGTAAAGGTTTTTTGTATCTGAATCTAGCCTAATAATGATCTCATTACTTTATGTTTTTAGTGATACAACTTTTGATCAAAATCACATTAAAGCAATTTTCATATCTTCATCAATGGGGCAAGTATCCGCATGTACGATGGGGTAAAGATCCAAATGCGGATCTTTGCCCCTGATGCTTGCAGTTTATAATGGTTTGTTGCCTAGTAATGGCTTTGTTTGTTTGATATTCGCATGTTGTGTCAAATCCTGATATTTCCAACAGCCATCCTATTGTGCTAAGTTCTGGGCATTTTAATGATGATGTCCATCAGGGCCGGAGAAATCTATTGCCTGACATGCAAGGTTATGTAAAATTTTCAGCCAGGCATGTGTTTTATTTATTTATTTTATTATTACTTTTTCTTTGCCACTGATTCGGTTTATGATTACAACATTTACATTCACATCAGTTCGTTTTATCAATATGATAAGTTTTTCTGCGACTCTTAGAGATTTGAGTTCCTTTTATTTCTGTAACAGCCAACTCTCTTCCACCTATTTTGTATGTTTCTCTAATTAAATTTAACTGAAAGTGATTTTTTTTCCTTTTTGTCTACTGTTTTTGTTAAACTAAGCATAAAATACATACTTTTGAGATTGTTATCATAGTAAATCAAAATTTTCCATGCAGTTCGTAGCAAAATTAAAAAAAAAATGTAAAATTTAATTATACTCCACCAGTAATGAAGGTGCTGATAGCAGTCAACCCCACAACCTGACAAATAATTTTGAAGCAAAGACAATTTTGCAAGTGGGTTTCATTCTTAGTTTTGCGCCATGTCCATGTCCACCACCGCGGATCTTTACGCGATTTGATGGGATAAAGATCCGAAAATACCAAAATCTGTAAAAGTCACTCCCAATTTCATGTAATTATATTTTAGATAAAATTGATCATTTAAGATGACAGGTAAAGGTGTAAATTATATTCTAATCACAAGTTTAGGTTTATAACTTGTAGCAATTTTTCAGAAATGAGTTAAAATTCAATGTTTCAGACCTTTAACCACATCTACCCTACATCATTTAGCTCCATTTAAGAAGGAATGCATAAAATAATAAATTAAGAAACTTCATGAGTTATTTAACAGAGCATATAGTACGTTTATTTTTATAGCACGATTAAAAAAAATAGATCACAGTGTTTGATGAACAACCAATAGCAAGTTTGAAAATTGGCAAAAACCAAAATCTGATTTTCAAATTAATCGCTTGAAGTAAGGTACAGGTAGCCAAAAACTTGAAAATAGTATGAAAATGATATTTTTTGATTAAAAAAATCGCCCAAGTCGCCTAAAGTTTAAATTAGTAGCAAAAGTCGCCTTTTTAGTCGCCGGTGAACACCCTGCACTCAAAGAAAACTGGGGAGAAACGTGTGCTACGCTACATGTTTAAGGGGACTTATGTACTCCAGTGTTTGAAAGCACTCGATATTAAAATTAATGAATTTTAAATAAGTTTTTTTTTTTTTGAGAGAGAGAGAGACTTGTCACATTTTTGGAAAAGTCTATTAATTAATCTTATGTTCGGCATGTTCAAGTTTAACAAGAAAACTGATAAAAGTAGTTGAAAACTTTTTAAAATAACACAAAATTTTGAAAAAGTGCTATCGCATATCGACAATAGTCTCGGGTTATTTAAAAGGTCCGTTTCAGTTGCGAAAGAAACCCACTACCCACACCGACAGAACAGCTAGAATGCTAACTTAGAGCTTTGAAAAATCGCATACAAATCATATAATGTCCAAAACACAATTAAAATAAAATAGTTAACTTTCTTTGAGAGCTTTGTGAAGAAAGAAAAATAGAAATTTTAAAACATAATGTAAATGATCAGTTATGGTATTTGTTTTTATGTAAGAAGAAGGTATATTGAGATTTAATTGAGATTTTATAAGTACTCGGTAAAAATCATCTAGGAATATCATGACAAAAAATATTCTGGGTGACCCATAACTACTGGTGCAAAATTTAAGGATAGGTAGAGCACATAATAAGGAATAAGAATCACACAGCAATGTGGGCTCGAAAACACCGTCTTCATGAGCTATTAATAGTTATTTTAGAACAAATGCTGAAATAATAGTGAACTTTCAGACCATTTTTCATCAAAACTAATGTATCTCTCATCGAAAATACGTGATGAAAATTGATGATTTAAAAATTCTGTTTCATTTAATAGGTTAAATTTGAGACGAGCCTATTGTTGGTTAAGAAATTACTTCATCACTTTTCCCAAAATGATTATAACTTTTATTCTATAAATAATCATGCTGCAAAATGATATCAGATTCTATAAAAGAAGCTTTAAATTAAAAATCTTATTAGAATAGTTTGAAAGTGTCTTTTTTAAATAGTTAATGTTTCATTTAAGTATCTTGTTTTAGAGTCACCTTCAACACGTTTTGATGTTTCACATTTTTTAAGTTACGATATATTAATTTATCACAAAAATGCAGAATATTGATTGCATAAAAACGTGTTATCTAATGTATACTCCTATTCTTATGAGGCTACCTCTGATACTACTAAGTCAGTGAGACGCCATGCCAGATCGATAAATCTTATTGCTTTCTCTACGAACATGTCACCACATTTCAATAAATATTCTAGAAACATTCAATTACATTGGTATGTCTCTCTTCACCACACTCCAAAATTATGTTACGCTTTGATCCCATTTTTCAAAAACGTCAGGAAACGCTGATAAAACAATATTCTGATGGTGATAATAACAACAACAAAAAATAAAGTACGTGACTTCATTTGTCAATTTGAACATTTTAAGCTCTGTGTATGATAAAATATTTCTTTTATAATATATTTCTGCTGACAAATTGCAGTTTGTTTACGGTAATTTTTTTAGAAATAATTAGTATTGGCATTGTGCTGTCTGAAAAACTCTCAGCTTTATATGTTTTTCTTTAAAAAGAAATTTTTTGAAAGATTTACATATTTATTTATTTATTTATTCATTTATTTTAATAAACTAATAGTTATTTCGTGCATTATTCAATCTGCAAGAATGCTAGTTGTTGTTTTTTATTTTAATTATCTGAATAAAATAGTTTGTTCATGTGACGCGGGGTTTTATGTGACATTATCAGGGAACTGCAAGCGTTTTCTTGTATTCAGTTTGCCGTAAAAGAAAAGGTAATCCTCCGCTTTTTATGCAATATGCGTTAATAAATGTCACAATCAGGATGATTACTCTGAGTATGGAATGAAATTTTAGTAGATTGCTTATTATTGGCGTAATTATAAGCAGGATTCGTTGTCATAGTAACCATAAGATCAGTTTGTAGGGAATGAAAAGGCAATTTAAGAACATGGCACCATGTATATTTAAGAAAAAATTTATTCGTTATCGTTGACCTCAATGTCATTTAAAGCTAAAATGGTTCGGGGTTTCGATACGATATGAGGGAGGGTTTATTTAAAAGCGGTTCACGTCTTTTTTTTTTTTAACTTCTCTTCGCATAACAGAATGGATGGAAAAAGAAACCGCTTTTATAAAGTGATAAAGAGTAGATGGATAAACTAATAATAAATGTATGAGCTTAAAATTATTTTATATCTATAGTAATAAATTTAATAGACTACTTTTATAGTAGTAAAAAAAAAGCATCAATAAGAAAATAAGAGTATCAGGCGTCACTGTTAATCCAGGTTATTTTGGCCCTGGCGTATTATTTTGCCCCGAAACGACAGAACTATCTGCGCAAAAAAATTCCTCGTTTAGAGTTCATAAAAAATGTCCAAATAACTATACATCAGTGACCATGGCTGACTGCTCCCGTTGAATACACCTGGTGTCCATAAAAGAACATGCAGTATAAAGGGGAGGGAACTGTCATTTTTTTTTTTGTAGTAAAAAAATCTCGATAGGCTAATTCCATGGTGTCCCACCATGGGCGAGTGGATAAAGTCCTTGAACATGATAGATGGCTGAAGTGTGAAGGTCCTGCGTTTGGGTCTACCGCTCGGCTGTCGATTTAACTATCTGGAATATTGGTCTATTTCCCCCCGATGTAACGTGAAAAACCCCTTTAAAAAGTCCTCCTACCAATGCTCCCCCCCTCCCCACCCTTCCATACGCAGATGTCCTTCATGTAAGCTTGTCATAACACAAAAATAAGACTTATTTCTTGAGGCGTGTTCTTAGATAGAAATCCAAAAGTGTCACATCTGGTGATCGTGGCAGCCATAAAATCTCCTCCCTTCATGTCTAATCCAGTAGTAAAGTTCATGTTTCCAATAGTTTTTTTTTTTTTTCTTTGCAAAAAGATTTGACGTCATTACTTTTCATACGGACTTTTCTCGAAAACTATCCCAGACAGCACATAAGCTTAAATCAAGCTTGACATTTCTTTGAATTTGACGTATTAATACAAGCTGGATGTCCTCGACTCTTTTTTATCTACATTTTACCTTTCTACAATTTGTTCTTATTGTTTTTAGATTTCATTGATTTTAACTTTACTTGTTTTATACAACACCTTTTTACCTGCAAAAGCTTTGTTTTAATATTTTACACCTCGTATTTTTATATTTTACACATTATCTGGCACTGTATGTACTTTTGGAGCTTGTGCCATTAAGCATCAACCAACCAACCAACCAACTAATACAAGCTTGACAGTTCAATTCATTTTAAGCTTGCAGCAAGTTTGGAGAAGTCGTTTGAACTGTCAAGCTTGAATACAACTTGATTACTGCTTGATTTGGAAAGTCACATCAACATAACAAATAATTTATCATCAGTCAGAAATGTACTTGACCATAGAATTAAAAAAAAAAAAATTCTATATTTCCAAATATGGAAATTTTTCAAAATAAAATACAACTATACTAAGAAATTGATTTCAAAATCAGTCGTTTGTCTCGATTTTGGCCAATATTGCCCAACATGAGTGTCGCGATAATGAAAGTTTTAAAACGTGTGCTGCTTTTAAGTTTATATTATGCTTATTTCCCTATTAGTAGAGTCTATAAATCATACATAACATTTTTTAAATTTTGATTCAACTCATGGAAAAATAAAAGAAACAGAGCATCGGTCACTGATCAATCTCGGCAGAAAACGGCGTGACAACCATAACAGTCAGTTCAAACTTTAGTCATATCAGCCCGAGTCGGCATGGCTGAATGGTTAGGACGCTTGCTTCCGAAACCTTAGGTCCCGAGTTCGATCCCATCCTCGAACGCTTGATGGAAACGGATTAAAATAACTTGAAATTTCAGCATAGAAGGGAAAATGCGTGGAAAAATAAAATATGTGGGGCAAGTTCACCGACGGGCGCCCTGTGTATTTAGGAAATTTTTTGGGGGGAAATTTTTAAAGCTTGCTATGTCAAGCTTGATTCAGGCTTGCTATGTCAAGCTTAATGCAAATTGGGCAAGTCTAAACTTGAACACTTGATTCAAGCTTGCATTAAGCTTACACGCTTGAAATTTTCAAGCTTAATTCAAGTTTATTGATTTGATAAATCAAGCTTGCTGCAAATTTGATGCAATTTTGCTGTGCTGTCTGGGATGGATGGTAGAGGTATTTTTCTTGGGGAATTTCATGTATTCCAAACGAGGAATCTTGCTGTGCTGAGGTTGTGCGGTCTTGATGGGACACTCTGTATAACAATTTGTTTAAGTGACTCGGGCACTGTGATGTAGATCACATATTTAATATTAATTCTCATTTATTTTGCGTTTCTTAAATTTAATCTATTCACAATCATGCATTCTAACATTTTTTCTGTTCTCAATTTCCCTCACTTTCGCTTTCAAGTTGTCTTTTGCTCTTTCCTGTATGCAGTGTTCTTTTAATTTTCTTTTTCTCATCAGAACAAAGTCACCATCTTGGCTAAAAATAGATTCGATTACGCCAGATTTGCAAACATAACGAATTGTCATTCCACTCTCTTGGCACTTGTTGAGGCATATTTTATTTTTTGATGCCCCTCACTATCTTTAAAAGTACTTGTTCGCGGTTTCATTATTTTAATTTATTGGTTTAAACTCTATGGTTGCTCTGGAATTGACGTTGTTTATCTCGGTAATTTTTTATCTCGGCTGTTCTCGTCAATCGGAAGCTTAGTGTTGGCATAATTTTTTATTCATTCCATCTTTATTCAACTGATCTTGTAACGTAATATTTTGCCTCGCCACCAGCAACCATTACTTACTAATAGTTAGTTGATAATTGCTTTATTTAAACAAAAGCCTTTAGAGTCATTATTTTGTCTCATGTAATTGCTCCGTGCTTGGTTATTGAAACGCATATCTGTATTCAGATAACTGGACAAAACTGGACTAACATTCAGATAACTGGACACTTGTGGACAAAATTAACAGATGGAAAGCATTTTCCCAATCGAGAAATACTGGATAAAAATAAATGAAATTTGGTATGGATATAACTTATTGTATGACAATAATGTGTGCAAAGCAAAAATTAAAGTGTCATTCATTGCCAATAGTTATTGCCAACAGTCCAATGTGGACTCAATTTCATGATGAAAGATGGCAATGAAAGTGAGACTTGTATGGTGTGTGATCGCCTCTAGTATGATGTGTGGTCACCTCTGACAGATAGACAGCATGCACAACGAGTATGCATGCTGTGAATAAGAGAGTTAAGGAGTTCTTGTAACCCCTCCCACTCTTCCACCAGAACAGTTTTTAACTCCGGAATGGTTCTGGGTGGGGGTTGGCGTATCGCAATAGCCCTCCCAAGAGCATCCCAAGCATTTTCAATGGGGTTAAGGTAAAGAGATTTGGCTGGCCAAACCATTCAATGAATATCTTCGCTTTTCAGATACTCATTAACCAGGCGAGCCCTATGTGGTCGGGCATTGTTATCCACAAAAACGAATTTGGGGCCTACAACACCCCTGAAAAGACGTACATACGGCTCTAGGATCTCGTGCCTGTACCTCTGGGCATTCACGGAACCAGTGTCAAACACATGGAGCGGTGTGCGGGTATCTTGCATGATCCCTGCCCAAACCATCAGTCCTCTACCACCATACTGGTCCCTTTCAATGATGTTGCTGGAATGGTATCGGGTCCCAGGTTCCCTCCATATGAATATTCGCCGAGAATCAGGTTGTAGACTGAATCTGGACTCATCAGTGAAGAGAACTATGAGGGAGTTGTCGGAGGTGGATTAAGAGAACATCCTCTCGGCCGTTTACGTGACGTATAGTAAAATTAACATATCCATGAAGTACGCTGAGGACTTTGAAAACAGGAAGAGGACTCGAATTCAGAAAAGCTACGTTTATTGAAGGTAACAGCAAAAACAGTCTTGACGTAAGCAACTTCATTTACGTACAGTACATTGTTTCATAAAATAACACCAGGAATATATCTAATTGTTCCGGCCACACGGCATGCCGGAGTTCCATAAAAAAAAACGAACACAACCTCCTCTGACGGAGAGCAATCGAGAAGTGATACTAAAATCTTCCTACAAAACTGCCAGCTCTCTACAGGTTGGTGAGTAAAATATGAGCACTCATAAGCCACTGCCCCACGTGACAACCACCGTCCGGTAGGCGTAACCAATATAAAAATTTGAAACAAACGGATTAAATGATTAACGCCAAGACAGAAGTGCCAGAATTTGACGAATGCCAATACATAAGGCTACAACCCCGTGAGGAAAGCGAAGGGGGCGACCGGGAGGCACCAAGAACTTACATAGCATATGCTAAAGCGAAATTAATTTAGAAGGGAAACCCCGAAAAATCCCAGACATAGCGTCGCGCAAAAGGAAAGAGCATTTTATCGAGCCGAAATACAAAGTGAAGAGAGATTAATACGGAATACGAAATTTTGATTTAGAAAGACGAAACAAAGGAACATTATTTTAAGACGCGAAAAATATGTGAACTTCGTCACATATATCTCTCCACAGCCCAACAAAAAAATTTTGACGCCAGATAAATTTTTTTTAAACAAAGAACTTTAACCCTTGAATTAAACAGAAAGCCTACATGCAGCGCTTATGAGGGCTCATCACAAAAATACAATACCAAATAACATAACAAATTATAAAATACATCACAAAATACCATTTGCAAAAATATCAACACTATTCTGCTACAAATAAAAACAATATAAAACGATTCAATTATCCATTACATATCAAAATTACACATGTGCAAAAACTAAAGAAAAATAACCTTGAATTTTCAAAATAATATGTGTACATATGACGTCATAAATGTGAGATCTCTTTATAAAAACAACTTTGCAGATAACATTGCACGTGCAAAAACATTTACTTTCAAAGTCCTTTGCATTATCAACGTCCATGCAAAATAAGAAATGAAAGTTTCTCAATATTATTAACAAATCTCAAATATACTTAGTGCACTTAATCAGGTTTAAATTTTAAAATAAAGTTCAAAGATGAAGCTTCTAAATAAATGAATGTCAAAGAAGATTCTAATAAAAGTTATGACATAATTTAAATAAATCAAGTCAAAATGATTGCAATCAAATACCTGAAATGTGTCCAATGCAATTTAGTTGCAGTACAGGTATTGCTATCAACTTTCAAAACAAACTCTCTCTTTTTTCTTAAAGTTTATTTATTTATTTATTAATATTTTTTTTAATATCAAACACAATTTACTTCATGAAAAACATAAAAACTTTCAATGAATAAAATATCAAAACATATATAAATATATATATTTTTTTTTAAACATGAGCTTCAAAACAAACTAAGATTTTTGTGACCAAAATCAGGAAATTTTCAAACAGACGAAACATGAACATAAACAATATTTGCAAAAAAAAATGATAAACACAAAAGAAAAATGTATGTTTGTGTGTGTAAAGAAGGTGCAGGTTAGAAAAACCCATTAAATTGTGTAGAAAAGAAAAAGAAAAGTCAATTGTGCTGACACAGCGACAAAAGACGGATGCATGACAAGGTTGACAATGCATCAAAAGTTAATCTTGTTACCAAAAAAACGCGAGCGTAACAAGTATCCTATGGGGACACGGGGGAGGCATGCACAAGGCATTCAAGTTCCGACAGGGGGGAAAAAGAATGTCAAGTCGCACCTATATGTGTAGCAAAACATGGAGACCAAAGTGACAGTGTGAGAAAGTGTAAGTTAAGACTTACAAAAGTGCAAAAAGCACGTGTGAACAGAAGCTAAATCTCTTCTCAACAACGGGGCGCATGGGACTTGTAAATTTGGAACGACTTAGCTTCAGGGAAAATTACAAAAAGGGACTGCCAATAACAAAAAACAAAGCATTACACCAACAAAAGAAATGATTCCCAACAACCATAAGCTCACCTACAGAAAACTATTGTTCCTTTTTTTTTAAATTAACAACAACTTGATTAACTAAGTTTCATGAAAAAGAGATACATATCATACAATACACTGAAGTGTACATCTTTAAAAATACTGGACCAGCCAGATACAAACAAGATATTATACAACAGTGCACAAAGCAAGGAAGTGTCTGTGGGCACCTTCACAAACACGCCATTACTAAAACGAAAATATGCATCTACTTTCTAGGTCTTAAATTATACTGATTATGTGAAGTTGTAGGTAGATTAAAATTATCTGTAAAACCATTATGGTAGTGATTATTACTATGTAAAGAAAGATATTCAGAACATGGAGGAGCTAAAATTAATCTATCAATATGTACTCTCTGAGGTTCGAGATGGGGAGCTTGCAAATGTCTAATAGAGAAAGAAACAGGTGAGTGTTTTTCAGTGATCACATAAGGACCTGTGAATTTAGGTTTAAATTTATCCAAAGACTTTTTATAAACAATGTCATTTACATTTAAATCTCTGAGCCTAGTATGTTTTGAGTGTCTCTGAAAGCGAATCGTTTGTGAAGAAATAATATTTTGATAAGCGATTTTTGATAAGCTTTCTTATAAATAGAGTCTAATTCTTGCATTAATTTATAAGTGTGTATGTCATTAAGATTTGGCGGAGTTGTATCAAAGTTAAATGTGTCAAAAATAAGTGATAATTCTCTGCCAAAATGTAATAAATTGGGTGTAAAACCAGTAGTTGAATGTGTTGAACCATTATACAAAGATTTGTGAATTAAAATTGCATGTTCGAAGTTGTGGCCATCAAGTAATAAAGAATTTACAGAGTATTTAATGGAAGTGTTTATGCGTTCAGCAATCGAATTACATTGTGGATGACCAGCCGAAGAATGATTAATTTTTATACCAAGTTTGTCATGAAAATGATTATAAATTGAGCCAACAAACTGTGGCCCTAAATCTGACAAAATCACTGCAGGACGACCAAAAGTTGTAAAATATTTAAAAAGAACCACGACTATTACATTAGCAGACGTAGAAGTAAGAGGCACAAGCTCCATATGGCGAGAGAAATGATCAGTGATTGTTAGAACAGTACGACCATTACTGAAGGGACCAACAAGGTCAATAGCAATAGTATGTCCTGGATAAGTTGGTGTGTATGTTTGTTGTAAAGGAGCAGGTCTCTAGGATGATGTTTCACCTGTAAACATATAGTACAAGAGGCAACAAAATTGACAGTATCAGTATAAATGATTTTCCAAAAATACTTTCTTGTTAGAAATTCGTAAGTCTTTTTTAAACCATAATGTGACAGATGAGAAATTGTTAAAGCTTTTGCTTTTAACGAATGTGGAACAACAATTACACGATGATAAGTTTGATTATGAACATTATACTTTTCACACATCAATAACATATTTTCTGGATGAATAAAAAGGCAGGATGAGTTGCAGAGGAACCTTTACTTAAAATTTCATTATAAATGACAGACAACTCAGGATCAGCATTTTGCTCTCTGAAAAAGGTTTCATTTGAAATTTCCAACAGTGGATCAGTACTATTTGAGTTTTTTGTAACTAAAAAGTTCACATATTCATTATTTTTAGGAACATTATCAACAATTGGTATAACACCTTTATCATAAATTAACTGAGGATTACTGTCAAGAGTTTCAGTATTATTTTCAAAGTTGTACCTAGATAAATAGTCAGCAAGTACATTTTTAGGTCCAGCAATGTGCTGAAAACTAAATGAATATTCTGACAACTCAAGTAACCACCTTGTGATTATGTCAGCTGGGTTGGTAGTCTTTTTATATTTTTTCAAAGGAGCACTCTCAGAAAGAATTATAAAATGTCTATTATACAAATAATATTTAAAGGCATTAACAGATTTATATATAGCCATTAGTTCCAACTTAAGAGCAGGATACTTTTGCTCAGCTTTATTTAACGATTTGGAAAAATAAGCAACTGGAAGTAGTTTATTATCATACATTTGTAAAAGACAAGCACTTACAGAAATGTTGGAAGCATCAGTATTTAAATAAAAAGTCTTATTCCAGTCAGGAAGTTTTACCATAGGTTCAGAGAAAAATATTTGTTGCATCTTTTGAAAATTTTGTTCATGTGTAGAAGTCCAAACAAATTGAATCAAAGGTTGAGATAACTCAGAAAATGCAGGAATTAAGTGTTTGTAAAAAGTTGCCAAACCAATAAAGCGTTTTAATTGTTTTTTTGTTGTAGGAGTTGGAAAAGAAACAACTTTTGCAATGTTACATTGAATAGGCTTGATAAAATGATTTTCAATATGAAAACCCAAATAGTTTGTTGATGTTTTATGAAAAGAACATTTAGTAGGAGCAAGTGTCAAATTATATTTACATAAAACTTTTAAAACTTTATGTACAGTGTCTTCAAAAGAATGTGATCCTATAATAAGATCATCCTGATATGCGAAAATTCCATCTGAGTTAACCTCGCCCAGTAAAAGATCCATAAGATCCTGAAAAGTTGAGGCAGCGGATTTCAAACCAAAAACCATTCTTTTAAATTTAAATGAGCCAAACTGAGAAGTGAAAGTTAATTTATCTTGTAAATCTTTTGGTAAATCTATTTTATGATAAGCCTGTTGTAAATCTAAACTGGTGAAAAATTTATATGTTGATAGATTAGCAATAATTGTCTGAATTTTAGGTAAAGGATATGATGAACCTTGTATGACAGAATTTAACATACGCAAATCAAGGGCTAACCTATACTTTTGTTTGCCAGAAGAGTCAGGCTTTTTCTTTACTAAAATTACAGGACACGCCCATTCAGAACAGTTACGTTCAATTATACCTGCATTCAGTAATTGGTCTATTTGCTCTTTAGCTTCACTTTGAAGAGCCTGAGGAATTGGAAATGGCAATGTTTTTATTGGAAAATCATTAGTAAAGTTCAACACAGGAATAACTCTGTCAGTGTGTCCTAAAGTAGACATATCTTTTGAAAAAGCAGCAAAATTGCTTAGTAATAAATTACTTAATTCACTTTGTTCATTACATTCCAAATGTGCTAAGTCAAAATCAGATAAAGTTAATTGCTGTTTTCTTTTATTAAGCACTTCTGATGAAGGCTGTATTAAATTACACATTTGAAAATTCTCAGAATCATCGGTTAGGTCTCTTTCTTTAACTTCATCAATATCATAAATATTACCAATCTTGGTATTCTTATTTAAATGAATTTTCTGTTCAGATACATTATGAATAAATATAGAAAATTTTTGAGAGCACTTGTTACCATTTTTGTTTTGATTAAAGTGTTCATTTAAATAACAAGCCTCATAAGAAATGTAATTTTCAGCATCATTTGGTGAAAAAAGAAAATATTCAGATCTAGACTTATTATCACAACAAACCTAAGCATAAATATGCTCATCCGGTTCTAAAATGACCTTTTGACATAGATAAACAGAATTGTCATTTACTTTAATTGAATTAGGACCTTTTTCATTATTATCAGTTGCACACACATGCATATTGCTAGAGTCTTTATTATTTAGAAAATATACCTTGAAATTATTAACCATAAGACAAGAATTTTTAATATCAATTGAAATATTGTTTTCTCTTAAAAAAGGAAAACCCAAAATACCATCAAAATGTTCATTAACTGGAATGTCAACAATATAGAAGCAGTGGTGAAAAAACATTGATTTAATTTTAAAGGTTAATTTAATACAAGCAGAGAATTTTATTTTTGAATTAATTGTAGATATAGTGATTGAAGAAGCCAGGTGTTTGTAATTGATTTTAGATTTAATTTCATTAAAAACATCCCTTGTAAGCAAAGAAATAGAACTACCAGTATCAATCAAGAATTTAAGTTTTTGTTTATTCACCATCACTTCAATTATTGGTAATAAATTACAATCATTGTTCACATTTGCAATAAAATATTCATTTCGTTTTTCATCTTCAAAAAAATTATCAGTCTGTACATATTTAGATTCAGCAATGGTAACAGGTACAATAGTCGACCAAGAGTCGAACCTGAGTCGAACAAGAACGAACTCTACGCTCATTAGACAGTTTTGGTAAATTTTTAGACAAAATTGGGAAATTGTCTGGTGTATGTATGAAAGAACGAGATGTGTTCCCACCAGTCAAATCACACCTCGAAATTAGTTTAAATTACAGTCATTAGGAAAAATTTCTTCTTGAATTTCGGAAGTTGGGTCGACGACCAAAATTATTATTTTGTGGAGTATTGTGAAAAACTTTAAATTTTCTACACTGGCGTGCAGAATGATGTCTGCCGGAGCACAATTGGCAGATAATACTACTTTGACCTCTATTTCTGTCATAATTTTGAAAAACTGTATTTCTGTTTTTAAACTGTGTATTATGAGGTCTACGTTGTCTGAAAAAATTCCGTTGCTCAGAAGCAGAAGCATTACGATTGGTGTCAGCAGAACCAGAAGTAGAATTTTTAAATGTTAAATCATTAATTTTTGAAGCTAATTCTTCAATTTTTTTCAGAAATAGCAAACACTGGGGCTTTTTGTTGATTAGCCAAAACAAGTGATTCAGATTGTGTAATATTTTGTAATTGCTTGGCACGCACAACAGCTTTAGAATAGTCAGTTATGTTAGCCTCCAAAATTTTAACTCTAATGTTAGATGGCAAAGCCGACATCAATTTAACATCTATATAAATAAAGTTAGACTTTTGTCTGTACATTTCTTGGAATTCAAAAATTTTGCGATTTCTATCCGTTTCAAGCACCCGGGAATCCGATGCGACCCTCAAAAAAAAGTTTGTCTGTCTGTCATTCTGTCATTCTGTCGTTCTGTCATTCTGTCCGTGACGCTTTTTTTGTTTAAGCATCACGTAAAAACGACTGAAGCGAATGATATGAAATTTATTTTCATGATAGGTGGTCACTCTACTTAAAACATAGGCTTCGAATTTTTAAAAAATCTTGATTAGATTTCAAGATTTTGCGAAAATTGTTTCAAACTGCGTAAATTTGTGTTCAAGCATCACGCAAAAACGACTGAAGCGAATGATATGAAATTGGGTGTCATGATAGGTGATCACTCAACTTAAAACATAGGCGTGATGTTTGAAGAAATATAAACGTATTTTGAGAGAATTTTCACAAAATCTCAAAATTAAAAAAAAATCTTGATTAGATTTTGAAATTTTGCGAAAATCATTTCAAACTGCGTAAATTTGTGTTCGCACATCACGTAATAACTGCAAAGGTGAAAAAATGATATTTGGTGAAATGATAGGTGGTCACTCACCTTAAACTATAAGCATCTAATTAAAAAAAATCCATCAGATTTCGAGATTTTGTGAAAATCGTTTAAAACTGAGTGCATCTTTGTTCCCGTATTACCTAATAACGACTAAAGCGAATGATATGAAATTTGGTCACACGATAGACGGTTGCTCAACATAAACTGTAGGAGTCCAATTTTTTAAGCATTTTTATCAGATTTTGAGATTTTGTGAAAATTCTCTCAAAATACGTTTATATTTCTTCAAACATCACGTAATAACGACTAATACGAATGATACGAAATTGAGTGATATGATAGGTAGTTGCTAATCTTAATTTATAGGCGTTGAATTTTAAAAATATTTTGCTTACATTTTGAGATTTTTCGAAAATCGTTTTAAAATGCTGAAAATTTGTTCCAGCATCACGAAATAAAGACTGCAGGGAATGAAACGAATTTGGGTGACATGATAGGTTGTCACTCAAATTCTAGGCTTCAAATTTTTCAAAAATGTTGATTAAATTTTGAGATTTTGCGAAAATTATTTCAATATGCGTAAATATTCGTTCGCGCATCACATAATTACGACTAAAGCGAATGAAATGATATTACTTAGTTACTCTCTAACCTGTAATATTTTAACAATACATGAAAATTATAACTTCGCTTTCTTTACTTTGGCAACATACTACATCCATTCTGTGTACTCCTACAATGCTGACGAAAGTTCTTGCATTTTGGAAATTTTCATTCACTAACCCGTCGAGGGCGGGTACTTCAGCTAGTATTTAATATCATCAAGAGCTTGAGAATCTTTAATTTTATATACCTTAGAAACCAAAACATTTAATCGATGAACAAAAGCAGTTACAGAGTTAAAATCTTCAAATTTCAAATTATTAAGCTCGGTTACTGGAGCTAGAATTTCATTATTACAAAAATATTTTTCAAATTCTAATTTAATTACATCAAAATCTCTCGCTTTGTTTACAACCTCATCTTATAAATAAAAATGAAATTCTGTTTGTTTGTTTGTTTGTGGATTTGAGTTGTATACAAATCCACAAAAATGGACCTATCAGCCTGAAATTTTGCACAGATATGTCAAATAATATAGAATAAATCATAGTCCACTTTAAAACTTTGAAAGTCCACCCGTTCCCGGAATTTAAGAGATTTTTTATGTTCTCCATGCAAAAACCTTTCCGTAATTGTAACCCCTGTAGATGAAAAAAGTGTGAAATAAGGATCGTGGTTGCCATGTGTGGCGATTTTGCCGAATAAGATGTTTTAAATTCTCAAAGTAAAAATAAAAGAATAATAATGATTTTTTTTTGTTAGTTTATATTTGTAAGATAATTTTTTATTATAATATTGTGTGCATGGGAAATCGGAGCAGGAATGAAATGTTTTATACGCAAAACAATAAGAATTGAAGATTTCCGAGGCTAATATGTAATTTTTTTTTAGTTTGGCGAAAAAATAAAATGGCTCAAATGCTGATTTTGAGACAGTGAGTTCTAGCGGTTTGCACAGTTTTCGGCTTGGCGCAATTTATTGAGAGCTTAAGGAAATAGATTTTTGAAAAAAAGTGCAAAGGTTTTATTAGAATACAGCGTTAAATTTTAATGATCTCTGAAGAAATAATGCAGTTATTAAGGGATTTCAAGCGATCTATCTTCAGAATTCTCGCCAATTGAGTACATTAATTTAAGTTGGGGGAATTCCGCCAAATTTCAGAAAATTTAAATCTTCTCATTTAGTACATCGGAGTAACGATGAATAAAACACGTTATAGTTGATAATTTAAAAAAATTCGGTTGTATTAAGGGATTCCACTTTTCAAATAAATGTGTGCTTTACTTTTTGGCGGCCGAACCATTTCCCATATTGATTGCTGCTAAGTCAATGCTTCGAATGATTTCCTGAAAAAACTCTTGCAAAATGGCGTATGTTGGTACTTTGGTGAGGCTTAGATTTGAAACTGGATTTTATTTGAGACTGGGATATATAATGACACTGGTTATAGATAAAAATGAATGTTGGTATATGTGTATGAGGTTGAAAAACTCCAGCACCGTTGCACATGAAATTTGGTTCACCTAAGTCTTTTATCATTGAGAAGCTTTTTATGCTATCCGTTTTCCTCTAACTAGCCACCAGGTGGCGCAGCAGAATGTCGAATTCTATTCCGTTTAGCCGTTTACTATGCGAATATCGTCCAAACGATTTCGATGAAATTTGGTACACACGGATATTAGAACACGGAGAATATTTTTCAGTATCCATTTTGCTGCAACACATCAACTTCTATACCGTTCGACCGATCGGCATAAAATTTCTTATCACATTTCAGTACGAAGAATATATTCTAACTGTGTTTCTTTTGATGTTACTCACCACTAGATGGCACTGCAATGCATTATTATTTTAACTCGCCACTAGATGACGCTGCAGCAGGCCAAATTCTTGACCATTCAAACGGTCGCTATGAAAATCAGTATACATAGCTATTTGAACAATGAGAATATTTTGGCGTTATCCATTTTGCTATAACTCGCCACTTGACGGCACTGTAGCAAATCATTACTTTAATTAACCACTAGATCGCGCTGCAGTGTATCACTTCTTGGCTGTGCAACTGATCGCTATGAAAATAGGTATACATAGATATTTGAACATGGGGAAGAGTTTGGCGCTATCCATTTGCCTATATAATTTGCCACTAGATGTCGCGTCGTTAGGGCTGTCCGGCCGATCGTCCTGAAATTTCGTATTCATCGATATCTGAATGCGAAGAATATTTCCGCCGTATCCGTTTTGCTAAAACTCTCCACTAGATTGCGCTACGCCGCATGGCCTTCTGCACCGTACAAACGATTGCCTTGAAATTCGGTATGCATGGTTATTGAACACAATATAAAGCGATATCCATTCTGCTATATCTCTTTATTACAATAAATAGTAATCCCCACAAATCGTAATATCAAAAAGTCCATTCATTCCCGTGCGAAGAACAGGTGCTTCAGCTAGTTTTCAATAAAAAACTGTAATGCTGGACCAATTAGTTTAGTCTTGAAATACAAAATAGTTTTTTTCTCTGACCATTTGTTCAAAGATGCTAAGTCTTCCAATATACCAAACAAATGTTTTAATTCTACGGCATTACCATCAAATGATGGAATATTAACAGAAAAATCAGAAATTTTAGACATTCTACAATAATAAAAATAAATGACTTACCTACAAAAATGACATAAAAACATCACAAAACGCGAAAAATTATCTTCTTATGAGTGAAAATCAAAATATTTATCCTTGTGACACACATAAAAGTTCCGAATCCATTATATACACATATACTTCTGAACACCACACACGTCTTTCGGTTTCCGCTAGAGTTGACTCAGAAGTATCGGCGAAATACAGGAAACATAGGACTACGGGAACAACAAACACTGGTAGCTGAAAAACACAGGGCTGCGAAACCAGAAGCGCGAGTCGAAACCAGAAGAGCATCGTAACACCGGAACGGTCACTACGGAAAATGTAGATACGATGAACAATACAAGTCTATGACTTTCGATTTCGGGAGCGTCATACACAGCGCTTGCTAGAAGGCACAGGTATCAGCAAATTCATTTCGGTCGCACACCGCTGGGTAATCAAAAATCCTCTCATCCCTCAGAAAAATCCGATAAAGTTCACAGCACAAGGAGCAGTTACTGAATCACCGCAGGGAGACATCAAAATTCCGATGACATGGAGACGGGAGAGTCAGCAGAACATTTCTTAAAAACAGTTTTTTTTTTTTTTTTTTTTTTTTTTTTCACATTCTTACTCTGGTAAAAGGAAACTCCGACAGCCGGTGATGTGCCGGGAACAATTACTCGTGAAAACGAGCTGGTCTCGACGCACCAAGTTTATATGAGGAAGTTGTCGGAGGTGGAGTAAGAGAACATCCTCTCGGCCGTTTACGTGACGTATAGTGAAATTAACATATCCATGAAGTACGCTGAGGACTTTGAAAACAGGAAGAGGACTCGAATTCAGAAAAGCTACGTTTATTGAAGGTAACAGCAAAAACAGTCTTGACGTAAGCAACTTCATTTACGTACAGTACATTGTTTCATAAAATAACACCAGGAATATATCTAATTGTTCCGGCCACACGGCATGCGGAGTTCCATAAAAAAAACGAACACAACCTCCTCTGACGGAGAGCAATCGAGAAGTGATACTAAAATCTTCCTACAAAACTGCCAGCTCTCTACAGGTTGGCGAGTAAAATATGAGCACTCATAAGCCACTGCCCCACGTGACAACCACCGTCCGGTAGGCGTAAACAATATAAAAATTTGAAACAAACGCATTAAATGATTAACGCCAAGACAGAAGTGCCAGAATTTGGCGAATGCCAATACATAAGGCTACAACCCCGTGAGAAAAGCGAAGGGGGCGACCGGGAAGCACCAAGAACTTACACAGCATATGCTAAAGCGAAATTAATTTAGAAGGGAAACCCCGAAAAATCCCAGACATAGCGTCGCGCAAAAGGAAAGAGCATTTTATCGAGCCGAAAAACAAAGTGGAGAGAGATTAATACGGAATACGAAATTTTGATTTAGAAAGACGAAACATAGGAACATTATTTTAAGACGCGAAAAATATGTGAACTTCGTCACAAGAACATTATCCCATTGGAGCTGTGTCTAGTGTTGACGCTGTATGATGCACCATTGTAGACGCTCTCTTCTGTGGGAGGGAGTGAATGGGATGCAAATGGCGGGCTTCCTGGCATACTGGCGGGCTCCCTGATGCAGGTCAAAAAAAGGGTCTCTAGATCTGTGGCACGCGATGAACGTTTCGATCTTCCACCATCTTGCTGGTAGTTAAGTCGAGCGATGGCAACGGCTGCCCTTTTTTCAGCATTGGGCAATCTATCCAGCTGTTCTCGCATTCTTCCATTTTTCAGCAGATGTCAGTGCTGTTAAAAAGAATCGTGACAATTTCTTTACGGGAAATGACGTTCTAAAAAGTAAAGGATTCTCGTGGAGCTCTGTCACGCGCAACTATTTTTATAGAAATCAAGTCTATTCTTCGTGATTGGCGTCAAAACGTCAGAGTTTTGTGTTCCCAGAGCGGGAACACTGCACGTTAAAGGGTTAATATGAGCTACTGTCTAAATGGTGCATTCGAAGAAGTTCAAATAGCGTACGTATATTATAGGTCACTGTCACACAACGTGTATAGATTTTTCTGTGTATAAGGAAATGCAGTTTTTTGACAGGGCAACAAATGAGTGTACATTATGGCCTATGGACGGAAATTCTTGAAAGTGTGCTTGTGTATGTATGGTTTATTCGACTGAGCTCAGATTGGGTATGTATATTACAGGTCACGGTCTCATAACCTGGTGTGTGTGTGTATAGAGCTGACAGTTTGCTCACAGGATTGAAAAAAGTAATTCTTACTGCCTAAGGACGCAAAGCTTTAAAGTGAGCTAGCGTCTCAATAGTGCATTCGATTGACATCAAATTAGGAACGCATATTAAAGGTCTTACATACTGCATAACTTGTAGTGAGTGTACTCCCAACAGTTTCCTACAGGACTGCAAAAAATATTTCGGCTTATACACCCAAAACATTTCATTTTAAAGTGCACTAGCGCCTGAGCTCTAGACCCGATTGAGTTGTATGAAGTTTATTTAAACACTTGGTAAATATCAAGTGTTCGGAAAATCGAGTGGAGTCACTCCAGATTCTTTAATTATGTAATTAATGACATTTAGTCACTTGAAGCACTTTGATTATAAGTTTACTTTAAATTTTTTTTAATCTTAAGTTTTCTTTGAGAATTGAAAATTTGGGAAAAGAATTTCGATCAGGGAAGATGTTTGTTAAAATTTATGTTAATGATATAGCTACTTTCAGACTATTTAATTTCATTAAAACTAGTTTTTCGTTATTGCTTAATATTTCCTTGTGCTGAAAGATGTGGAAACTTTGATTCTAGAATTTGGGGAGGGGATCAAACTCTGCATCAAATTATATGTTTTAAAAAAAGAGCCTAAAAAGAATGGTAGGGTTTTTATGAAGTTTCCACTGGATGTGGAATAAAAATCGAAAAAATGTATTAAAGGTTCATTATTTCGGTATTATTGGAAGTCAGGGGCGTAGCCAAGGGGAGGATTAGGGGGGTCGTAACCACCCCCCATGAGAAATTTTTTGCCATACAAAATGTACATTCTTCACTACATTATCCCACACACGTATACATATATATGAGTTGTAGTAGTCGTAACCCCCCCCACCCATGAAAAATTTCTGGCTACGCCCCTGTTGGAAGTGTATGAGTTAACTATGAGCTTACCAGATTAAATTAAGAGCTATGTTCTGTAGAGGTTGAACTAAGAGAGATTGATACTATTTTTCAAGGGCTTATTGCTTCAAATGCTATAATTTTAAAATATGATTCAGGGGATAAAAAGACACTAAGAGCATCAATTTGGACAGAATATTTTTGGCGAAAGAGTTGAACTTGTTTATATCAAACACTGAAAGGTTTATAAAAATTGCAATTATTCTTAGAAGATTTACTATGTCTTCATTATGCTATCTTCATTTATATAAACATCCTATTGGATTTATCGTCGTTAAGAAAATTTTCTTTATTGAATTGTTCTGCGACACTTATGCCGCAGAACAATTCAATAGAGAAAATAGAGTGTGAATTATAATTAACTCTTTGGTAGAATTTACAGTTATTTAGACAGTGTATCTTATGTCCATTTTAGAGTTGTCTTATAATCAGTAAAACGAACATTGCAGACATAATAATCAATAACTTCGATTGCAAATTTTTGAATTCTAACAAATATCTCGAGAACTTCAGCTATGTTGCGTGATTTGGAAGACAGATCTTGAATCTGAACTGACGCACAGCTCTCAAATGAACAAAAAAAAATATAAAGTTTTGCTCACATTTATCTAAGCATGAAGGTGGTACAGATGCCATTGTGTTCCTGTAACAGAAGACGAAAATGCTTAAAAATGGAAAATAAGGTTAACATAAAATATCAAACGACTTTAAAAATGAATTTTAACGAAGTAATAAAGAAAGATAGAATTGTTTTTAATTTTATTATGCATCCAAAATCTTCAAAATAAGGTGCTTTCCTTTCTGCATGGGCTTACAATGACTTTCAAATGGTACAGAGTACATTTGAATATCCAAAAAATCGATTTTCCAAAAACAACTTTAAAAAATAATTCAGACTGTTAGGGATATTTTAAAATAAACCGTATCGATCGAAATCGAACGAAAATTACGCCCGCAGCAATTAAAATCGTAAAGGCTAACGTATTGCCTTTAAAAAGCAGTGTAAATAAACTTGATTTTCTCTGTTTCTGATTTTTACACTTTCCCGCAAGATTTTTAAAAAGTTATGAATGGAAAATTATGAAATTTCACGTACAGGCTCTACGTATAGATCTTTATTCTTTGAACCTCAGATAATGAGAATAAATAATGGGATATTTGATAATGGGAACTAAAGATTTTATTTTATAACATGATTAATCATGAAATCTTCCAACTTGTAAGTTAAATTTCATAACTTTCCGTTCAGAACTTATTTTTTAAATCTTGTAGGGGAAAGTGTAAAAATCAGAAGCTCAGTTTCTTTAAACTGCTTTTAAAGGGAAGGTCCATGTTATCTGTTACGCTTTTAATTGCTGCACGTGTAATTTTCGCTCGACTTGTTTGAGGTTGTTTCAGAATATCCCTAACAGACTGATTTTTTTTTTTTTTTTTTTAAATCAACTTTTTGGACGTTTAAAAGTCCCTATTTATCCCCTTTAAAAAATATTTTTAATAATAAGCTATCATGTACGCTACCACTTTCAGTTTGCCTATTTTCAGTAAGTTCAGATATACAGCTCAAAACCATTCAATAAATAACAGATTACTAGCTGCATACCCGTTCTCCGCACGGTAGGGAACGAAACTTTTTCTTACATGTATAGTTCGAATTGATTCCAGTGATTTGTGATCAAAAATTAAGCAAAATGATTTGACTCGTGGCGTAAAGTTACTCATTAGTTATTTGTAAAGTTAGTATAAGTACTGACCTGAGACCATTGTTAATATTATGGCGCAAAAAACTATGTCGGTGTCATTCGCGATCAGAAAAAGAAAAGCGTGGCGGTTCGCAGTGAAAATTCCTAATTTTCAAAATGTCTCATTTCTGCATCATACTCTTTTTTAGATTTAAGTTATGCCATTAATACCTTAGATACTGCATGATGTGGAGAACCGTTTTATTTTATAATTAAATAGTTGTGTACCCGCTCTTCGCAAGGCAAGAAGAGAACATTTTCCTAAAAAATGTGATCATAACTCTTGTGAGAAAACAGAATCTCCAAGAAAAAAGAAAGTTCTGTTACAGTCTTTTCTGTTGAAACTACCGCGGGATATATTAACGCGACGTAGACTTACTTACTATTTTGTTAGCTGTGATGTAAGACGGTTGTTAAAGAATGAATAGAAGGCTTAGTTTCACGAAATATTTATTAATGCGGTATATTGTGCTTTGATCAATATTGCCTTAGCATATCTACTTAGTATTAATTATACTATCTTTTACTGATACCAATACAATATACTGTCGTTTTGCAACCGTTAATGCTTAATTTAAAGAAACTGTTTAGATATTCGCCACGGTTTTAGGCTTTTACTCTTTGGTGATTCTTTGCAATTTACGCATCAGCATAAAGGATAATCATTTCAGTTTATGGTTGCCACTAAATCAGCTCTCCATAAATTTTTACGCATAATTCTTGTCAGATTGATGTACTTAGCACCAGTGCCCTATTATATCATGGGCAAATCGGGACTTGCCATGGGGCCTCCGGCACGAAATGGCCCCCAATTTCAAATGTTGTCCTTTTTTTACAAAAAAAATTTATAAAAAATAAAACAAATTTCATACATGGGGGCCCCCAAAATTCATCAATGCCCGGGGCCCCTGTTGGTCATAATCAGGCCCTGTTTAATACCGCAATATATTTCCTGCTATTCGAAAACGTGACCCGTTTAAAATCTCAATCGAAAATAATGCTGGATAATTCACTGGTGAAAATACAGCATTCAATTATTTATCTGGCAACGTAAAGTAAAATATAGAATTATTTCATGGTGGCGTATGTTTTGCTTGTGAGTCCGTTATTCTGATTGAGTTTCGAAAGAGGTTTTAAACATTTGACATAAATATCACGCACTTTTCACATGTGAAAACTCAGTTATTTTAAAGAATTTTATTTATTTTTTTCAACTGGCAATTTTAATAATTGTTACTGTCTCCAAGACAACCAAAACGCAAGCTATCATACCAAAAATTTTAAGCTGCTGGTATTGAAATGAAAATAATTCTTTACTTAAAAATTCGTAAAAAATCTCCTAATTTATATTTTCCACTGGTTTTTCTTTTAAAAGAGGACGAAATGTATGCTCCGTCATTTGACAAAATATAAAAAAGTTATGACGGATAGAATTCAAGATGCAGCAATTTTAAAAATATTTTACGAAAGTCAGCGTCAAATTTAATTTTATTTGAAAAATTCCCAAAAATCTGAAAATTATGTTACACAGTCCGAAAAAACAATTTTTAAAAGAAAATTTTCTCCTCTATCCGATGGTGTAAATTTCGTTTTCTTGCGAGTGTAATTACCGGCGTAATTACGTATTAAGCGAGAAAAATCGCTAAAAATCGGACAAAACATAAAATAAAACATTTTCTAATTCGAATTTCGAAAAAATCACTCCGAGGCATGTTAGGATCTGTCCTAGTGAAGCCGTATGCAAAATTCGGTAGGTCTGCGACTCACCGTCTCGGCGCAATGCGAGGGAGAGACGCGCGCAAGAACATCGGTGGTCAGAAACTTACCTACCTACATAGCTACATACAATGTTTACTCTCGGATTTTATTATATATACTAGCTGCGTACCCGTTCTCCGCACGGTAGGGAACGAAACTTTTTCTTACATGTATAGTTCGAATTGATTCCACTGATTTGGGATCTAAAAATAAGCAAAATGATTTGACTCTTGGCGTAAAGTTACTCATTAGTTATTTGTAAAGTTAGTATAAGTACTGACCAGAGACCATTGTTAATATTATTACGCAAAAAACTATGTCGGTGTCATTCGCTATTAGAAAAGAAAAGCGTGACGGTTCGCAGGGAAAATTCCTAATATTCAAAATGTCTCATTTCTGCATCATACTCTTTTTTAGATTTAAGTTGTGCCATTAATACCTTAGATACCACATGATGTGGAGAACCTTTTTATTTTATAATTAAATAGTTGTGCACCCGCTCTTCGCAAGGCAAGAAGAGAACATTTTCCTAAAATGTGATCATAACTACTTGTGACAAAAAAAGAATCTCCAAGAAAAAAGAAAGTTCTATTACAGTCTTTTCTGTTGAAACTACCGCGGAATATATTAACGCGACGTAAAATTACTTAATGTTTTTTTTAGCTATGATGTAATACAGCTGTTGAAAAATGAATTCAAGACTTAGTTTCACAAAATATTTATTAATGCGGTATATTGTGCTTTGATCAATATTGCCTTCTCATATCTACTTACTATTACTTATACTGTCTTTTTCTGATACCAATACAATATACTGTCGTTTTGCAACCGTTAATGCTTAATTTAAAGAAACGGTTTAGATATTTGCCACGAATGTAGGCTTATACTCTTTGGTGATTCTTTGCAATTTACGCATTAGCATAAACGATAATCATATTTCAGTTGTGGTTGCCACTAAATCAGCTCTCCATAAATTTTTACGCATAGTTCTTGTCGGATTGGTGTATTTAGCACCAGGGCCCTATTATCGCACGGGCAAATGGACTTCGCCCAGGGGCGAAATGGTCCCAATTTCAAATGTTGTTCTTTTTTTACAAAAAAATTTATGAAAAATAAAACAAATTTCATACATGGGGGGGGCAAAATTCATCAATGCCCGGGCCCTCTGTTGGTCATAATCAAGCCCTGTTTAATATCGCAATATATTTCCTGCTATTCGAAACGTAACCCGTTTAAAATCTCAATCGAAAATAATGCTGGATAATTCACTGGTGAAAAAACAGCATTCAATTATTTATCTGGCAACGTAAAGTAATATATAGAATTATTTCATGCGTGGCGTATGTTTTGCTTGTGAGTCCGTTATTCTGATTGAGTTTCGAAAGAGGTTTTAAACTTATGACATCAAAATCACGCACTTTTCACATGCGATAACTCAGTTATTTTAAAGAAATTTTATTTATTTTTTTTCAACTGGCAATTTTAATCATTGTTACTGTCTCCAAGACAACCAAACCGTAAGATATCATACCGAAAATTTTAAGCTGCTGCTACTGAAATGAAAATAATTCTTTACTTAAAAATTCGTAAAAAATCTCCTAATTTATATTTTCCTCTGGTTTTTCTTTTAAAAGAGGGCGAAATGTATGCTCCGCCATTTTACAAAATATAAAAAAGTTATGACGGATAGAATTCAAGATGCAGCAATTTTAAAAATATTTTACGAAAGTCAGCGTCAAATTTAATTTTATTTGAAAAATTCCCAAAAATCTGAAAATTATGTTACACAGTCCGAACAAACAATTTTTAAAAGAAAATTTTATCCTCTATCCGATGGTGTAAATTTCGTTTTCTTGCGAGTGTAATTACCGGCGTTATGACGTAGTAAGCGAGAAAAATTGCTAAAAATCGGACAAAACATAAAATAAAACATTTTCTAATTTGAATTTCGAAAAAATCGCTCCGAGGCGTGTTAGGATCTGTCGTAGTGAAGCCGTATGCAAAATTCGGTAGGTCTGCGACCCACCGTCTCGGCGCAATGCGATCAAGAGACGCGCGCAAGAAGATCGGTGGTCACAAACTTGCCTACCTACATACATAGCTACATACAATGTTTACTCTCGGATTTTATTATATAAGATTTTACGCAAACGTCGTCAAAAGAGAAATTCTTTTTAAAAATTCCCAAAAATCGGCAAAATATGTTACATAGTCAAAACAAACTGTTTTCGAAAGAAATGTTTTTCCTCTATCCGATGATGCAAACATCGTTTCCCTGCGAGTGCAATTACCGGCGTTATTACGTATTATGCAAGAAAAATCGCTAAAAATCGGACAAAACATAAAATAAAACATTTTCTAATTCCAATTTTGAAAATATCGCTCCGAGGCGTATTAGGATCTGTCCTAGTGAAGCCATATGCAAAATTTGGTAGGTCTGCGACCAAACTTTCTTGGCGCAATGCGATCGAGAGACGCGCGCAAGCACATCGGTCGGTGGTCACAAACCTACCTACATAGTTACATACAATGTTTACTCTCGGATTTTATTATATATGAAAAATAAAACAAATTTCATAGATGGGGCCGCCAAAATTCATCAATGCCCGGGGCTCCCTGTTGGTCATAATCAGGCCCTGTTTAATACCGCAATATATTTCCTGCTATTCGAAAACGTGACCCGCTTAAAATCTCAATCGAAAATAATGCTGGATAATTCACTGGTGAAAAAACAGCATTCAATTCTTTTTCTGGCAACGTAATATAAAATAGGGAATTATTTCGTGCGTGGAGTATGTTTTGTTTGTGAGCTCGTTATTCTGATTGAGTTTCGAAAGGGGTTTTAGACTCGTTACATCGGAATGACGTAGATTTCACATGTGGAAACTCAGTTATTTTAAAGTCATTTTATTTATGTTTTTCAACTGGCAATTTTAATCATTGTTACTGTCTCCAAGACAACCAAAACGCAAGATACCATACCGAAAATTTTAAGCTGCTGCGATTGAAATAAAAATCCTTCTTTACTTAAAAATTCGTAAAAAATCTCCTAATCTATATTTTCCACTGGTTTTTCTTTTAAAAGAGGGCGAAATGTATGCTCCGTCATTTGACAAAATATAAAAAAGTTATGACGGATAGAATTCAAGATGCAGCAATTTTAAAAATATTTTACGAAAGTCAGCGTCAAATTTCATTTTATTTGAAAAATTCCCAAAAAATCTGAAAATTATGTTACACAGTCCGAACAAACAATTTTTAAAAGAAAATTTTCTCCTCTATCCGATGATGTAAATTTCGTTTTCTTGCGAGTGTAATGACCGGCGTTATTACGTATTAAGCGAGAAAAATCGCTAAAAATCGGACAAAACTTAAAATAAAACATTTTATAATTGGAATTTCGAAAAAATCACTCCGAGGCATGTTAGGATCTGTCCTAGTGAAGCCGTATGCAAAATTCGGTAGGTCTGCGACCCACCGTCTCGGCGCAATGCGAGCGAGAGACGCGCGCAAGAAGAACGGTGGTCACAAACCTACCTACATAGTTACATACAATGTTTACTCTCGGATTTTATTATATATAAGAAGATTATAGCTGTAAAAAAATACTTTCTACGAGATCTTAATAATTTAAGAACTTCAACTTGAGCAGTTATTCATTCTAGAATAATAAAACTTATTTTAGCTGAAAATAAAGATATAATTATCTTGGTATTTATTTGCTTATTTTTGAACAGTGGTTCATTAACTTTCCTATTTACTTCCTAAAATCAGATAAATCAACATTTTCTGAGTTACCATTTCGCAGAATTAATGTGCAAAATATTCCAAATCGTGATCTTGCACATTTTAGTTTCATATTTCAACACAAATTGGAATAAGGTAAACAATTAATAATATTTTTAAAACAGTTTCATTTTTTAGTTAGTTTGCTGGCAATAAAAACTGTCAAAATTAATTGACTTTCCACGACGGTGTTTAGCAGAAGGTTTTTATTTGGTAAAATAAAAGATAAATTTCATTTGTTACTATTTGTTGAGTAAGAACAAAAGTAGAGAGGGTCTTTTAACTATGACTAATGAGTTTCGTTAACATTTAAGAACTACGTTAAGGTGTAATTACGTATTGGTTTAGAGAAGTATACACAAAAAATATATCTTTGAAAAGAAATTAGTTATTTAGCTAATCAAAATTTTAAACTCATCTGAATTACTCATAACGAATTACAGTTGGCAAAATGAGAATTTCACTCAGCTATTTCAGTTTTGTACACAGTAATAAACATTTCGTGGCGTTTGGCCCGCCGTATGTGATGTGTTTATTTCTGTTCTACAAATTTGTCGTAAATAGTTGCAGCCTTTTCCCTATATGTCCATTTTTTTCTTTCAAATGGCCGAGTCATCTGCCTGCTTGTAAGTTTGACCGCTCTGAGGGCCGGAGATGTTGGTCATTTCATTATCGAGGCGATTAGTAGGCAGACCAGCGTTGACGCCTATGAGTGGTTTGTTAATTTTGCACCAATTTCAGATGAGAGACATAGCACCTTGAATGGCACCCCCAGAGGTGTCGTTTGAACATGGAGGAGAATCACGAAAGATTTTACGTGAAACATCTCCCTTAGCGTACACGATCCACTTCAGACTCTTGAGAGACGCGTTCACTCCCCCAAGCATTGGCCAAGACAGTGCTGCTTCATTTTCGGTGTTCTAATGGAACACCGAGCTTTAATATATATATATATATATATATATATATTATATATATATAAATTACTCGGCTGTTCAAGCCTCGTCAGGGGGAGATCCCCCTGAACCCCCCTAAGTTTTTAGTTTGCCATATTAAAACGATATTAATTTACTTTGTCATTTTATCGCTCATCTTTCGCATATTTCGCCTGGTAACCGTATGTTGAAATTTTTATGAGTGCAGTCGATTTATAGAAAAATACATGTGGAGCATATTCTACAGCTTACGAAATATTGCAACAATAGATTAAAGCTGTGGTGAACTAATAGTATTTAAGTATATGTAAAAAATGCATGTGAAGCATATTCTAAAGCTTGCGAAATATTGTAATAATAGATTAAAGCTGTTGTGAACTAATAGTATTTAAATACATGTAAAATTAAGTCGCTTTATTATGTCGCATTTTTGGGACATATTTTTCAATAAAGGGTGTTGAGAGATAAAATGACATAGTCATTATATAGTTAAATGTAAAAACAAAACCCAAATAGCCCAGTCCTTGTCAAAGAAACACACTTAAACATGATAAAAAACAATTGAAAAACACTATAACCAGCTAAATCATCAGAGGGAGACTCGTGTGCTTGTTAGTTACAGGTTTCTAGTCTGGTGTCAGGAAATTTTAAACTATTGTAATGGCAGAAATTTTGAAAGCGAAGTATCTTGATATATTGCATGTTTAATATAATTGTGATGTTTAATCAACAGACAGCAGTTCTCCCTGGCCTGCAAAAAGCTTTAAACAATTTTAAAATAGAACAGAGAATGAAAAACATACTTCAAACCCGGCTGCTGTCAACTCTCAGCCGCAACCTTTAAAAAAACTTGAACAAAATGAGCCACTTCTCCGTTCCAAACAGCATCCAACAGCCCCGTTGCCACATCCATCTGTACGCGTCCAAAAACTGTAATACAGCACTAGACTTTAGCTAACAGATTTAATTTACGAACTGCTGCGGACGCAAAAATAAATAGGCAAGTCATACTTGTAACACTTGGGACTATTTCCAGGGATTTATGCTACTTTTAAATTCTCTAATGTAATAATTAATAAAAGTTAAAGGATAGGCATTATTGTAGAACAATTTAGCAGAAAGTAAGTATAGTGTCGAATCCTAAAAATAGCTATTGTTGCATAATCTCAATTAAAATATTAACAAAAATATTTTTACGTAAATTTGAGGTCCAATGTGGCAAAGAAGCTGTATCAAAATTAAAACTCCTTTTTTTATCATAAATATCTATGTCTCTCTTGCTTTATTATGTTGGATGGTGCAACATAATCGTTGCTTAGGTCTGTCATTTTTACGTCATTAGTTAGGAAACTGCGCCATAATCTATGTGTCGAACCTATTCTTCTGCCTTGTTTAAATATGTTGGAAAGGGTATCGTAATCTATGTATCGACTATATTTGTCTTCCTCGTTCCATTATGTTGGAAAGTATATCATAATCCATGAGTGTGACGCATTTCTCTTAGAGAGTGCATCATAACCAATGAGTTCGCCGCACATGTCTCACTTGTGCAACGCTTCTTTAGAATCGAAATGTATATTAAAATCACCAACTAAAACTGTTTTACAAACTTCGCGAGGCATGGTTTAACTGCACTTCACATCCTACTATATATAGTTACGTTGATCACTGACTGAGACAATTCACCACTTCAAGGTAAAACTTTTAAAACCATTACTCAGAGATTAAAAAGTTAAGCACAAAAAAGTAATAACATCTTCACCGTTTGTGCGATTTACTTGAATTTTTTATACTTATGTGTAAAAATAAAGAAAACCATCTGGGTTACTTTAAAAATTTGAAAATGCACCCATTGCCTAATTTTCAAGCGATTTTACGCTATTTTATTTCCGAGAGTAAAAGAAAGTTAATAATTTGAGAGACAAAATTAGGCGTCGCAAATGATAATGGCGTCATACTGAAGTCAGGGCTATCAAGTTTTGAAGGGAAAATTGTAATTCCAATTCGTTTAAAATAGTTTTTCTAGATTACCCCGTTTAACTTTTTTTTTCATAAATAAAACGATTTCCTCTGCATTATTGTATCCAAAATATTAGTTTTTTAGACTTATTAACTAAAGCAGGAGTTTTTGTGTGAGAATAATCTTTCAATATCCGCACCTACTAAGTGGAGAATTTAGTAATGCCGCTGAAACTCTAAGGAAACCCCTGTTCTTCTACAAAAGCCATAAAATGTGAACTTATTTCTGTTTCAATTATCCAGTAAAAACAACTGAAACTCAATATTTGAAAAAAAGATATTGGCAACTAAAATAATATCGACACACTGCAATTTTTTTTTCCTAAGAAAGAAACGCTCTTTTTAATTAGCACATTCGGGAAGGCTTTCTTAAGTAAACATACCTATTCTATGAAAAATAAATTAGATTTTTTGGTGAGTTCCCGTACTTAATACTGTCGCTTCAGGTTGACAAATGAGCGCCATACTTGTTTAAGAAATATTATTATTCCATAATACTAGACATCAATTTGCTCCCTTGATCTTAAAAAAAATAAAGATAAAATGCATGTGTTATTAGAAAGGTTTTTTTTTAATTCTTTTCTGAAATCTGAAAGCTTCGTCAATGGTTGTTATTAGTGGGATTAATGAAAGTTCTAGTTCTTTCCATAATAAAAACCCAGATAAATATTGATCGCCATTTTTTGTGACGCCAGTGACACAAATATATTAAGACTCTTCGGCTTCCATAATTTTTACTTGACATTTTCTAAAAATATTTATATGTAATGATCTTATAATATTGAACTATAAATATATGTAGACAACTTACCAATCTAACTGTAGTTTTAGAACAAACTACTTTTCTTAAACTACAAATTGAAAACAATGTTTCGTGCTTAATTTTTTACTGAATTATATTTTTGGAATAAATATTCATATGAGTGGTCGTAATATAAAAATTGGGAATTCTCGCAATACATTTAGTGTAGCTTTTCAAATGATTGTAAAATACTCAAAAAACGTGCTGTGTAAAAATCCAAGTAAGTGTACGCAATTTACGGCTTGAGGGCTTAATGCGAAACTTAGGTGGGATAAAATAAACCATGTAGAGAAAGTGCTAAGTTTATACCATTCTAAGAGAGTATATTGAACGAAATCGTTTAAGATTCGACGGAAGGTTGTAAATGTTTTAAATACTTCTAAGAAAAAAATCCATTTAGCATTTGATTTAGTTTGAAATCTAAAGTGTGCGATAAAATTGACTCCTCAAAAGAAAGGGGGTTGATTAGTAGGGGAGTTTAGAGGAGTTATTTGGGGCATTGCCGAATATGATTTATTATGCTAGTAAAAAAGAGCGTCCATTTCTGACCACAGTCATCTTCCGATGCGATTTTTGCTTTTCGAACGCCCAATCAACCAATATTTATTTTATTATCAGTAAATGGGAACTTTTTCTCGGGGAAAACGTATAAAAATTTAAATTTTGTATTTATTTAGATTTAATCTCCTAAAAAGTTTAACAGGTATAATAATTTTTTTCGTAACTTTGTAATTTAGTACCTGGATGCCGAACGATATACAGAATCCAAACATTCCGTTAGGGTCAAATAACACAGGTCAACAAAAAAAATTTTTTTTTTGGGGGGGGAGGGGGTCTGTTCTCATGCTTAAAGTCTGATTCTAGACATTGTAAAACACTTAAATTTTCATTTTTATTTCTTAAAGTTTGCTTTTGTCTGATTTACGTCGATAAGCATATTTTAAATTATTTCATAAACGAAAGATGGCAGCACTTTGATTAACCCGAAAGTAAACTGTATTATTATTTGTAACTCTTTAGTATTGCTTCTACTATTATTTTTAGTATTATTTGTAATATTATTATTTGTTTGTATCATTATTTGCTCATACGAACATAAAAGAAATACGAAAAATATTCATTTTTAGACATTAATTTCTTATTATTTTTTATCTATATGTTATTGTTTCTCACAAATCTATTGTTTCTCACAAGACTTTTATATACAGCAAAAACTTTTCTGATCATAATTTAGAGTGGAATCATAAAAAAAATATATAAAAATCAGTGATTTTTGCCAAAAAATTGAAAAATTGCTTTCATTTCTACAAAAAGCAAACTTTCATTAAAAAAAAATTATTTTCTTTAGTTTTGGCGTAGGAGAAACTAAAATTTAGCATGCAGAAGTCAGACCCAAAAATCGTGTTGACCGGTGTAATGGGCGTGTAAATGGCTCTACACTATTATCAGTATTCTTCATGATCATCAAAGAATTGCATTTCATCACTGATTCATTATTAGGAAAGATTTGGTCGGCATTCAATGTTACAATGGCGCATACTTTGTTTCGAAGAAGTGTGTAAAACCTTCGACGACCGGCGCTATCAGGGTCTTACAAAAGTTAGAGTAGTTTAACGTAAGGTGCACCTACTGCAGCAGAGAGTGCATTAGCTTCTTCTATTTCTCGCATCATGATGAAGCCAACCGCGAAAGTGTTTTCAGATCTTAATATACAGCATAGCAAAGTAACCAGGTCTTTGTTGATACCATTGGGATTGTTCATGCATTCACTAACAGCGTCTTGAGTCTCTCAGAAATATACCTGTATACACAGAGGACGTTCAAATTCATCATCGGCAATTGAGTTGGATGAGCTGACAAAAGGGGATGAGTTTATAATTGACTTGATTGTTTATATAACATAACTGTACACACTTCGATCGTTCATCGTTTGGTCGTCAAAATTTTCTATGACAAATCTTTCTGATTTTAGATGGTATGTTTCATTGTACCTCATCTTTCCCTACTTATCGCACTGGACGACCATTTCGGCCGAAAAAATATTCAACCTTCTTCAGCAGTCAACACATCGTGTAGCAAAATGGTGGGAACTGAAAGGTAAGCAAAAAACGAAAGCGGACAGCAAGTTGCCAAACAGAAAAAAAAGCAAGAAAACAAGGAGAAAAAGCAGGATAGATAAAAATAAAATAACGATACAAATAAAATAGAATATAGATAAATAAATAAACTAATTAATTAATTAAAAAACAAGCACAAAATAAGAACATACAAAAAACAATAGAAAACAGAACAATAACAAAAGCATAAAAAAACACAGAAAATACATACAGAACAACACATCTTTTTAATATAAACAGTATTAAACATAAAAGAAAAGCAGAAAACACCAATACCAACAAAATAAATAAAATACAAAGAAGGAGTAAAAAAGGGGGAGGGGGAATATAAGAAGAAAGTAGGTAAATCTTACAATTGCCTTCAATCAGAATGAGCAAGACGATTGGAAGAACTATAGATCATAAGACGTTCCATGTGCTACGTAATGGAAAAACCTTCCAAATATCAAGATAGGACAAATACTGAGGAGTGCACAAGATCTTAGCTTCAGAAAACTGATACGATGATTAGAATTCTAACAATGTGAAGAAGATTTTGGAAAGCTCATGCTTAGAAACATATCTCTCATGCTCTTTGAGCCTAAATTTGAGAGCTCTTCTGGTCTGATCAATGTAGCCCAAATCACAAGATCCACAAGAAATATAATAAACACCCCAACGGTCCTCACTAAAATAGGATTTTTAAGAGAAGAGTAGTGAAGTTTATTCACAGGTTTAAGGATGACTCTGAAACCGAAATTTTTGATAATTTTAGAAGTTTTATAGCATAAAGGTGAAAAGAAAGGTAGTACAATTAATTTATTATGATAATTAACACGGCTGGGAAGTAACGCGCTACAAGTAGCGAAACTATAGTAATCGCTACTTTTTTTATAGTTTGTAGTGTAGCACGCTACTTTTTTTTAAAGTGCTGTTATATGCATTGCGCTACAAAAAATCAGTAGTTTGTAGCGCGTTTTGGAAACTACTTTTTAAGTTACTTTATTTTTATCATAAAGGTATTAAAACTTAATTAATTTCAGCAATACTTTAATAATTAGCAGTAGTTGTCAGTGGCGTACATAAGTATGTGACGTATTATATGATTTCCATTTCGGGGGGGGGGGGGCGCGCGGACGATTCACTATCTTAAACCTTATTGTTACTAGAGTTAATAAAAATGTTTTAAAATAGCTCCTTTTTAATAATTGCTTTTCAGTTTGGCGGGGGCCCGTCCCCCCCCCCTTAAATACTCTCATGTTAGTTGTTTATCAGAACAGTGTTACAGTAGTTTTCTCTAATTGGGATATCAATAGATTTCTTTAATCAATATATCTTTCCCCCCTGGTGACCATCCTTATCTTTAAGGCTGCATTGTAGCCAAGCTGGTCACCATGGGTTTTAAATCAATATATCCTTAAATAGGAATGTAATGTAACTGAATCTTTTAGCAAAATTTGTCTCTTAAATGTAGTGAAAAAGTAGCGAAGTAGTTATTACATTTCAATAGTTGTAGTTAACTATATTTTTCGGAAAGTAGTTATAGTTGTATTTCGCTAAAAAAAAAAAAAAATATATGTTTTTTTCCATTGCTGGTAATTAACTTCGTTTTCATTTTAATTTTTTTCTCGTAGTTTACCTACATATGGGAAAATTACAAGAAAAATTTTTAGGTTTCAACATTAGAGGAAAATTCGCCGTGCTAATTTAAATATTTATTCAGAGTAAATTTACTGTTGGAAGCTTAGTAAATCGAGTTTTTCTGGTATTTTGAAAGAATTTTAAAAACCGTATGACTGTAAAGCTCTTTTTTTTTAAATATTTCAGTAAATCATAACATAACTCTTTTATCGTCCTTTTATTATCGCGCAAAAGCTTTTTGGTTTGTTTTTCAAAACATTTTTGCTTATTTAACGTAAATAAAAATCCAGTTATTCTCAAAAATGTTTTATTAATCATATTGTCAAAGAAAGCATTTGAAAAATTTATAAGCAATTATTTTCAAGGGTTAAATAAGCTTACCGAAAAATAACTTCTTGGAAATTTTTGTTCAATAAAAAAGAAAGCCTTTTGAACTATCTCGTTAAAACAATTGTCTGTAGTTTTAAATCCTTTTCATCTATATATAATAACTTAACAAATATTTCTCTATATTCAGAGTAATATATTATTTATTTTTGGAGGAAAGAATGACTTCAAGTTGCCGTTGAATAGCTTAATTTGTTTTTATGTTAGTGGAAACTTAAATGAAATGGAGTAAACAAAGTAAAGAATTTATTTTCAAGTAGTCTTTTAGACGCTTTAAAAATGGAAGCGAAGCATTATAACGACATATTCCAGAGTAATCTATCTAAGAAAGGGGTATAAAAATAAGTATATATAAATATATATATATATTCGTTACATGCATTCAAATATAACAAACTTAACGGAGTATTAAGAGGCTTTGCCTGGTTTATAATAAGTGCGCAAAGCTCTTGACATTCCTAATAAGATGAATAAAATAAAAATTTATATCGCTAAATCTCTCAAAATTTTGTTTGTTTAAAATTAACTTTTTGTTTCCTTAATTGCGCACTTTGAAAATTCAGACATCAATGAGGATCATAAAATTTACATATGCTTCAATTATATGAAATTTTCTAGACAGGAAAAGGAAACAAACATTAATAATGCAGTCTAAGCAAACTGCAATTTCTGTGAATGATTTTATGTTAATGCTTAGTTCAACTCGAAAGTCGTATATGTGTAAGCTAAAACCCCTATTTTTAAAGCCCTTTTGGGCATGGTCTGAAGTTTCGGACCTGTGCAACCATTCAGACACATTCACTTCATGATAAAAATAAAAATTATTTAGTGAACTTCGGGAAAGGTTGAAAATACCTCTAACTAAGCCATGCAATCTGATATTTGGGCTACCTTTTATCACGAAAATAAACCCGTCCAACTGTCTGTATCCCTCGTCTTCACAAACTTCTACGCTGACTGAAGAGATGTAAGCAAGATGTCTGTTACCTACTTTCAGCAAATTATGGAAAACATTTTTCTGGTAAAACAAGTACTCTATGTGAATCAACTTACATCACAAAATGCTATGATGCGAATCATGAGATCTTCCAAATTTAAATTTTATAGAGTGCATTTACTCACATGTCTACAACAAAATCTAGATAAAACAGTGGCTAAGAGCTGGAGCTGTTTCTTTCATAGGGTTATTATCTGCATGAGAATATTGTACTTAAGGTTTTACTTTCTTGGTCCTAGCTAACTCTATATTATATTCTAAATTGTTTTTGAAAATATCGACACCCAGCCAGAATTTTTGTAAGTTTTAACTTAAGCCACCACTTTCTGTAATAACTACTAATTTAAAGCTACAACTTTATTTTTGAACTCTGATTTGAGATTTTTTTTTCGTCTTAGATATAAAAGATATTACAGCCATTTTCTAAAATAAAGAATGCTTTAATTTCTTAAAGATAGGAGATGTATATGGATATATCTGAGATGAAGTCAATGACGTGGTGTTACGTGCAGCATCTCTCAGTTATTGATACAAACCGGAAAATTGACACTTTTTTCAGAAAATCACAGAGAGCAAAATTCATGCCAGCCTTAAACTTATCTTTAAGTGCTACACAACAATTGAGAGTAAAGGTGCTTAAGCTATGGCCCATGCAGTCAAATTTTGGTTTTTGTCAGTATAGGAGTTCGTAAACAGCGAGAAAAATATTCCTAAGCGAAAAAATGCTTGCGTTTTCATTTATGTTAATACCTAATCAGCCAAGATTCGATTATTTGTGTCGTAAAAGCAAATTTTATACGAATGTTTAATAAATAGTAAAATCATAATATATGGAGGGCGTGACTAATAATTTCGGTAAGCCTTGTAGTATAGATTCCGGTGGGAGTTATTTCGCCCTTGGGATAGCTGTACTTCGTTTATTCTGTGGTATAGTGTAGTAGTAAGAAATACCCAGGAACACCATGCCGATGAACAGTTACGTGACAACATTTTGCTGACACTTTCAATAATGAAAAATTACAGGCCGTAGTGCGGTGGCTGGCAAAATTGCTACGATAAGCGAGACTTTTTGTGCAGAAACCAAAGTGTTAAGTGTGTTCCCAAAAAAAGTCTGAAAACAGAAAGCCAAACTAGCGATAGAACTGAGAGTTAGAAGGGACAGTTGCCAAATAAATCGCCAGATTGAAATAAATGAAAAGAATGGTGAGAGGTTAGGCATGTATACTAAAATTTAAATGTATTTCGCCAAAATGAGATCGGTAAAGAGAATTTGTAACCTAAGCAATATTACTGAAACCCCGTGAGAAATGGATCAAAATAAAGGAATTCTCAGACTAAAGGCTCCGGTTAAATGCATTGCAGAAGTTAAAACCAAAGTAATTTAAGAAAGTGCTAAATAATGTTACGGATCGTGATGGGAGTTTTAAAAATGGCAAAGCGTATTAAATTTAGAATAGGTAAAGGAAAATCAAAAGTACTTATAAACATGTGATTAATTGCATGAAAAGTAATTATAAATATATGATTAACTGCATCGCAAGCCTCATACGAAAACATTATGCAATCCTTCAAAGTAGTATTTGTCGTACACTATGCACCTCTGACAACTTGTATATGAATTGACAAAAATTTCTAAAACTCTTTCACTGGCATAACTCTAAATTTGCATTTCACAGCAGTTCCCTCTGTACACATTCACCCTTTTGCATCCACTGTAAATTTAGAAAACAAAATAAATCCATTCGTGACAGGTCTTGGAAATATCATAGGAGAAACAGTTTAGTAACCGCGCATAATCGTGCATTAGTAAACATGCATTAGTAAACGTGCATAATCGTGCAAAGGAAACTAAGAGCCAGCTTGCTTCAAACGTGTCCGCGGATGACGAATAAAATTCAAGATTGGTTTCAGTACCTTTCAGTAAAACTCACTGTTGACAGTTTGACTTTCAGAAAGAGACTCCTTGGCTCTGCCTTGGCAGTCACAGTGTCCCTGCTCTTGTCTTTACAAGATGAAGATATTTCCGTTATGGAGAGCTGAGCCCACGGCACTCTACCGTGCTCTAGCGTATCGTGTGTATAGATCACACTGGAAACACCCAGTTTCATTCCTGCTGCCTTTGTTGTTGTTCACGAACGGCGCATTTTCTTTCGCCATGTCAATGTAGTCCCCACAACATTCCATTCGTTGTTGTTTTTGTTCTTTTGTAGGTGCTGAGTGTCAAACAATGAGCAAACTTTGTATTTTCTCCTGGTGTAAGGATTTTCTGAACAGTTACCCCGAAGAAACTCATTTCGTCCGACAACAATCTGATGGTTAATCAGTGATCTTCCTGCTACAGCTTTTTTACGTTCCTGGTCTTACGATGGTGATGATCCGCCCACAACAGTGTTCGTCTCTCAATCGCTTAACTTTTTAAACCACCCGTAAATAGTCTTCAATGTCAGGGTTTCATCTCCATGCTCCAGTTTCAATACTGCGTGACGTTCACCTACTGATTTACCTAATTGGAACAAGAATTGCAAATTGATTCTCTGCTCCATGATGCGCCATAAAATCACCGATGAGACAAAAGTCTATTATGAATTAATAAAAGGTCACAGACCCACGAAATTTTCGTCTAGTTCTGGACGCTGCTTTCAGATTCTGGTTAAAATGTGTCATAGAATACGCGATTGTGCGTAACAAATAAATACCCTTTCGAACAAAAAAGAAATTAAAATCAAAATCGATCGATCGATCGTAAAGTTATGCATGAAAATAAGCAGACTACATACTAATACATACACGTCAAATTGATAACTTGCTCTTTTCATGAATTCGTTAAAAGAACCTTTTATTTGGTTTAACAACAAAAATATCCTACATAAGCAGAGAAAATTATTATTTGAGCTTATATGTTTATTTCTGAAAGTTCCTTTTTAAGCGCTTAAAGAAATGTTTACTTACATGTTAGTTGTATTTAAACAATAGATAATATTTCAACAGTTTAGTAAAACATTTTTATCTCACAGTATTCCCAGTAACACTTTATTTTACTCTTTTCTTTAAACAAGACAAAGAATCCAAACTTTCTTTTTCCATTTAAAATATATCCTGGAGTCTTGTGTTATCCGTGCGATATCTGGAACTGAAACAGCCTCCAGGAATATTTTTTTCACTTGAACGATATCACGACTCTTTTTTGATTTTTCCTCTCAGGGTGTATATTCAATCACTGTAACTGTGCAACACTATCATGATTAAGATTGCAAAGTATTTTCCTGGTTCTCTTTATTATCAGATTACTTAAGGTAAACGCTAAAAGGATATGCATAAATAAAGTTTTGGAGAAAAAAACATTCTGTAAAACCTCACATTCATGAAATCATGGCTTAAGACTAACGACTGCTCTTTCTTAGAATTAACTTACACTTTAATACTTAATATGTAAAATTCATTAGAAATCATTTTTTAGTTAATATTAACAACAGTAATCACAATTTCTTCTGCTTACAAACCAAAATAAATAACAAATTACAGTACGTAACTTTATTTTTGATTATTTCCAGATGCTTGAGCCAAGTCCCCGTAATTGCAGCTTTTCAACATAAACCTAAACTGCAACTTTGCAACCATTTGTAAGGTGAGCAGATCAACTTAAGTTTATTTATTGTTGTAGCTAAACTTTCACCCAAAACTGAATAATTGAAAAAATATATCATCATAAAAGAAAATATTTTTATAGCATTTGCAGCACCAAACAAAATCCTACTTTTGAAACATGAAAATTTAATTTTTTTTTATAGTTTAAAAACGGATTCAAGAATTTTATTCTTATTTTCCCCATGTTATCAGCTAACTAAAAGGGAAAATGTTGATTGTATTTCCAAGTTACTAAAATATACTAATTTTGAAAAAGCAGACTTTGTTCAGATATTCCTGGTGACCGGTATATAGAATATGATATTCTGACATAATCTATCATAGTTGGCCTGGCATTAGATTAGCATACCAGCCGTCAATTTACAGAGATATAATTTGGATTCAACTCTGGCTTATGTCCTTAAGTTAGGCCTTCCATTAAAGTATAAGTCACAACCTGATTTATTCTCAATTATGTAAATTAGCAATAATATGATGATGCCAGGACTAACATATATCTATTACGGCCAATCTCACTTGGTTATTGATTGATAATTGCTAAGAAAGTCCACAATAACTTAAGGATCATATAACTCTCAACTTGGTATAATATTCATTTATTATTATTAAGATGTAAACAAGTAGTTTTTAGTATATTTTTCCATTTTAAATAGGGTCAGAGGGGGGGGGGAGGTATGTTAAAAATAACCTTTTTATACCATAAAAATTTAGCTGTTTCGATATTTTTTTTCTATGTAGATATATTTTGACAACATAACAAGTACTTCTAATGAAATTTTAGGATATTTCAACAATGTTAGTGTGTGCAAAACTTCTTCATCTCTCTCTTTTTTTTTTTGCTTTAAACACATGTCTGCTAACAAGTGATATTGAAAATCTTTCTATATTCCTTATAATTAGATAAAGCATTTACATTTTGATACACATTATTAGCGAAACTTTAAAAGAACTGGATTATATTTAAAAAATTAAGAATAAAATAGTAATTTCTATTTTTTAAATTTTTTCTTCTAAGGTGGTGAAAATGAGGGTATGGTTAGACTTAGCAAAGTTCTATAGGATACTGATATATCTATTTCTCTTTTAGTTAAATATTGCTGAAACAAGTTATAATCAATGAAATTGACATTTTAATTAACTGTTTACTGTAGAATTTAATTTTCTGGAATCAGTAGAGTAGACAAGAATTTTTTTCGGAGGTGACTGAGAACTCAAAAAAATATAATGCAATATAGCCTATAAAAATCAATATGACGTATCTTTTTTTTTCTTTCATTTCTGAATTCATTTAAAAATTAATTTAAAAAAATGAAAGAAAATATAAATTTATAAAGTGAATTTTAAATCTTTGCGATTGGAGAAACATATATTAGAGAAAATATTAAATCTGGCTTAGTTGCGTAGTGGAACCTCAAATTTTTCACATCCAAATTTATCCACAAATACGTAATCTCCTTCATATCTTGTGTTTACTTATTTTGAGGGACTACAGTCCCATCAGCCATACCCTGATAACACCCCAGTGTAAAATATACCAAGTAAAATTTACAATATACTGAGTGATCCTGAATTTGATAATCGTATACATTATTTAGCTAAATGTTTTGTGAAATAATCTTTTTCTGGGCATCTTTTTCTTGGAGTGTATTAAGAATACACTGAATTGAGTGTCTTTTCTTTCATTCAGAGCATTAACAAGATATTTATTAAAACTATACAGGTACTTTTGTACTACCCCATTTTCCCTCACCATGGAGCAAAATGGGTGTATCAATCCTTGCCTAACTAAAAGTGAACACCGTAGAAAAGTATTTTGATAACATTAAAAGATAATGCTATATTTTCAATCTATAAAAGTTCAATGTATGTAATATACGCCAATAATTAAATAAACATAAAATAATTAGTCATAAATTTAACCGCGTGATTTTAGGGCCTTTAATATTAGGACCTGACCCTACTTATTTTATAAACCCAATTTTTATTCATTTTAAATATTTTTAGTATAAAATATTTTAAATATTTTTAGTATAAATACTTTTAGTATAAAATATTTACATTGCTTTTACAAATATTATAACAGTTTTTAATCTTGCCTTCTTGATGCACCGAGATTTTTATATCAAAAAGTTTGGATGTATTGGAGATTGTTCTAAGTCTTGATGAAAAAATTTCGTTTCTGCTAATTACTTTTTTACTTATAATAAATTAATACTTTTGAGACTGGACAAATTATTTATGTATAAAATGTGCGTGTTTTTGGTGGGAGGAGGTTAATTAAAAGAACCAAACTTGGATTTGCACTTAAGTAATTATATAAAATTTAATGTGATCTGTTTTTGCACAAAATAGTTAATTATTCATATAAGCACTATTGAAACAAAAATAAACAATATGCGGGGTAACACAGACACGGGAATATAAATAAGGCTTAGAAATAGATATAACTTGTTAACTCTTTCATTAATATACACTTATGGAATTTATTCCCAACTGCTTAGAGGTCTCACCATGGCACAGTGGTTATGCCACTGAAAATGGTAGATGGCCGAAGTGTGAAGGTCTCGGGTTCGGGTCCCATCGAGAGGCTGTCGATCTAACGGTCTGGAGTTTTGGTAAGTTTTCTCCAGATGTAACGTCAATATGCGTTAGAACCCCTTAGAAAGTCCTCCTACCAAGGCACCCCCCCTTGGCAGATCGCCCTAGTGTAGCGTTGCCATAATCACACACAAGAAATCCAAACTGCTTAGAAATATTGGTATATCCATCTGTGTTCACAAAAACTATCCGCATTATAGTCGCAAAACCAAGAAGTGAGAGAGACCAAACATTTTGAAATAGAAATTCATTTGACACACAAAAAAAATGCTAGATACAATTTATTTTTCTTGATATCGAGATATAGTACAAGATACAGTGGACTTTGTTGAAAAATATGTCGTGACATAGTACAGTACAGTGTACAGTATACTTTGACAGTATAAGTGTATTTTTAAGGCCAGCTTTTATTATGACATGAACGGAGCTTGAATTTTCAAAATGGGAGCCTACCTTCTCCTTCTGGTAGGGAGAAACTCTTTTCTTTCGGTGGGATCCAGCGATGATTCTTTCTTTCGCTCGTGAAATAGGAACTTATATTGCGTTAGAGGTGTTCGTTGCTTACCAGGTAAACTCAGATTAACTATCACTTAGTTTGTTCACGGTTGATAAAGGGTCAAGTGACCCGAAACATGTGTCACGGTAGATTATGGTGATTCGGAAATTAGCCATTTAAATCAATTATTTCTCTAAGTATTACTAAATTTTCCTTTTTGAGCAGATGTTTCCTTTAGATATTTATTAATTTTATAACAACCTGAAAAAATATTTTGTAAAAAATGTTTAATAGAAATATATAAATGCTGTAAAAATTTGCATTTTAGTTTTTTTTTTATGATAAAAGTTATTGTTTTCTTTAAAGGAAACATTATAAAGGCGCGTCTTGATTCTGTGAATATAATATACAATAAGTTTAACAATAAACAATAAGCTTATAAAATTATAATGAGACTCTACTCAGAACGAGCTTAAGTTAATGAGTCAGTAAAATTTCTAAGAAATTCCAACAAATAGAAATATAGTTCCGTAGACAGAATAAGTTTATATGAAAACAAACGTAAACGAAATTCATGTAGTATCACTTAAAAAAATATTTGAGTTTACTTAGAGTAGTTTCCACTAATGAGATTAACTGATAAAATTATTTTCCTACCTTTTTTTTATGATATATGTATTTTTTTCTGTGATTTTTTTTCAGCAATTATTTCAGTAATTTAATTTTGAAATCTTGTCAATATTCCTAATAAATTTATTTTTTAAGGACGAAGAACTCAACTTTCAGAATCCTTTTACCAAGTTAATTTTTCCAGAATCCAAATTAATCAGAAATAAAAAGTACTATATTATAATATAATTTCAATAACGAGCTTAATGTCGCTACATTACATTGGGATTCTTTCTGTTTTCTCTTCCGTTTAAATCTAAAATCGTAATCAAATTTCGATAATAAGATTTCATACACTTCTATTACAAAATAAAATTATATTTACACAATTTAGAAATACATAACAAATTATTTTATAAAATGCAGTTTTAAATCATCACTAAAAGTTATTATGAGCAGATTATTCTATCAGAATCTAACATTTTCATAAGCAAGTATGTGTTCATTTAAACTGTGTGCGTTTTCTAAGAGAATTCAGAGCTTCAGAGTATACTGTATGCATGATCGGTGAATAAGGCTTAATATTATAAATAGTTAAATTATAAAGCTATTTTTTCTATAGTTATCCATAACTGCATTTCAATAACATCGATATTTTGTGACAATATTTGATGTTAATTATCAGATACTAATCCAACTGGCGTAGAGTATTTTTGAAAGTTACATTATATAAATATTAGAAGATAAACACAAAAAGTCCAATATACTAATCACTTATTTATGTCTTGCTCACATGTCGATAAGATCCGATTGATCTTTAATTTTAAATTTATTTTTAAGCATCGTTACAGCGAGTCAAATTTGTTTACGCTGCTATGTTGTAGTTTTGATGTCTTTCTGAAAAAGAAAATGAAAATCTGAAGTCACTTTATTAGAAATTTATATCAAAGTTTTAAGAGGTGAGTTAGAATGTTTATTGGTTAATAAATGTATCTTATTTTCTTATTGTTAGAAAGTTATTTTGTACTTTGTGAAAGAACTTGTTTTTATTTATCGCATTTTTTCTTCAGATAAGAAGCCACGAAAATATCAGTTTATGTGAGTAGAATTGCATATGTTTTGCTGTATTATTAATTAACCCTATAAGAGCCTGTTTCCAAATTGAAGACACGAAAATTACCTATACTATTCTACAGGATGTTTGTCCTAATTTGTGCACATAAAACAGATAAATTTTTCTTGAAATTCAATAATCAAGATTTTTAATTTCAAATTTAATCTGTAATATAAAAAGAAAAATTATTTAATTCAAAGGAAAATTCTTTAATCAGGTCTGAAAGGGTTATGCCAATAATATTTCCCTTTCCAACTTAAAGAATAAGAACATCCTTCTTTCTTCTGAGAATATCAATAAAAGCAGTTAAACGCACAATGCCATAATGAGGGCGAAAGCTTTAGATAAAAATACGGAGAATAATTAACAAGTTTCATTAACGTACATAGAGTGCACTAACATATCAATGGTCTTCTTCACCAAACACTTGACTCGCGGACTAATCCTAAAACGCGTATTAAAGTCATCGGTAAGATATCTTACCGATGAATTGAACACGCGAGTTTGGATTAATTCGTATGTCAAGTGTTTGGTGAATAAGGCCGTAAGAAATACAGAAATCAGTTCAAGAGATTTATCATGAAAATTGCTGAATATTACTGTGTACGCGCAGAACCGATCCTTAGAGTATTACAGCACTTTGTTCTGCATTTTTTATGTAGCAGTAATTGTTTTTTACTTCGTGGTATACTTTTTGCACTTATTTTCCATTCAAGTTGAAAACAGGTTGTCAATAAAAACAAAGTTTTATAAATCAATTTCATAAAAGAGCTCAGTTAGTTACTCTTTCATGTCCTCAGTTTTGTTTTTTCTCAATTTACCGGCTTTTTGTCTGAAGTATAAGCAACCCATAAGTTAAAATTGTGCCTGCAGCTGCAAGTATCACACTTCTGGAGAAGTCGAACATATGCCATCCAGTTAGAGTAACGATGTCGAGTTGTATGAGTTTCACAATCATGGACGTGGAAGTAAACCGTTCTTCTTTTTCGAATCGAGACAGCACAGTCATAATCTCCCTCTTCAAATTGCGCGATTCAATGTTAATGTTGGACGCCACCCACACCGTAGCTACGAAGGAATAAACGCTGCAGATGAACCAGAACACGACTCCAATAGTAGCAGATGGGGTCATGGCGTAATATCCGAGTACGTAAGCAAAACTTGTGAAACATATAGTGAGGTTCAACGTGATCACGAAAAATATGCAAATAGACAGGGCATCTTCCATCGTCTCTATGAGGGATGAAACTTGAAGACTATGTTTAAAAATGCTGTAAATGGCAGAGCCTAGGTGCCTGCTTTTTTTCAAAGTATCAGTGCAGTGTCGCATCATTCTGAATATAATGATGCCTATGAAAACATACATTACTGACACTAGCATAGGCAGAGGTAAGAGGTAAAAGTTATAGATACAGTACAAGACAAAATCAATGTAATACACAGAATCTTCTGTTATAAATCCAAACAGAGCAATATATTCATACTCCTTCGCTTGTTCTAGAGTCAAGATATGTGTCATAATTAAAGAGATGATAATAGGAAGGGTATATATAAGTACCAGTACACCATAAAGCGACGAGTGTAATTGCTTCGTACTTCGCAAAGGTAAAACTTCTGAAACTTGAAGGAACTTGACAAGCAACTTTGAGATTTTTTTTCGTTGACTGTACATCGAGTACCAAATAACAAGTACAATGGCTTCCCTAAAAATGAGCAAGGCAGCCAGTTTTACCGTATACCCACCTACACTTTTTACTCTGAATGCTAGAACGAGAAATCTGTATATTATAAAAATATGCATTAAAATCACGACTACATAGGACCAAACTCTTTTCGCAACAGACTTTAAGCAGCTTTCTTTTTCCTTCGGCATAAAATGTAAGCCTACAGATGCAAACACTGTACTGAGAGGTCCGATTAAAACGGAAAAGATTTTATATTTTACCAAGGACTTACGTGGTTGTAAAACTGGGTGACATTTAGAAATGTTTTCTGATTTTATTGGATAAACACGGTTGCTGTGACTAAAAAATAGTGATTGAGGCATAATCCCTTTATACTAGTAGCTTAACAAATGTCAAGGTAGGGAGATTTTTAATCTTGATATACTGTCCTGTATTTCGAAATTTGATCATTTGTATTTAATTACGCATGACAGAAATTCAAAAAAAAAAAAAAAAATTCAGATAATTGTGGCTTCCCTGATCACAATGGTAAATGTACTTTGCTATGTTACTTTCACATGCAGTTTTCTCGCTGTATATTTGAAAAGATTTCACTTACTAGTATAAAAGCTTTAAAATTCCACTTAATACATTTACTCTTTTACGAAGCAAACAGCGTCTATCTTTCACAGAAAAAAAAGTAGTTCTCATTCAATTAAATACTGTTATGTTTTAAAGTATGAAAAAAAGATTTTATCATTTTGCTTATTTCAAAATCTAGCTAACTTTAGTACAATTAATAAGGAGACATGTTGAAAATATTTATCGTATTATGTTTTAATAAGAGTTATTTTAACTAATCCTTTTGTCTGTAAGCTTTCAAAATGCGATATTTTACTTAATTTTGAATTTGTTAAAACAAATGTCAACCTTATATTTTTAATTTAACAATCTAAAAATCACGTATTATAATCTTCAAATGTTATTCATCTTTTCACAAGCAAAGAATGCATGTTTATATATAGTTTAGATTTCAAATTGGAACATCGACGATTATTTTTGTCTTCAGAAGATTTTGAAGTTTTTCATTATTTTCTTAATCGCGAAATATATTTGTATACAAAGTCTTGCTTTTTAAAGCCGTGCATTGTTTTTCTCTTTGAAAAAATATTTTTATTATTTATTAATCTTCTTATCAGTTCAAGTTAACACTTATCAGTTCAAATTTAATTCGTTTTATAGCTTTAAAAATAAGAAGTATACGTTTATTTTTCTAAAATAAACATTTATTTTTACTTTAGCTAAAATTTTATGCATCAGAAAGCCTTAGATTTTTAATACTTGCAAACAACCTTGTTCTTCTTATGCAACTATAATTTCTAAAAGAATATGTTTAGTAATTCTTTTAATATTGAACGTTAAAAAATGCGTATTATGATTTGGTCAAATTACTACATAGTCAAACCTGTATTCAAAAAAATCCACAATTTTATGTTGTTATGTAAATCCTTTTCAATTTTAAACAAAAATTAGATTTCTCTTTTTTTTAGTTCCATTTTTTAAATTTCCCTTGAAGAATTTTCATACCTACTTAAATTACCACAGTTGGTAGCATTAATACATTAAGATGTAAGTTTTGCAAAGTTTCTCAAAACATTCGATATTTTTCTGTTCATTTCAATATGTTATACTTTTAATATTAAACTTATTTGAAAATTGCACGGTTTAAATATGCCACTTATAAAATGTGATCCCTCTCCTTTACTTTTGCTTTAAAATTATCATGAAGTCAGTTTCACTATAGCAACATGACAAAGCCTTATTAATGTTATTATATAAATTTGACAGAAAAAAAAACATTTTTTCTGACATACTTTTAAGACATCTCACCAAGCATTTTCTTAATTCTTCCTAAAATTATTTATGATTTTTTTTCATGCATTGATGGGGTAGAACTTTCATTTGGGACTTCACATAAGTTTTTTTTTGCATCTCCAACACTTTCTTTAAAGAAGCCTTATTGCATGCATTAGAAAAAACTGGTGAGCAATCTTCCTTGTTAAAGAACTAAATCTCTGTAAATATCGAAATGTAATAGCATCACTGGTAAGTTAAAATTTCTTCATTCTGCGACAGACGTTACTCTGTAAGCACCACTAGCACAAACTCCTTTTATGTCCGTAAAGTAGGTCGTTTTCTACGGACAATGGCTTATGCCAAATGAGTTTGAGCAGTTTATGTTATCATTCTGAATAGAACTATATCAAATATTTCTTGCATTCATGATGTATTTTATAAAGACGAGTTTTGTCCATAGGTACTTCAACATTTAAATACGCTAGCTGTACTATCGATCTTCTCTTTACACGATTCGCATCGCATTTCATTGTCTTCTATTGAGTCCTGTCGTGCCAAATGCAGTAAGTTTCATCTCGTTTTTATCTCCCTTCCCTCTTCGGATATCAATATAAATAATCTAGGATATTCTTAATTTCAACCTGTCGTCACACAATAAAACATTTGCAATCCATATCATTAATATTCAGCACGCTTTGAATGCTTCAATTTCAAAAGCGTGTTGGTGATGGTAGTTCAAGTAATTCATGTTTACTAAACAATGGATTTTTCTCCACGAAGAGGACTGAATATTTGTGGCATAATTGTTAGTTGTGAGAAAGTAACTTGTTAATCTATACATTTTGAAACAAATGGTGCAATTTGAAAGAGAAGTATTGTGTGTCAGTAGCATGACTTGAAACTAATAAATTTTATTCTGATAAAAGATGTATTAGTACTTTACCACGTATGATGTGAACAAATAATACTAACTATTTCCTTAACTGATACTAACACATACCTTGAAGGCATTTTTTTAATACATAATAAGTATTTTGTTTATTTTTATCGATAGTAAGAGAATATTAATTATTACATATCATGTTGAAAGGCTTAGAAAGTAGATTAAATTGTATAACTAAAATATATTTAGATTTATCCAATAGAAGTCTATTTATCTTCGAAATAAACTGATGAGCTGGTAATTAAATGCATGTTTTACGTTTAGAGTCTTACAAAAATGAGTAAAAACAAAAGAAATTCAATGAACTTTAATAAGTATTGTGACATTAATGAAAAAAGAAAACATTGCAATAATTAGCATTCATTTAAACCTTTCAGTTATTATTTTAATTACCCCCTGTAGAGAAAGCTAGACAGTTATGATTCCCACATATTGTTCCAGTGAATATTAGAAATTTTCTTGTGGTTTCTTGATACAAAACGCACAGTGAGTTTAAAAATGTACTTTTAAAACACATAAATGTAAAGAAAAAAAAATTTCGTAAAGTCATACTAAACTTCGGAAAACTTATTTTAAGCAATCGTGTTTGGTTTAATGCGTTGACAAGAATAATGTTAAATTTGCATAAAAACAATATTTTAAAACTATGAACTGTTTTAATATTGCACAAATTTGAGTACCATAAATTATCGCTGTAAAAAAAAAACTTAGAAAATAGAAACATAAATTTATCCTCATTCTTGATATATAATTGGTCTTGACACTGGCAGTGCATTTGTCGAGCTCTACGCATACATGAAACCCAATCTACGCAGTCCTTAATACATAAATCAATTTGAATGTTTAAAAGTGTCTTTCACGGAATCAACCGTTAATCCTAGTTGAGACAAAAACATTTTATTTAGCGTAGCTCTTATGTTTCAACAATTGTAAAGAACAAATGACCAAGACATTACAAGAAAATTTAAACAATTTGTAGCGGGCAATAATGTGGGCAATAATTTATAGAGCATAAACAAACTATACAGAGTATGTATTCTGTCGATAAATCCTGATAATTATTTCTGATTAATTAGAGCATGGATTTATTTTTTCCGTTCTGTTACATTTAAATAAGCAGTAAATGAATCTCTCTATTCTAAAAAAAAAAGTAACGGCCGCTGCCGCCGCTGTCAAGAGCTTGTTCGACTATCTTCTAAACCGTGGGGATTTGAATTTCGAGAAATATATCCACGGATTCGGAAAATTCGGAGGAACCTGATAAGCTGACTTAAATTTAGAAAATCGAACTATTTTAGAAGATATTAATAAAAAACTGAAAAAATAAAACATAATGTTTGTCAGATTTGGCATAATATCATTCATTCCTTTGCAACAAAGCAATTCCAGTATGTAGCATCGCGTCAAATTGACAAACATGAAGTAGAATTATACTCATTTTACACCAAATTAAAAAGTATATGAAATAGATAACTCAAAGTGTGTTACACAAAGTTGACAATTTTCAAATAGAAAGTTCGCTTCGAACCGGGAGTTTAGAATCAGCGATTATTCGTTTTTACAAAACAGAATAACTAATTGTAACTGATTTTAAAAGCGCCATCTTGGAATTAGGTACGATCTGGCAAAATGGTATCTTTCTATGCAGGGTGAATCTAAACAGCGAGTTCAAAAATGTTAGAACCCACTATCTTGAAAATGAAAAATAATTAAAATGCAGATTATTTTAAAGCCGGTTCTGTCCAGCTGTAGTATTTGTTACCAGTAGAAATATTTGGTGGCGTTAACCATGCCATTATAGCAGCCTTACTACACTTTGGATATTTGCCAGTGCGGCGAGATGATATAATTCGTGGTGTTAAATACGCCAATCTGTAAAGATTATGTATATGAAAATATGGATAACGGTTTTCCGGGAACCTTAAATGAGCAGTAATTGTAGGTTGTGAGCATGTGTAAATTTCCAATCAATGAAAAGTCGTCGTTGGTGGTAGGCTGTTACGTAGTTTTTATCATAGAAAACGTATGAAGTACTGTTTTCTTAGAACTAATTATTAACTATATAGGCGCCAAAATATGAAAAATCGCCATAATTGGCTAATACGGGAGGTGTGCCATGGCTTTCACATATTAAAAATAGTGCGAAGTTCCCTTCGTCAGCAGGAAAATATCCATTAAGCCCCCTCCCCATACTTTCCTTCCTGCCTTTGTATGCGGTGGTGCATGTTTTCCAATCAAAGAGAGAATTATTTGTTCAGTAGCAGCCTTCGAAACCTTTATACACATTTTATGTTACTCTTACGTGACTTTTAAACAAAGTTCTTTGTTTTAACTTGAAAAGTCATGAGTACATTTACAGTTTATTAATGAAACAGCATGCTTAATGGGTAAGTGTGTTAAAGGTCGTAATCCTGTACTAAGAAGTATTTAAAAATTCCAAGTGCAAAATTAAGAAAGGCATAAATCATTTTCATAACTTTTGTTCTTGAAAATTTCGAGATAGCAACATTCAATAGAATGAGCTGCTGAGAAACTATGACTTTCTTAAAAGTCTCGCTAGAGACTAATAGCAATAAAAATTTTATAGCGACTTGTCAAGTAAGAAAAATGTAGTTGAAAGCGATAAATCTATTCAACTAGAAATAAAGTATCTTTAAGATTAAAAAACGAAATTATTTTCACTATGTATATACTATATATAATAATAATAATGAAAAAACATTCCTTATAGTTGTGATTATCAAAAATGCATGTGTTATTTAATGATGCTCAAAAATCGTACTTTTTAAGGAATTAATAATATAGAGACAGAAACTTAAAGAGGTCTTCTGTGTAATGTTCATGAATACACATTCAGTCCTTATAGTAAAGGCTTTTTTTTTTTCAAATAACATTTTCTATTATGAGTTACAAACGTAGTACGTTTCATAAAGATTTGAATTTTTGATTATGTCCAGAAACAACTGCGAAATTTCTATACTAAGATTCAAAAATTACAATAATATGGCCGAAAAAAAGCATTTTTTACATTTACTTAGACTGATTTTATTCAAAATAAACTTCACAAATAATAAACAGCTATGTTAGCGAATGATATCTAAAACTATTTATTTATTTATTTTTAATGGGAAGCATACAAATATATCATTAAAAGCTAGTATTTTTCTTTGTTCAGTTTTTGATAAATGCAATTCTCTTTGCATTGTATTAAAATAAACAAGAATAAAGCAATTATGCACCTACAAAACTCGTATTCATATGGGAAAGAAAGGCTTTTATGGTTTATTTATTCTTTTAGATATAATCAGCAGACGATTGGATTATCTGCTTTTATACATTTTTATTTTTAAAAATTTATGATTTTTTAAACTATCATGCATTCATTTCATTAATTTTTACATAATCCAACAAATATCAGGGATTTTTACAAACATATTTTCATCTGCTATAAGATAGGATTAATTTGAGAGGGTAAAAAGCAGTCCAAAATCTTAGTAGGTTTTCATAGTTGGTGATTCTTTTCCGGACTTTATACTTTTTTCTAGTTTTGTATAAGCCAGTTTGTTTTAAAAAGATATGTGCGTATATATTTTAGCATACACACACAAAAAAAAAATTAAAACGAAATTTCAGAGAATTTAAATGACTTTGTCAGGTTTTCCTATCAGGAAGTTGTATTATCCGCTTCGACAGACAGCAGTTAAAAAGTCACTAAAAGAAAATTTATGAAATGGCAAAAGGAAGGAAACTTTAACCAAAAAAGACGGTACACGTAAAAATTCTCCACAGTATACAAAGTTAAACTGTGGTACTCTCTCCAAGCTGTTGAGGCCGACCAGGGCCAAAACTATTTCGGAGCTGGTAATAGTCTACAGAAGAATGTTAAACTGACACCTGTAGTCGTAAGCCTCTAATTTTTAGGTCTAATTACCGGGAGTGAATTTTGTATGAACCTCTTGTTGGCATCTTTAAACGTTTAATCCTGAAAAGTGGAATGTTGTTACTAAGTGATTGTTTTAAAAAGACAAATCTTGACATTATCATCAAAAGAAATAGGTTAACGGTGTATTTCGAAATAATTTATGTGATTTTTTCGTACATAAATACGAATTAATTAATTATGTCATGCACTTCAGAATTGTACACTATCTCTTTACAAGCTGCAATGTACACTGTAATAAACAATAAACCTCTATCAGTTGCGAAACTTTAAGAAAAAATTCTTAAAAATCGAAAATTCAGCAGGATGTGTCACTTTTTGAAAATGTTTGCTGTACAATGCCATGTTGAAGTACCTACTTTATCAGAAAGTCTTATAAAGACACCGTTGTTTCATTTATTACAGTACGGCTTTGAAAGAACCATCCTGAATTTTTTCCAATTCCTGCCGCAATTAGTTATTTTTATTTATGTAAGTAGTCCGTGAGGAAGGTTTGTTTTGAACAACACCCTTTTTACTTCCTTGTACGTAGTATAAGGAAGTAATGTGATCCCGAAAAATTTTGGGGGCCAAATTTCGACAAAAAAACCGATTTTGACTACCTCAAATTTTAATTTTAAAATTTTTTTCGATGCATCTCATCGTAGGCTAGCATGCACGATCATATTAACGCTTCTGCAACTCATTTTGACCAGCGGCGAGTCTACTGTGACCAGTTTTTCCATGCCGTCTGTACGTACGTATGTATGTAACTCGCATATCTCAAAAACTATTGGTCGTAGAATGTTGAGATTTGATATTTAGGATTGTTCTATGATCTAGTTGTGCACCTCCCCTTTTGGTGGCAATCGAATATATAGTTTATGTACAGGACCGCCCAAAAGATTCGAAATACATTGCGCTCTATGGGCCGAAATTCATTAAACTCGCCTAACTCAAAAGCTATTAGGCGTAGAATGTCGAAACTTCATATTTTGGATAGTTGTAACATCTAGTTGTGCACCTCCCCTTTTGGTTCCATTCGACTGGATAGTTTATCTACAGGACTGCCCAAAAGATTCGAAATACATTACGCTCAATGGGCCGAAACTCAGTAAACTCGCATATCTCAAAAACTATTAGGCGTAGAATGTTGAAACTTTATATTTAGGATTGTTGTAACATCTAGTTGTGCACCTCCCCTTTCGATTCCATTCGACTGGATAGTTTATCTACAGAACCGCCCAAAAGATTCGAAATGCATTACGCTCTATGGGCCGAAATTCATCAAAGCGTTTTTTAGAGGTATTGGGCTATTTCAAACGACTCAGAAGTGATGCATGCTGTAAAGAGTTAGAAAATGAATTTCTCCATTAAAAAAAGTGTCTTTATCATTTATTGTTCTGCTATAGGAACTATAAATGTATAGTTTATCTATAATCATCTACTCAAAAGATTTCCAATACATTACGGTCAATTTCAATTTTAGGGGCATTCATCCATTTCAAGCACAATACCGTCCTACCACATAAGTTAGGTGATGGTCCGACCACGGTCACGTGCCTCCCTCAAGAACTATGCCAAAAGTCTCCAAGCTTGGCGACTTTTGGTGTACGTGTGTGCATATTTAACTCTCAAATCTCAAAAACTATTATGAAATTTCATATGTAAGAATATTGTAACATCTAGTTGTGCATCTCGATTTTTGGTTCCAATCTACTGGAGAGTTTATTTACAGGACCACCGAAAAGAATTTTAGTACTTTAATGTCTATGGACATCTTCAATATAATACAACTGTAGACAGTCATTGTTTGGTACATGCCCAAAATCTCGCCGTCTGTCCTCGACCTTGGCGAGTTTTGGCGAAATATCGCCAAATTTGGCGATAGTCAGTCATTTGGTCCATGCCCAAAGTATCGCCATTTGTCATCGTTCTTGGCGAGTTTTGGCGAAATGTCGCCAAATTTGGCGATAATCTGTCAATGTTTGGTTCATGCTTAAAATCTCGCCAAATGTCGTCGACATTAACGAGTTTCGCCGAAATATCGCCAAATTTGGCGCCAAAAATTATTTCGTATTTTATATAACTCTAAAACTTTAACCCGTAGATTTTTTAACTTTTGTATTTAGAACAATTGTAATATCTAACTGTTTTCCATATCTTTTTTGACAGCAATCGACTGAGAATTTATTTACAGGGTGAGCCAAATGACTTTAAATACATTGAGGTGTATGGATGCATTCAATTCATTGAAAGTCTGTGGTCAATGACTACTTTGGCTATCCCCAAAATCTCGCAGACTATCTCAAGTTTGTCGGCTTTTGGTGAAATATCGCCAAATAAAGTGTCAGAAGGAAATATTTCAAATTGAACTCAGCTTGGCAATATCGAAATATTTGGCTAGAAATCGCTAAACCTTACTATTATTGATATTTTATCTCTTTCAAACAAATAAGTTTAGAGGAAGTGCGTCGAAAATATTTTTGATCTAATGGACGTGCAAGGAAGTCATGTGTTGGACACATCAGATTTTTATTATTTCAGAAAATGACGAATCTGTGAAGTATTTTTTTCTAAATAATGATGATACTATGTTCAAATAAAGTCAAAATAAGGAAATTTGTTTGAATAATTTAAATGATTTATCTCTAGTTTTTAATTTTGTCCGCAATGTACTAACCAACACTTAAATTAACTGTCGAAGTTAATTTTTAATTTTAGACAAACAAACATTTGATACGTATTCAAACACAATTTTCATAGAACGTTATAAAGAATGAAACTTCGTAATTATTTATTTTGTAATTCCTTTTATCATAGGTTTCGAGAGTAGAAATAAATACACGTATAGTGTCTGTCAATCCTTTGTATAGATGCATCAGAATACGTTTCAAAACAAGATGTGTATTGTGCAATGGAACAATAAACGTATTGTGAAATATATTTTTAACAATTTGCTCAAAGCAATTTCAATGAATGCTTCAAAGATGAATATCGTCATTTTAATGGGACAAAACTTCAAGTGTGTTTTCAAATATTATTTATAGCTCCCTGTTGCACAAACCATTTTGAACAAATATCCGAACTCATTCCAGAGAAACAGCTAAGAGTTACCAGTTATCTTAGAGATACAATCGCCTCCATTTGATCAAAGTTTGTTTTCACTTTGCTACTTTGTTAAATTAAAAATAAGTCCAGTAACGCAGCTAGTGTGAATGCAGGAAAGTAAATCATAAAATATTTACGATCAAGTCTTCTGCTTCGTCGCAGTTTATGTAAGATGCTTCTCGACTTCTGCCATGTTATGACTTTTACCCATAAACTATTAAAATTTAAGTATTTAACGCACTGGAAGAAAGCATGCAGTGTGTGCATATGATATTTTGTTTTATCTGGGGCTTTAAATAATGTTTAACAAACACTGGAATTTAGACTCGAGTACTTTAAGTAAAATGTATAAATGTCTGGGAAAATATTACAAGTACTACAAATGATATAAAATATTGTAAAATTCATTGAAAAAAATTTAAGCACTTATTAAAAACTGGTCTTAATCTGATAATCCAAATTTTTCACTGCACTCCCTTCATGCCCTCAGGAGTTGAATGTTGAAAAAATAAATAACTTCCATGGGTTTTATTTACATATCATAAAGAAAATATTTTTCGTGGAGAAATGACAAATATTTTTTTAACAAAAGTATAAGCATTTTTAATTATCAATATTTTAACATTCGTTTTTAACACTAATAAAGCAGAAGTTTTATATATGTAGTATTCATGATCAAAGTTTCCTTATACTCTGTATATACGTTATACGCTGTAGAAAGATTTTAGGTCGCTATACAGCGAAAGCTACTGGTCAGAGTGCTACCACATTTGCAGGAAACTTTAATGTGATCATGCCAGAGAGATTTGCTTGGAGAAAAATTAATTCAAAAAGTCTCTACCAGGTGACGCTTTACAACACTTTAATTCTAATAAAATAGACGAACAAACATTCTCAAGCGAAAACAACAATTAAGATATTGTAATAAAACCGGTGCCTTATGTATCTGCGCGGTTGGAGGAATTGCATGTCAGCAACTATCACATTGTGAAACACCACCTAGTGGCTATTTTTGCCATACGAACAAACTATTTTTGAGAGCGAGCTATTTTTGTCAGCGCAAATCTCTATCTCACGATCTCATTTAAAGTTTCCAACAAGTTTTATAGCATTCTGAACTTTAATTATGAACACCCATTAAATTTAACTCTAATGTGATGCATTACACTGTATAAATGTCTGGGACTGAAATGCCCAGAACTAAAATGCTGTTACTTCCATCTCTTTTCACAAAGAGCACAAAAATCTTATTTTACTGAAGTTTCTAATCTATGTGATATAATATTATAAAACAAATTTCTTATTACATGCGTTATTTACTATCCTTTCCACACATTTTTGCACTAAGCATTACTTTGTTTTCTTTCTGTAGTTAGAATGAATAGTTATCTTTCAAGGATAAAAACGGGTTTCTGCATCCTATAATAAACATTTCTTTTCAAATGCCGAAACTAATCTTTAGATAAATACCGAGTAACATCCTTTATACATCTTAGCCGTATCATACTTTTTTTCCCCTTCCTTTTCCACGAAGCAGTATCAAGTAGCATCTCCATATAACTCGAGTGGACAAACACACGAAGTGATCTGTCTGTGTGGCACACTTAATACCTTTAAGTGCTTAATGGACGCTGGAGATATAAATGACTAACAAGAAAGTTGGAGTTTGTACAAGCCTGTAGGTTTTCTAACCTTACTCGTTAGTGTTTTGATGGAATTATTCTATTATAAGTTTAGTTTAAGGATATTACTTACCGAGAAAAGTATTTCAGACGGAAACAAACATTGGATAAGGAATTTCAGGAGTTTTATTTAATTTCCAAATTAAATAAAGAGTGTTCTGTTTTTTTCCTACTAACAAAACACGATGGTATTTTTTTATGGAAAGGGTGTTCAAAATATGTATTCGATTTCAAAGTAACATAGTTTCAGACAAAAATAAATAAAGAATCTGTAAAAAATTGATTTTTATGAAATCTTACAGACCTACTTTCTTTAAACCTAGAGCTACTAGGAGTCATGTTTAGCTCTATCAATTCGTCAGAATGATTTCAAATTTGTTAGAGAGATTAATTACGATATATGTAAAAAGATTTTAAGAATTATTTAGGACTAAAAAATGCTTGAAAAGACTATGGCGCAGGAAAATGCAAATTTGGCAACCTAAAATACACACCTTTCAATGCATTAATTTATAAAGGATTTTTCTATATATTGTTAAAACTACCAAGCTGATAGACAACGACCACTGTGCATAATTGGTGTAAACGTCAAGCAATCTCTTCTGGGGAAACTTGAGACGTATCTTCAAATCACCTCATTATGTAATTAGTATTTTCTGTTTTGCGATTATCTTCATAGCTGGAATTAATGGCCCTACTGACTAATGGTTATACTGACGTAATCGTGATTCTGAATTAAGAAATTTTATCTGTATTTCAGGAGAATTATCTTATACTATTGCATTTAAAATCGTACGTTCCTTTCATAGGGAAATTTTGGAACTAATTTGTTTCACGGAATACTTTCGTAGTCGTCAAATGTCCCCAGCCTAATATGTTGCATTCTGGCCAATACAGAACGACTGAAATGTAGCTTCGAGCAGTGTCTGTTTAAAATAAATCATTTTGGGCTCGTTTACGTGGACGAAAATGCGGGGTCAATGCCGGAACTTTCGCTGCATTCTACACCGCTTCCCCCTACGTAGGGAAAAAATACGGGGTAGAAAGATCCCTAGTCCAGTGAAGAGTGAATGCAGGGATGACCTCGCTTTCCCCTGATGCATTGCGTGTTTTTCCCTATACTCTGCTTTTACCCGGGATTTTCCATTTTCCCTTGTCTTTTGTTCTGCAACGTTTAGCCAATTATGTACTAACGTGTCATAAGTCAACACCTAACCAAGTCTTTATTCTTCAAGATAAGCGCGCGAGGTGCTTAGCTTGAAGGATAAAGACTGCTGAAAAACAAAGGTGCTTTTTTTTTCATTTTTCAAATCGTATTCGTAACTCTTGATAGCAGTCTAATTATCCCTGTTAGGGAAAAAAAAAAAAGCTCGTTGTCACAAGAACCTCGGTGCACTTTTCTTAAATTATTCCAAATTGTCCTACGTGCTGATACCATTCAGTCTTTTCTGCATAAACTTATAAAGAAAATTTTAAAAGTTTATAAGTTTAAAAAATATTAATAATATTTCAGGTAAGCAAATGCTAAATAAACGAATAAACTATGGTTACATAAGAAACAACTATAAATATAACGTGCAGACATCAGCTACAGGGTTCGTCGGTTGTACCAGTAAGCATCAGGGTTCCGAGAAAGATGGTAATACTCTTATTTATAAATTTGTGAAAAATGGACTGTGTAGATTGAAAACAAATGTCCAAAATAAGGTAGGGGAAAATATTACGCTAAGAAATATTCCTCTTATTAATTTTCAAGAAGTGCCCCTTTTAAAATTTATGTACAACCTCGGTACAAAAGAATTCCCAGTCAGTAAAATGCGCCCCATACACTAATAAGGAGCTGTAAAAAATTTGAAATTACATCCTAAAACTTATCAGAGATATTAACCGTTTGACTGCTATGTAGCGCTACTGCGCTTTTGGAATGTACACCCTCCAAAAGAAGCATTCGAGCAAGAGAGAAATTTCTTACGTTGGTTTCGCATATTAAAAATTATTTATCGTAGAATATGAGTTAGGCTATGCATAAATATGACATTCCATATTTCTATTAAGTTTTGCGTTTTTCAAAAACTCAATTATTTTTCGCAAATCTAAAATAGGAAATTTCTCTCTTGCTCGAATACTTTTATTGGAGGGTGTATGAGGATTTTGATGTATAACAGTCAAACGGTTAAGGTAAGTGGATGCTGACCTAATCCACTTATCAATGGCTCTGGAATGCGGAATGCAATCCCGTACTGTTTTTCGTTTCGCGGGATTTTGGGATTGAGACTTATTGATCCCGCTGGATTGACATTTCATTCAGCTAAGAATTTATTTCAAGAAAGAAAAATAGGAAAAAGTAAGATTTTATGCACTGTGAAGTGTAACAGTAATAATTACTGTTCTTTGATAATTAATACAATAACTTACAAGAATATGAAAATTATAGTTGTAATATTAAAAATAATATATTTGGGTTCTTAGTTGCTAAAAGAGAATGTAAAAAATGCAATGTAAAGAGACACTCGTCTTCCTAGTTTTGGTCCATTGATGATCGGTAAGGTGGGGTAAAACTGTAATAAAAATAATTTATTTCTCAGTTTCAATACCACGGGATTACGGTCCTAATCCCGCGGGACTAGTCCCGCTTCCCGCGGGATCGGGATTGCATTCCCTACTCTAGAAGTGGAAAAACCAATTCGGATGATTGCGTTTCAGGTGTGGTGCGAAAGAAAACTTTTTTGCATTTTAGTGTCTCTGAGATCTCGGACGTTTATATTCAAATTCACGTATAAACCATGTCCGCCTTTGTTTAAATATATATCTGAGTGGTTTTATCATGAAAGTCTGAAATTTTGTACATTACTTTATTAGTGTACGAGCACATTTTACTAACTGGGAAATGTTTTGTACGGAGTTCGTATACAAATTTAAAATGTCTAACTTTTTAAAAAATAAAGAGATGATTTTTTTTATTTTAGCGTAGTTTTTTTTATCCTATCTTATTTCACACATTTTGTCAATTTACATTACCTGCTTACCTCTAATGGATAAAGAGTTAACGTGTGTTGCCATCTTTTGGAGACACCCTGTAAATACCGACATACAATTCATATAAATGAGATCCAATGTTTTCATTCTTTTTATGCATTTAATCCTGTTATTTTACTTTACATGTAAGGTACCTTCTTTCGCGTTGTTTTTTCTTGATGTATTATTTACAGTACTTGGTCTGTATTAGGGGCTAATCATTAATTACATAAAGGCGATTTTGTCCATTTTTGAACACCCCCCCCCTACTCTTATGTAAAAGCACATAAGATTTTACGGCTCCCCCTACTAGAGATGAGTTCGGGCTCATTTTTTGAAGCCCGAGCCCGCCCGAGCAATATTATTTAAGTCGGAGCCCGAGCCCGCCCGAGCCCGAAATTTCAGATAAAGATAAATAAAATTCAATAAAATTCAAAGTAGTAATTCTTTGATAGAATACAATAAATTTTGCCGTTTGTGCAAATTAAAGACAAATATATTGTAGTTGCAAATTTTGAATGCACTTTCTAATTCTTTATATCTTTGTTTATGAAATAATGTCCGATCTCATGACTAATTAAGCAATATAAGCCGTCGTTCTGAAATACCTAAAGAGCTTCACGCGCCTTCTAGGCACCCGTGCCGCTATTTTTTTTTATAAGTACTTTTATTTTCCATATCAATCACTTTTTAAAAATCTGTTTCAAAGAATATGTTAAAAAAAATAGAAATTTTTCACGAGCCCGAGCCCGAACGCAATTGGGAATTACAGAGCCCGAGCCCGGTTCGGGCCCGGGCTCGGGCTGAGCCCGTCTCATCTCTACCCCCTACCCCATCTTGCGTAAGATTTTATCTGGTTTTACAAAAGGATCAGTTGCACTAAAACTCATAATTTGGTGTAAATAGAAGATTTTAATTTTTTTTTAAAGAAAATTTAGGTTATACCATTATGTTATCATTAGATTTAGATAACGATTATAATATTATCAGATAATTATCTAGTCTTTGGAAAATCTGTACTATTATTGAAAGTAAGTTTTCAAATAATCGTAAAGTGAAAAAATAAATCAGTCAAGCAAACTGCAAACTTCGGCGGACGGATACAGAGATTAAAAAGGAATGAGGCTGCCGCCATTTTTGGAACAGCATAGGAACTCCGCGGGATTTTCATAATTGTAAAATGGTGGTAGTTTGAGTAAAATGATATGCAATTGTGACTAATCATTCATTGCTATTGTTGAGTGATAGTGAAAGGAATTTTTTTTTCAAATATAATTAAAATAAGATTAATATAGGAATAGAACGTAGTATAATTTTTATTTATAAGCTTCATAATGTGTAAAAATAGACACATTAAAGATTTTGAAAACTTAATATGCAATAAAAATTTGTATAAATAAAATTGTATATTAAAAAAGAAAAAAATAGATCTCTTTTTTTTCTCAACGCTTAGCTCTCAAATATCCATCGTTCTATGTTAGAAAATCACACATTTGGACTTATAAAATATTACGTAAGAATGGCTTTTACTCCCCCCCCCCTTTCCCCGAGATAAAGGCATATAGAGATTTTGAGAGCCCCCCTCGGGACCCTTACGTAATTAATGAATGATCCCTTATATGTATTTATACATCTACTTATATATTTATTTATTAACTGGAGAGCTAATTCTCTCCATCATTAACAGAAAAATGCATATTTACTTTTATATTTAGAAATAATATCTAACGGAAATATATTTTTTCTCAGAATAATTTAAATATTAGCTAACTATATATATAAATATATATATATATACTAGCTGAAGTACCCGTCCTTGACGGGTTAGTGAATGCAAATTTCTAAAAAGCAAGAACTTTCGTCAGCATTGTAGGAGTACACAGAATGAATGTAGTATGCTGCCAAAGTAAAGAAAGCGAAGTTATAATTTTTATGTATTGTTAAAATATTACAGGTTAGAGAGTCACTAAGTAATATCATTTCATCCGCTTTAGTCGTAATTATGTGATGCGCGAACGAATATTTACGCATATTGAAATAATTTTCGCAAAATCTCAAAATCTAATCAACATTTTTGAAAAATTTATAAGCCTAGAATTTAAGTTGAGTGGCAACCTATCATGTCACTCAATTTCGTTTCATTCCCTGCAGTCTTTATTTCGTGATGCTGGAACAAAATTTCAGCATTTTAAAACGATTTTCGCAAAATCTCAAAATGTAATCAAAATATTTTAAAAATTCAACACCTATAAATTAAGATTAGCAACTACCTAGCATGTTACTAAATTTCGTATCAATCGTATTAGTCGTTATTACGTGATGTTTGAAGAAATATAAACGTATTTTGAGAGAATTTTCACAAAATCTCAAAATCTAATAAAAATGTTTAAAAAATTGGACACCTATAGTTTATGTTGAGCAACCATCTATCATGTTACCAAATTTCATATCATTCGCTTTAGTCGTTATTACGTAATGCGGGAACAAAGATTCACTCAGTTTTAAACGATTTTCGCAAAATCTCGAAATCTGATCGATTTTTTTTAATTAGATGCTTATAGTTTAAGGTGAGTGACCACCTATCATTTCACCAAATATCATTTTTTCACCTTTGCAGTTATTACGTGATGTGAGAACACAAATTTACGCAGTTTGAAATGATTTTCGCAAAATCTCAAAATCTAATCAAGATTTTTTTTTAATTCGACGCCTATGTTTTAAGTTGAGTGACCACCTATCATGACACCCAATTTCATATAATTCGCTTCAGTCGTTTTTACGTGATGCTTGAACACAAATTTACGCAGTTTGAAAGGATTTTCGCAAAATCTCAAAATCCAATCAAGATTTTTTAAAAATTGGATGCCTATGTTTTAAGTTGAGTGACCACCTATCATGACACCCAATTTCATATCATTCGCTTCCGTCGTTTTTACGTGATGCTTGAACACAAATTTACGCAGTTTGAAACAATTTTCGCAAAATCTGAAAATCTAATCAAGATTTTTTAAAAATTCGACGCCTATGTTTTAAGTTGAGTGACCAGCTATCATGACACCCAATTTCATATCATTCGCTTCAGTCGTTTTTACGTGATGCTTAAACAAAAAAAGCGTCACGGACAGAATGACAGAATGACAGAACCACAGAACGACAGAATGACAGAACGACAGAATGACAGACAGACAAACTTTTTTTGAGGGTCGCATCGGATTCCTGGGTGCTTGAAACGGATAGAAATCGCAAAATTTTTTAATTCCAACAAATGTACAGACAAAAGTCTAATTTTATTTATATATATATTTGACCAGAATAAAAGTATCATCATCATCTCATTACAATTATATGCAATAATCATTGCTTTTTTTTCTTTACAGAATATTAATATTTTTCTATAAATAACATATTAATTAAAATGATCAAACTGATAGTTATTTTTTTCATTTCTGTTTCACTAATTAAAAACTTAATTATCTCATTTAAAACGAAGTTAGAACCTATTCAGATAAAATCTCTCGCATCCCACGAAGTAAACATCAAATAATCGTTCGCTCGTTCGCCCGTGAAATGATTCAACAATGTTGCTTTATATGTATGTCTGTATTTTATTTTTTACTTAATTTCTAACAATCCTGTCTGGCCAAGCGAGGGATGACATTTAATTTAAACTTCCCCGAGCAAAAACCCTTTTAATTGACAGCATGGACGAAAGACCATGTAATTCATTATTAGCGTTAAGTAACTGGTATGTTTAATGGTTAATTATTCTAATTCGGGCATCGGTAATTACTGACATTCTTTTCGGTAAATGGGTGTGTCACTGTAAAAGAGAAATTAGCTTATAAATCTTCTCGTGTAGGTTTTTATTTTTGATGTCTTTAGCTAGTTGTTTGTACTGTAAAGAATTCTTTCTATTTCTTAGAAACTGTCTTTTATCTTATCTTTAAAAATTTAAGCGGGGATCCTTTTGTTATTTTTAGAGAATGATTTCAGCCTGAGGCTTTGAATTATTAGAATATGCAGTGTTTTTTCTAATTATATATTTTATCTAATATACTAGGTAGGATAGTTTTCAAATACATGATTAAAACTTAAGCGAAACTTGTTTTATATTGATAACATCTTTATTCATCAGAAGAAATTAAGATTAGATAAATGCCCGGGTTACGACAAATTTATCATTTAATTGTAGTGAAACATGTACTCAAATTGTGAGCTATAGAAATTTTGTAGGAACTTAAATAATCCAGGATTCAGTCAGCTTCATAATACATTTAAAAATAAATTAATTTTATTCCATATCATATCATATTCACTATTAGTTGCAGCGTGAAAAAATATTTACTATTTGACTTGTCTGAGATTAAGCGTCGTGTAACTCTAATCTGAAATCACACCAAGCAAATTTGATGAGACTATAGCCAGTCTCTCGCCAGTAACCATTTCAATAATATCTCAAAGTAGAGTATCTAAAATAAATAATAACAAATTTAAGCAACTACAATTTTCCAACGTTCATGAAAGCGAATTAGTTTATCATATAATTATAGTAGGAAAAGTAATCTTCAAGTGACAGGACAACTTTGTAGTAGTAACTACTATGAACCCAGGTAAACGTACCAGAGTATGGATTCAGAAACTTATTGAAGTTTGTCCAACATGTTTCAAAAGGTTATCTATTATTAATCATTTGTTATTCTTAAGTCCATCTTGCCTGATGCGAATAGTCTTTGCGGAAGACTTGTAAGAAGTACTATCTAGTAATATATTTGCCATGAAAAATTACTGTCTACTAATATATTTGCCATGAAAAATTATTCTAATAAGCGAAATGTCCGATAACCGAGATCACATTGACTATTTACTACGGTTTGGTTCATTGAAAATTTATAGCATTAAGCTGGATATTCTTTTAACCGATATTCCCTTAAGCTGTCTCAACTGTATGTATTCTATTAAGAAAGGTGTTGCAAAACCTGTGCTCAATCTTTTCCTCACTTTAAGAAAAGCTGGCGGATTTATACAAACTTAAATATGTAACAATAATAAAAAATTCCTTAAAACAATTAAACTTTTAAATTCAAGATGCTTTTGCCATGTTGAAAAGCTAAGCAACAATTAAGCTTTTCAGTAGCAGAAATTGCTGAGCCGATAAGACAAAAACATAAGCTTATGTAGCTATTAAACTTCACATATACAGTGTGTGGATGTGTGCAAAAATATAAAATATTGAATTTAAAAAAAAGAATTCTTTTAAAATAATTTAAATTTAAAATACCGTTTAGCCTATTGCAAGTAACTAAAAATAATTTTAAAAAATTCAGAAAGAACATCTTCATTACAAAAATAATTATTTAAAATATTGTTATCATTTTGTAGGTACGACAGATTTGTATAAATACAACTCCGATTCTTACATAACTATTGAGTTTCACGAGCCATGAATATCACCCAAATTCCTGTTACATAACACAAATACTGGGTCCATTTACTGTACAAACGAAAGAATTTTATTTTCTTTACTTCTGAGATAAAGATATCTGCAGCATCAGAGAAAGAAAATTACGTAAGAGAAGTACTAATATAACTCTAAAATTTAAGCTTTATCAAGGATTTCAGATATAGTCTCAATTCGTTTAATGAAGCAAAACGAAGACGGAAATTAATCCTACTTATTTTCTAGAAGATTTGTTTCTAATCTCTAATACATTTCAAGATATGATGATTCCATTTTTTGCATGGCTTATAGGCGTTATGTTATAATTAAACATTTGAAAGCATGCGTAAACTTAATTATTGATCATATAACAAACTAAACATTTTAAGAAAAATCTTTTATTTAAATAGCGTTTTACGTTCTACTGAAAATAAAGTATATGTATATACAGGGTGGCCAGTGCTAACGTTGTGCAATGGCTATTTCCTAAACCGTTAATTAGAAACACATAGCTCCAATTGCAAAAGTGCTTGAAATTGTGCAATCTGTTATAGCAGAAACAATCGAAGTACATAAATCAATTCCTATAAAAATTATGAAATTTAAATTTTTATACGGTCTTCCGATTCTATTAGTTATATTTAGAAAAAAATTTCTTATACAGTTTCATGCAAAATTTTTAAAAGATCGCCCTTTTACAACCAAAATTCATCTAGTTATGAAGCAGCAAACCTTTTGACTTAAGTTGCTTTTTCACGTTTAAAAATGTCCCGTTACGGTAAACTGTTAAGGGACCATATAAATATTGAAATTTTATATAACAGGTTTTAATTTCATTTCTGGCATAATGTGGAGAAAGAAGCAAAACTAATTCTAGAATACTAATCATTAAGCAGAGGGTTATAGTCAGCTTCTATAGAAATCTATCCGGGGTCTTTTGATTTGAATGATTGATCAAAACTATACACATTCATTTTTCTCTAATTCATTTTGTATGCAACCAAAATTTCACAGCTCAAAAAGTACTCTAAGCAGCTGTAACTTCGTGAATTTTGGTCATAGAAGGAATATATTTTTTTTTTAATTGTGGAAGAAATTGTATAAAGGAAATTTTTCCAAAAATAACTGATAGGACCGGGTGTCCGTATAAAAATATAAATCTCGTAATTTTTTAGGAAATTGATTTTTTGACTTTGATTGTTGCTGATAAAATAGATTATACAATTCAAAGAATTTTTGCAATTGAAACTATGTGTCTCTGACTAACGGTTTAGGAAATAGCCATAGGTTACCGTTAGCACTGGACACCCTGAATACATTGCTCCTATATTAGCAATTTAAAATAATATTGTTATCATCTGTATCAGAATAAGAGTCGAATAAATAAACGTTTGTTTTTTTATTTAGATCAAATGCTACCAGTAGTAAATATTTTGTTTGTGGCATGAAGAGGACATAGTTTTTCAATTTATTTTTCAGTTATTAAAATAATTAAAGTGAATGACTTCAATCTGACCTCATAGGAGCTTTTGAATTTGAAAAAGTTTTGCTCCCATCGTCAAAGTTTGGGCAACTAATCGGGATGATTGGTATATTGGCAAAACGTAATACCAGTGAAATTAATCCTTGATAATGAATAAAAATTTAATTTATGGTTAAAATTTATAATAGTACCAATAGTACCATTGGACATTCTGATAAATATTAGTTTCAGCGGCAGCCGCCCTGGTGATATAGTGGCTAAAGTTCCATGCTATCACGCCTTGTGCCAGGGTTTGATTCTGGGCTTGGGCTTCAGTGGTGACTCGCCCGTTCCTTTCATTGGGTGTTATGTTGGCCGCCCACCAGGTGCTTCATAATCGAAGAGTCAATACTTTTAGCTGGTGTATTTGGGAATGCTTTCGCCAAGTGTCTGTCTGTTATTAAAAAAATAAAGTTTTGGCGATATAGAAAAGCATTTTGATCGCATGAAGCAAGCTACCCGGTTTATAGTACATTTAAAAGCAAGAACATCCCCGTACAGCTCTTTGCTTTCAAGATACGTGGAAAATACTTTTTGTCGACCACCTACTATTGGGGTCAATTTTTAAAAAAGCTTTAATTTTTTTTATGCATTGTGTTCTCTGCATTTTAATGCAAGAATTTTATGGCTATCGTAATTTTCCATTGAGATAGGAAGGCAAAGGTGAATGCAACGTATTGGCCACTTATCACTGTTTGGTTGCGAATTCTTTAGGAAAAAAACTGAAAACAATTTTAGGCATTCTTGTTAGCTAAATTTTAATGAAAGGTGTTATCTCTTTTCCCAATTAGCATATGAAGGGAAGTGAAAAGAACTTTCTTGCCTCTAATCCGCGTTTGGTTGAGAATTCTGAAAAATTCTCAAAACGATTTTTCGGTACTTTTAATCGCTTATTTTATTTAAAGCATAAGAATTTTATAGCTATCTCTTTTTTCCTTAGAGATATGAAGGAAAATGTGAAATTAACTTTTTGTTCATTTGCTTGGGCGTGAATTTTTAAAAATCGCTTCTTAAGTGTCACCTTGGGCACAAAAGATACAAGCTCCTAAAATTTTATGTCTGCATCTAAAATAGATTTGGCTGAGCGTTGATGAGTCAGTCAATTAGAACGTCTTTCTTTATATAGAGAGATTTACGCAGCTCCCCAAACACCTGATTATTTCTCTATTGCTGTTGGCACCGATAATAGAAATAGGGTTAGCAATATTCGTTTAGAATTGCTTGTATAATTTTTCTGTTATTGCCCCTTAGTTGTACTGTTTGAGGGAAACACTCTTAACAAAAAGAGCCCATGAATCAATACAAAAAAAAGGGTGTTACTAACTGAACGCGATTACTTTTACGAAACAAATAAAACTTCATCTTATAAGAGCACCATCTACATTCACCATTCGTAACTAAGTCTGCCAGCATGGAGATATTCTTTGCTGGATAGATTATTGTATAAAAATACTAGTTTAGTATTTTTAAATGCTGCTTTGTTAAACCTTTACAAGAACATAAATATTTTCATTTAAAAAGTACCAAAGAAGTATTCTTCTTAAAAATATAAATATTCTTCATATAATTCTAATATGAAAACAAACATTTTCATAAAGTAACAGCTCAATATCAAATTCGGGCATCAAAAACATGATTTTTTTGCCAAATGATTTTCTGAAATATGCATACATACCTATAACAACTAATATGGTTATTATAATTCCTATTTCTTTGGTTTAGTTTTGTTTTAAAAGGAAAAATCCAATCGTGTATTAAGTATACATCAAAAATGCCGATGCATTCTTAAGATATAATATTATCTCATTTTACAGCTGAGAAATTCCAAGAAATTCCTTTTTGTTGTTATTATTTCCAAAGTCTTTCTTTAAGTCTTCATGAAATTCTTTTATCTGATAAGTTCAAGCTTTAAAACTAACTCACTATGAATAGCTAAAGAATTTCGATTCTTAATTTCATTTCTGCTTCTCGAAAACCTTTGTTGTCGTTGCTCTCCGGATTCAATTTTAAGAAAAGCAATAAAAAGAGTTTACGAAAGCAAATTACAATCGAAATAAAATTCTTGCATTTAATTTGACTTCACAAAACTTAGGCAGCGTGTTTATTGCTCATCGTGTTGTTGTTTCTTTTTCCCCTCGAAACAACTTCCATTAATCAAATGACTTAGAATTATTAGACTTTACGCTGGTGCGTTCCACTGAAACAACTTCGAAATTTGTATTTCCGTCAAGGGTTATTTATGTGTCGAATTATTTCTTATCAAGCTTCTGTTGCAAAGAAAACACAGTAAAATTTGATAGGATATGTTTAATTTAAACCAAATCTTACAGCAAATGGAAAAGAACGCATTTCAGCAAATACCTCAAATTAATTATTTATTTAGAATGAAATAGCTGAAACTGATATTGTTGCAGAAAACTCTGATTAGTTTTCGACGTAGCTTTAGTCCAGTGTGTATGGAGAGTTTTAGGAATTAGTTCATTTGTCCAAACGAAACACTAATTTTATTAGTTCGAGAAACAATCTTGAGTGCATAATTCACAGAAATTATCAAGCCGATTTTAGCAATCAGCTGTTCACAGTCTTTCTCATATGATGCATTTCGCATACAACAAAATCCTTATGTAGGCTAAAACTACTCAGAATACTCGAGCAGACCCTTTAAACGCTGCACAGAATACAAAAATACAGAATTCACAGACAGCTTTCTAAATAAATTTCGAAGAACAATCGAAGAAACCTGTTTCTCACAGGAAATCAACGCAGAACGATATGTCTCTCAATGCAGTGAACTCTACGAATATTCTTTCGAAACTGAACTACTTGGATATGATCTGCCCTTCTTACATAGTTTCCCCGAAGTTTTGAACCAATTCCACTAGACTCCACATTTCTGGAATAATCCCCACCAATCGCGAATCTTCATTGTAATACTAATGCTATATTGCATAATAACTATTTAGGAAGGCCTACATTACATTAGCCCCATTAATAAAATCGCGCAAAATGTTGCCACGATTATTGACTTTTTCAAATTTAGCTTCAAGAATCCCAGACAACACAGCAAACTTGCATCAAACTTGCAGCAAGCTTGATTTATCAAGTCAATAAGCTTGAATTAAGCTTGAAAATTCCAGCTTGAATTAAGCTTGATGCAAGCTTGAATCAAGTGTTCTAGTTTACACTTGCCCAGCTTGCATTAAGCTTGACATTTCAAGCTTAATTTCAAGCTTAAAAAATTTTCCAAAAAAAAATTCTAAATACATGGGGCGCCCGCTGGCGAACGCGCCCCACATGCGTTATTTTTCCGCGCATTTTCCCCCTCAATGCTGTAATTGAGTATGACGATTAAGTATGACGTTATTTTAATCTGTTTCCATCGAGTGTCCGTGGCTAGAATAGAACCCGGGACCTTTCGAAGCCGAGCGCGTTATCCATTCAGCCACCAGAGCCTTGTGCAGCTATGACTAAAGTTTGAAGTGAATTATTAAGCGGTTTTCTGGCCAGATTGATAAGTGGGCGTATTGCATGCTGCTGTATATAAAACGTATAATAATTCCTGATAATTATATACAACACACACAAGACGTAGCGTAGAACAACTCCCAGTTTATTTTTCAAGAAAACTTCGTTAGAATGATCATGTTGCCATGAAACTAATACAAACTTATAGTTTGATCTATATAACGTCATTCTGGAGCGCGACATCCTCCCCACCCTGGTCAACCTCCAGGGGGATGACCAGCTGCACTGGTCGGTAAAATGTATGTCCGTTCGCTCGCAGCTTGCAGGTACGGACTTGGTTGTCACGACCTAAAATCACCTCCTCGACAAGTGCCTTTTTCCAGGTGTGCCGAGGTCTAACGTCTTCCTGCAGCAAAACCACATCCCCGACTCGGATTTCAGTTCCTTTGGGTGGCGTCCTCACGTGGTGAAATGTTCCCAAGTCCATTAGATATTCTTTTTGCCATCTTTTCCAAAAGGATTCCATTAGATTTTGACGACTTCTCCATATACGTGTTACGTCTGAGTCGGAATTTGGTGGGCCTGAAGGGATAGCTGTGAGTCGTTTTCCTATGAGAAAGTGGGAGGTGTTAGTGCTTCGTCCGGATCTTCTGTAATACCATATTCATGGACAATTGGTCTGCTGTTCAGGGCGGCTTCTACATCACATAAAACCGTGATCAAACCAGTGGTGTCTAAACAGGCTTTACCTAGGGTTTTCCGCAAACACTGTTTGATGGTCCCAATCAGTCTCTCCCACCAGCCTCCCCACCAAGCCGCCCGTGGAGCAATAAATTTCCACGTGACGTTATGGTGGGCATAAAACTGCTGTACTTCAGAAGAAGATATGATGTTTCACAAGGACTTCAACTCCTTTTCTGCAGCGCAGAATGTTGTGGCATTATCAGAGTAGACAGTGTGAGGTAGCGAACGTAGAAGACATCAGTGCTTAAATTTGAAACTACTTCTAGGTGGATGGCTCGAGTTACAGCACACGTAAATATGACTATGTAGGCCTTTGTAACTAGTTTATTGTCTTTGACATAGAGTGGGCCTGCAAAATTAATTCCGGTAGTTTCAAATGGAGTGGACTTTTGAATTCTCTCAGCTGGTAATGGAGCTTCTATCTGTTCACAACGTCTTTGTTTCAGTATCTTGCATGGAAGGCAATTGCGAATGACCCTTTTAATGGCGTGTCTTGCCCTCACTATCCAATATTCGGAACGAAGTTCAGAGAGCACTATCCGAACACTTAGATGATGCATTCGTATATGTGTTTGGCGTATCAACAGGTTTGTAAAATGGTGAGAGCCGTCTAGTAAGATGGGGTGTTTTTCGGTATGAGACAAATCAGAAAACTGTAGTCGACCACCAAGTAGTATCACATTGTTCTCAAGAAATGGATTAAATTTTTCTATTTTTGATTTCTTAGGAAGGGATTTTCCTGTCATCAGAGCTTCATATTCTAAAGGAAATGATTCCTTTTGAACAGTCTGTATCCAGTAAGTACGAGCTTGATTTAGTTCTGTAGAATTTAATTCACCGACTAACTTTTCTTGGTTTTTACAGTTGTGGATAAATCGAAGAATCCATGACGTTACACGTAAGAGTTTAAAATAAGAACTGTACTTTTCAGCATTTATAACTGGCTGAGTAGATGCTATGTGAAGGGTCTGTACTTTTTGTTTTTTAGCTTCTAAGTTGTAACTTATTTCTTCATTGATAGTTTTTGAAACTGGCCAATTTTCTTCAGATTTAACTAGCCATTCAGGACCCTTCCACCAAAGTTCTAAGTTTTTAAGTGTTGATGGTGTAACCCCTCGTGAAAGTTTGTCAGCAGGATTTTCCATGCTAGGGCAATGTCTCCACTGTGAAGGATTAGTATGGGAGACTATTTCGGTTACTCTATTACAAACAAATGTTTTCCATTTGTTGGGATCGCTGCGAATCCATCCTAACGCAACCTGAGAATCACTCCACATTATTGCCTTTCATGAGCAGGTATTAGTTTCAGTACAGAAGTATTGTAACAATCGTGCCCCCATTAGTGCAGCCAAAAGTTCCAAACGGGGTAAGGTAATTCTCTTGATAGGCGCTAGTTTGTTGCGACTGCACACTAAATGTACTTTCGGCTTGTCATCTTGAAGAGTAACAATGTACAAAACTGCACCGTAGGCACGTTGAGATGCATCACAAAAAACGTGAATTGTATATGGAATATGTGATGAAATGTTTAAACTTCGAGAAATCCGTAGAGAGTAAATGCCGTTCAATTCTTGTACAGCTGCATACCACAAAGTAGATAAGTTTACTGGTAGTATTTCATCCCATTTTATTCCGAGTATCCAGGTATCTTGGAAAATAATTTTTCCGAGGATCGTAAAGGGTGAATAGAGTCCTAAGGGATCATAGAAGCTAGCAATGCAGCGTAGTAACCATCTCTTTGTAAGGGGTTTATCTCTAGAGATACAGAAAGATGTTTTGAATCCATTTCCTAAAGTATCATCACTTGTATTCCAGTCAATACCGAGTACGGTTGTATCTGTTCTGTAAGGTTTCCCATGCATTTGCAGGACATCTTTAAGTTTAGAAGAGTTTGTAGCACATTTATCCATTGGCAATTTTATTAGTGACATTAAATTTTCGATCTCATGGAATAGAATTGTTATCCATGATTCATATTCAACACTAGCAAGAAAGTCATCCATATACATATTCTTGTCTATCATTGGTACAGCAATTGGAAATTCTTTCTGATGATTGGCAGCTAGTTCTCGTATTGCAGCACTTAGTAAGAATGGAGAGCAATTAAGTCCAAATGGTAAGCGTGTAAATCTGTAATCCGTTATTTCATCAGTGAAGGTTAGCAATTTCAGATGAATCATTTTCTAATTTGTACCACAAAAATCTTGTAACGTTTCTGTCATTCTCGTGTAGTGATAACTGTAATAAAGCTTGTTTTCCATCACATATAACAGCGTATTTAGGCATTCGGAATCTCAGTAGACAGCCAACAATTTCAGGAAGGAGATTCGGACCGGCTTCCAAAGAGTCATTCAGTGACGGCATTCCTGGAACATGTGATGAGGCATCGAACACAATTCTCCATTTGGTTTCAGTATGTGTCGTCTTTTTTACAGCATGATGTGGAAGGTAGTATACTGGTTGTTCATTTGGTTCATCTGTAGGGCAGACTTCAACATGTTCTTGTTCAATATAATTTAGCATGCATTTGTTGTATTCAGTCTTCAAGGTGTCACTAGATGCAAGTTTTCTTCGAAGAGAATCGAACCTTTTTTCAGCTGTAACTTTATTATCGGACAGAAGTAGAGCTGTTGATTTCCAAGGCAGAGAAACCACTCTTCTATTGTCTTCAGTTTCGTAAGATTTGTAGAATTCTGCCAATATTTCTTCATCACGAATAGTCATTCTTCTTTTTTGTGGTTCTTGTATGCCTATGGAGTCCAGTTCCCATAAGCAACGTATTTGATCGTTTAGGCAATCAGTTGAATCTTGTATAGGGCAGCCGTTGTCATCGCTCGACTTAACTACCAGCAAGATGGCACGCGATGAACGTTTCGATCGTCCGCCATCTTGCTGGTAGTTAAGTCAAGCGATGGCAACGGTTGCCCTTTTTTCAGCATTGGGAAAGGGTTGCGCCTCAAAGGGTTAAACAATGGGAAAACCCGAAATTCCCTATCTATTATTCCTGTTAACAGTTTTGCAGATCAGATTTACTTTTAAAGTTAATCTCGATCAGTTATAGTTATTTTTGTGGGTTGATAAAGATTTTTTTATTCCCTTAGAAATATATAATGAAAATCTTGAACACAGTTATCTTAGACAATAGTGGACCAGTTTTTGTAAGTACGCACAAGCATAATTAACATTTCTAATAAATGTTCTGTAGATTGAGAACCCGGCTGTTAGTAAAAATGCATATGTCATAGGTGATTCAGGTTGTATGTCACATGATTCCATTCACATCATTCAAACTGTTATTGGTCAATGATATTAAAGTTTGACATTAGATTTTGACAACAAAATATATGTGTGTGTATATTCTACTCATCTTCATGTAAATTTGAATTTGAAATCAAAGTTATTTAAATACTCCGTTATTTGAATTAATTTAGAGATAAACATTTATTGTTTTTTTTTTCAGCACAGGGATGTAATCAGGGGTTTGGCCATGCGGGTATGGGCCCCGCACGAAATTTAGATTTCTCCAATTGGATATGAATAATCAAGCCTTTTTGCGAGACATTCTACTTTTTCCACGCTTTGAGGCCAAGATTGAAGAAATTTTTTTTCTCTCTTGTTTTCCTGTTTCAGCAATTTTATTTTTCATTTGATTTTGACTTAAAATTATGAAAACTTGCATTTTCACATACTTGAATGCTCAGTTAAATCCTAGAATAAAGTAATAGTGTTTAGTTTTTTTTTTTCATTTAGAAAAGGGTTCTATCTGCAGTGATGATTTTCGACAAAATTTAGCAAAAACACAGTAATAAAGAATATTTCAAGACACAGGAAAATCTATCCAATTTGAATCATCATTCTAATTTAAATACGTTTATTTTTTTTTCCTCTAGATATTACAGAGTATCTATTTTTAATAGGGGCTAGTAGTTAATTTCTAAACCGTTAGTAGTAAATATATACTTTAATTAACATAAGAAATTAGCTTATTGTGGCTCAAAAAGAAATTATTATAAAAACTGAATTTTAAACAGCTTATCAGTACTTGTAAATTAAAATTAGTACAACAATTTTATTCTTTTTGTTTTTCATGTCCACAAATAAAAAAGGAAAAGTTTCGGTTTTTTTAAAGACATTTTATATTTATAGCTGCTAGCAGTAGCGAATTCAGGGGAGTGGCTAGGAGCTTCACCCTCCCCCAAAAATAAAGATATTGCTAAAGGATAACATTTACTTCACTATATACTTTAAATTGGTAAAATAATCTTTTTATTTAGCTTAGACTCTGCCAAAAATTTACATAGATTTAGACTAAAATATTGCTTTATTGTACATTTTGTTTGGGGAAAATAAGCTTTTTTTCGAAATTTAGCCCCTCCCCCCAAAAAAATCTAAATCCGACACAAGCTGTTAGGAATTTTTTTACCACGGAATGAGCTATATATATATTTCCTGCTGATTCTACTTGACATCAAACTACTGTATCATCTTACCTATAAACCTAAATGAAGTACCTTACCTAAAAGTCTTATTAAACTAACAACTATACACTAAAAAAGTTTACATTCAAACTCTTTTCGATTCTATGATTAATCGAAATGGAAAAGAAATAAACTCGGCTATTCGAGCCTCGTCAATGGAAGACCCCCCTCCCCTAATTTTTAGTTTCATTTTTGCCATATTAAAACGATATTAATTGACTATGTCATTTTATCTCTCATCTTTCATGTATTTCGCCTGGTAACCCTATGTTGAAATTTTTATGATTGTAACCTATTTATAGAAAAATACGTCTGATGCATATTCTACAGCTTACGAAATATTGTAACAATAGATTAAAGCTGTTGTGAACTAATAGTATTTAAATATATGTAAAATTATGTCGCCTTTTTATGTCGCTTTTTGGGACACATTTTTTGGGCAATTTTCAATAAACGGGGTGAGAGATAAAATGGCATAGTCATTAATACATGTGATGCATATTCTACAGCTTACGAAATATTGTTACAAAAGATTAAAGCTGTTGTGAACTAATAGTATTTAAATATATGTAAAACTATGTCGCTTTTTTGGGACACATTTTTCGGACAATTTTCAATAAAGGGGGTGAGAGATAAAATGACAGTCATTAAATAAATAAGTATTATTTAAATATTAGTTTTATTACAACCCCATAAGGAATAAGACAAAAATATTTTTCTGCGTCATAACTAACTTAAATTCAAAAAATTCAAAAAGTTTAAAACCCTGCCAATTTTAATTGTGAAAGAATGGAACTTTATTCGTTTACATGTTAGTATATGAACTAGGTGTTATATAAAAAGTTTGAATTTTGTGATTGTTACTTTCCTCATTTTGAAAGTGTAGGTGTCACGGCCTTTCATGCAGGATGGAAAAGATGAGCTTGACTTTTAAGCACTGAGGGTATCGGACTAAAGGAGTACGGGGAGACATACACCACTGGATTTGGGCTATTTAGAAGGGAATCGAAGAGCTAAAGATAAGTATGCATCACTCCAATGAATAAATTCCTGGTTTCACAGCGGTCAAGAGTCTAAAAGTCCCTTTCCTAGTGCGCCATTGTTACCCTCTCCCCTTCGTCATTAGGGATGGACGCGAGACGACTTTTTGCGAGACGAGACAGAGATTTACAGCTTTTTTGCGAGACGAGACAAACATTTTTAACATTATGATATAGGGAATTTTGCGAGACGAGACAAGCTTTTCGGCTGTTTTGCGAGACGCGAGACACTGATTTTTCGTCTCGCGTCCATCCCTATTCGTCATGTTAGCCTAGTCACTGACAATTCCCCTGTATTTCGGAACAGATGCTTGATAATCTCTTTGTGTATTTATCGAATGCAATACAGACAACCATTTCAAAATGTAGACATCGAAAAACTTCATCTCCGCCATTTCCAGAATTCTAGAAGTTCAGTTTTTAGGTTCACTATAACCGAAGTCATGTTCACTAAAACCGAAAAATACTATGCACATTTCTAATGTAAGTAAATCGGGACCAACGATTTGCGTTCACTATAGCCGAAAGTTCACTATATCCGGGTTCACTGTATATATAAAGTTAGTAAAAAAGGGGCCTCTTAGTATCTCAGGGGAATTGACATCTTACTAACCTAAAATTCCAAAATGAGCTTTAAAATCATGGTATAATTTAGAGTTAACGCCACATTTTCAAACAATTCTTGGTGCTTTGTGTTATGCTAAGCCTACGCTAGGAGCATATGCTTACTTGGAGGAGGGGGGTGCCACTGTCCATAGTGATTTGTTTGAATAAATTTCTTTTCTTTAATTTCGAAATATAATCCTCCAAATGAAAATATTTTTTTAACTAACAAATGAACCGATTAGCAATTTCTAAACTAATGACCAATACAATATTCGATGATTTTCATGCTACAATATGTCACTAATCAATATTAGTTTTAACATTCACTTATTTTTAAAAAATTAAAATGCCCATTTTTAGAAAATTCATTAACCTCAGTAAAAAATAAGAATCGTTATCAATGAAATATCGCTAAATTTAGCTCACATTAAAACAAAAGAAAATGATAAAAATCTCACAAAATAAAAACTTCTGCATGATTGATCTAAGCACTTTCCTAGTTCATGTTTCCCTTAATGTCCGATACTTAGTCAAGATAATTAAATTAAAAAGAAGCTAATTACTTTTCCTAGCTACCACGCCTATTTGTTTTGAAATTTTAACAAATTACCTATGCCCTAATTAGCTGAGTACTTGTCTAAACATCACGAAAACTTTTGGAGATTGTTGAAAAATATTCTTTCGAGCGAAACGCGTGTAAATCGGAAAATGATTATGATGGCAACTATTGTGCAAAAATTCGCTTTTCAACTCGGTGTTTTAGGTTGGAAATTAAAAATTCATAAATTGAACAGTTAGAGTTTAAATTTTCCACTTAGTGGCATATAAAATTCTTGCATTAATAAAATAATATAAAGTAAACCCATTCTGTTTTTGTTTTTTAACAAGATAGGTAAATTCTGACTGTAATGCATTCGTCAATACTCTTGTTTCACTAGTACTGTGCCAAAAGAATCCTAACCAAATGATATCTTGAATTTAATTGCCATTAAACTAAACAATAGATACCAATGTTTATTATGTAAAGTTTTCTGACTTTCTACATAAATTTTATTTTATTGGACAGATATTTGAATATTTAGTCTTCATCGCTAAAATATCTAGCATAAACCATTCTTTTTTAATTGCTGGATTGGTTTCTTCTAGATTCAGTTAACTCAGATATAAAATTTAGCAGCTCTGTGGGATAAACTGATCAAATTAATGATTGGGAATTGTATCAGAATTTATCTATGCTGTTAACTAGCTCAATGTGTTGTTGTATTTATTGTTGTTACTGTTGTTGTTGTTTTTGTTGTTACTAATCTCGAAATCATCTTGCAAGGCTCGGCAATCACCATGAATCCGAAAACGTATAAAGAGTCTTTAAACAGTTGAAGTTCCGGAGGACTTCGTCTTTGTTAAAACCCAAAGAAACCAAAATATTGGCAGGGTAGGCCATGTCTGCTGGACAATAATGGCACTCAGGGTAAATTTTTTGACCCTGCCGAAAAGTGAGGGTTCTAGTATGGCCACAAGAAGAGCGAGAAAACAGCTTGGCGGGATCTGGGTCTAATCTGGAAAGACCAACTCGGATTTTTTGCGAAATACCATGAGTGGATGAGAAGGGTTTTCGAAAGCTTGTTCAATTCTATTTTTACCACTGGCAACAGGACTGGCCTTTGAGCTGCACAGGTAGATTACTTTTAAATTCTTCCCCAAAGTCTCAACTGATTTATGTCTTTCACAAAAGAATCTATTCATATTTTTCACAAACTATGGTGTTTTCAATGAATATCTATATAAAATAGGCAGGGCTCCTTCCCCACTATGTGCTTGAAATAAAATATCAACTACACTATGTATTATCATGTGTATTTACACTATGTATTATCATGTGCTCTTACGACACGTTAACATTTTTTAAAAATCTTCTTCCCAATTTTTACCGAATTGGACAGACTACATTCTACGTTTTCATATTTTACAAAATAAGATAATAAATGTTTATCCCTTCTTCAAAACGACCAATCATCTTTTCAGAATACACAACTTTACTCATCTTCGCATTCGGATTCGGATCCAGATTCTCAGATCTTTGATTTTGTCTTCACCTTGTATATATATTCATATTTGTATAATCTCAATTTATTCCAATAAAATATTTTACTCATTTTATCAATTAATGAAGTTATGATATCTTTCCAAATTTTGTTTCTTTTTATTTACTTTTTTTTAAATTACAAATCCAAGTTTTTTGTGTAACAACTTCGCTATTGCTTAATAATTCAATAGCGCTGCCTGGGTTGGACTACCTTCACCGCTTTGGAATATATATGATTGATTTTACTACAAAATATTTATATATATTGTTGTTTTTTCTAACCAAGGTATTCATAAATAATGTTACAACAACATCAAAAAATATTGAAAAAAAGATACATAACAATTGTAACAATTATTGACTTCACACTGAAATGTGTACTTGTAACTGCTCAGGCAGCGAAAGCTTGAACTTCAATTTGTAAATCGACAAAAAATTTGTAAACCTTCTGTACTTTGAAAGTAAAAGGGGTCTGTGACCCGCAGAGATGCCGGGCCTGATCCCTGTACGTGGTTTCGCCGGATAGTAGCTTTACAGTTGGAGATTGGAAAGCAATGCTGTACACCCGTTTGGGCCAATCCTGAGAAGACCTTGGAATTCTATTTTTGCCAGGGAAGAAATCTTGCTAAAGGCGAGCTTCCCACAATGACTCACACCCTTCTCAGCAGCGGACCTGGCCAAGGAGTCGGCTTTTTTATTTCCTTCAAAACCAGCAGTGGGATCCACTGAAAATGTATGGTGTGACCAGGTGCAAGTCTGTCAAGTAGATTTAAAATGGCCAAGCTACTCTTAGTCTCCAACAGTATCCCAGTTAGAGAGGCGCTGAGTTGAAGCGCGACTGTCATTTGAGATCCAGATGTCTTGGAAATGATCCTCCATCTGAACTACGTACATGCAAGCCTCTTCTGATGGCAATAAGCTCTGATCTCAAAACTGAACAAAAATTAGTGTTTTTGATCTACTATATGAATGTAATATAATGAAGAAAGGTAAAGTACAATATATGGTTCCTTGAAGTTCCATTTTAATCGCATTAGCATAAATTTTCAAAATTACTTGTTTGTATGAACCAGTTAATTTTCGAAAAGTTTTAAGCTTACTGAAAATAAATGCATGTATGTTGCAACTTGTCGTTTTTTTATGTACGATTTAATAATTCTCAATTTAATGAAATTGCGCATAATCAAAGAAAAACATCATTGTTCGTTTTGCTTTTTTTAGAAATTATTTTTTAAATAAAACTTTCTAAAAAAGTTCAATATTTTTGGATTTGTTGCTCAACGTTTGAACTACGTACCTTTCTCTATAACAGAGTTATCATTTTTCAGTGATTTGAAACTCATTGATTATTCTTTAAAAAATAATTAAACATTTGCAGGTTTTCATTTCTTTACACATTGAAAATTTAAATATCAAGTAAAAATATAAGGCCCAAGTCTAAATTTTAAAACTGTGGCTCTATTTTATTATGCATATGAATCCCTAAGATATGGATGGTCAATCTGCGATACGCGTGTCACAATATGGCACGGCGGGGTTTTATAAGTGTCACAAGAAGACATTGAAAATTTGAAAAAATAATAATTTCGTCTTCAGAAACTTTTTCAAAAACCGTAAAAACCTTTCTCATACGCCACTTAATTTAACAGGGCTGGAAAACCTCACAGTTCGACACCAGTTCCGATGAGACAAGACGGTTGAACTTATTTATGCATGAAGTGAGTATAGAGCTGTTTTTTTTTAAATTTCCTTTTGCTACCGAAAGTTATGATCATGTGTTAGGAAAATATTCACTCCTTCTCGGATGAAGAACGGGTACGCCGTTAGTTACTAAAGAACACAAGCTTGTACTTTTGTTTATTTTATTATATTATTTTGTAAAAAACTCACTACTCAGACTTACAAGGGAATAAACTAGTACTATTTTCCTAAGAATACCACAAGTCTGTAAATAATATTTTTCCACCTTTCATGTTTTTTTAATAGCTGGAGAAGTTGGAAGTGGCATTTTTATTTAACAGAAAATGACACTTTTCAAAGAAAGGTTAGCCACACCTGCCGTAAAAGAACAAACCTTTTTCCTGTGAATCGTTTTGGTTAAATTTTCACTCAATACGAAGTAATATTTTAAATATTTTAAATGTAGAGACCGACATAAGGGGCTTATGATGAAGCTTTAAAGAAATTAAGGCTAGTATATACATATATAAAAGAAACGAGTAGCAAACTTTTTGCATTAAATATAAAAAAAACATCTGCAGACCATCACACATAAGTATGCTATATTAATATTTGAAGGTTAGAAAACATCACAGTGCTCAAAAGGGCAGCGTCTCATAGAGTTGATTTAAATTGCTAGCTTACGTTAGAGGCCACGATCTTTTAAGACGAATTAAAAGGTAGGTCTGGCATTTTTCACTAGCACGCCAAGTGGCGCAGAATGTAGACATTATTTCAATAATATGGACATAATTCTTTTTTTCCTTTTGAATAAGTCTTATTTAAACTCAGAACTTTGGGCGTTATGAAGGTATTGAGTATCTATGTTGCAAAGCCAGTAATTCTCCATCATGATTATTTCCCACCCACCATCACCATTTTTCTGGAACGATTTGCGGTTATCTTGCTGCCATGTATGATATGTGCAGCTTATAAGTGTATGTTTTGTAAAATAAAATAAAAGCATTCACTCCTCTCTATCGTAACACAGAAGTAGAAAATCTGGTCCTCAAATTGTTTCTGTAAATTTTCTAGTTTCTGTTTACACCTGTTTTCTGGTTCTTTTTTAGCCTCTTTTGAAATTTTAAAAAGAAAAACAGAGAAACGTGTTATACGTAGAATAAAATAGCACTTAAAGAAAAGAGAATGCTGGTTTAATGCACTTTTCCTGCAAATATACAGTCGACTGCGAAATAACAGTGCCAAGTACTGTAATCATAGCAATAACTTTTATTTCATGAGTTGTTCTTTCGAAAACTGCTTTAGTCAAAGCTGAATTTCTGTCTTCAAATTATTTAAAAGTGCATTTCGTAAATATTAATATAGATTACTCAAAATAATAAACTAGAATGCTTGTAATTTATTTTTAATAAACTAAATAAAACCTTTTTAATGCATATTTAAATGGCACAAATTCAAGCAAATCAAACTTTTGATGGGAGTTCAAATAAAGTGTCTGGCAGACCAATGGCCGAGTAAATAAGACACTGCATATTGGTCGATGGTCCAGGATTTTGACCTATCACACGACTTTCATCTAACTGTCTGGAGTTTTGTGTGCTTTTCTCCATATGTAACACCAATAATGCTTTAAAACTCTTTAAAAAGTTCTCCGGCCAAGGCATTCCTTCCATTCGCTGACAGCCTTACTTTGATTGCCTTAACATGACGGTGACTGTTAAAGAGGTTTTTGTGAAGGATCTTTTAATTCTAGAGTAACTGCAAAATTTACTAGAGGGTTTAAAATAGAATGTTTCCTTGAATTTTAAAAATCTATCAAAAAGATGATTGGTTGTTTCTAATTTGCAGTATATCTTTAAAATTTTAAGATGTGTGTATATGGTATCGATGTGTATACACAGTAAATACGCTGATATAGCTTGGTTAAAAAAATATTTTCTTGCATCGTTTTATATTATTCATCAAAGACAAATATTTAAAACAGTTCAATAATTTTATTATGATTTAAAGTAAAAAGGACTGAGTAACGTTTTTTACACTCCATTGATCCCGATTAGGTACATCAAATTAAAAATTTATTGAAAAATTAAATTTTATCACTATTGACTTGAAAAAATCAGCAGATATAGTTAAAAGATGACTTGACTTTTTGAAATAGAATTCACATTTCTATCATTAGTGGGAAACTGGATAAAAAATCATAATAACAGTCATTTTCATAAATTTATACTGAGCTATCTTGATACACCCCCCGTCCCCTTTCAAACTTAATTCATACCTTTACTTAAATTTAAAGGTAAATCTTTCATTTATTCTTAATATTTCACTTATTATTTAAACTACTCATAAAAGTATAATCAAAGTGTAGCCCCTAAAAGCGTAGTCAGAAAGGACCAATGTTCCTAGTTGGGAACACAGTGAAAATTAAGGGGTATAATTTTTTTCCACTTAAATTACTAGTATTCTTTTACTAACACATTAGAAGGCAAAATATGTAAAAAACTAATTTAAAACATGTCTGGATCTGAATTCGGTCTGTAAAAGGTTAAGAGGCTACAGTAAACCTTCTCTACCTTTCGGTTAAAGATTCACTAGATAGGTTTGATAAATATTCAGCTTATTGTGTACAGTTTTTAGAAGAGAAAAATGCAGCAGGGTGTTTTATAAACAGTTTTTAATCTATGTGTTATTTTTCTCACTCAAAAGGTATATTAATAATATAAGGAAAGGAAAAGTCGTCTGGTGCAGATAAATTTATTCTGCAAAGCAAAATTGACTGTGTTTCAGACATAAGTTGTAAATTAGAAGAACTGAAACTGGATTATTATGAAATTATTGATACGAACGATTTACCAGAGATGGAATCAGAATTTGAAAAATTAGAAGACATTCTCGAGGAAGTAAAGGTAAGCTTACAAAAGTTATTATACTCTATCTCAAATGAAAATGCAGCATCTAGTAAATTAGAAAACTGTTCGAATTCCAACGTTAAATTACCCGATGTAAGCTTACCAGAATTCTATGGTAATATTGAGCAATGGAATAGTTTTAAAGCTAAGTTTGATAGTTTAATCACAAACCACCCATCGCTAACAGATACTCAAAAGTTATTTTATTTACGTTCCTGTTTAAAAGGTGATGTTAGAAGCATAGAAACGCCTGAGGATACATTTTCTTCATTAATGCAAGTTTTGATAAGCAGATTTGAAAACAAAAGATTAATTGTTAACACTCACATTCTAAACATTTTGAAGACAGAAAAATTGAACCTTGAATCTGCTAAGGGTCTTAGAAATTTGGTTGAAGTTATAAATAAAAGTTTAAGAGGATTAAAGTTAATGAAATTAGAAGCAAATGATCTGGTCTACCAGTTATTAATAAATGTTATAATCCAAAAGTTAGACAAGGAATCTCGTAAACAATATGAAATGAGTTTAACTTCAACTGAATATCCTGAATAGAATAAATTTTTAGAATTCCTTGAAAATCGTTCACAGATATTAGAAAATTTGCAGGGCGTACAATTTCATTCCATGAAAGTTAAATTTTCTAATCAAAATAAGGCGAATGCTTTTATGTTGAAGCCCGAAAATAATTTGTGTGTATTGTGTAAAAATTCTCACAAGTTATACCAATGCCCTACTTTTCTCAAAATGTCTCCTTTACAACGATTTAATGTCGCCAAAAGGAATAATCTTTGCATAAATTGCTTAAATCATTCACACAAACTTTCTTCATGTCCGTCCAAATACTGTTGTCGTTCCTGTCAAGGAAGGCACGATTACCTTTTAGGTCGTTCTGAAAATAATCCTTCGCCAACTCAACATAATTTTCCTAAAAAAGATAACGCGCCAAGCGTGGAACCAGCTGAAAGTTCATCTCGGAAAGCTTTAAATTTGCAGCCAACTGACGATGTTTCTCGTACGCAAATTCCGTCACCTTCGGATGAAATAAAATATAGCTGCCAAAAGGAAATTGTGCGTTCGTTTTCTTCGATTTTAGAAGCATCCAGTAAATCTGTTTTGCTTTCAATAGCACTTGTTTGGGTTTGGTCTCCTTTACAAAATAGATATTTGTGTTGTAGAGCTTTCCTTGATAATGGATCAATGTCGCATTTTATAACTACAGAAATGGCTATGGAACTGGGATTGATTAAGCAAAAAGTAAATGTAGCTGTTAGTGGTTTAGGTGAAAACGCTACAAATATCAAATGGAAGACGAGTGCACTCATTAGTAATAAAGATTCTTCTTTTACTTCAGAAATAGAGTTGCTTATTGTTAGCAAAATTACAGATTTTGTACCGTCATCTATGCTTGACATGAAAAAGATAAATATTCCGTTAAGCTACACATTAGTCGATCCTCATTTTTTCAAACCAAATAAGATTGATATGATCATTGGTGCTGAATTATTCTTCCAAATAACAAAGGATGAACAACAACATATTTCTAATAATTTAGTGCTTAGAAATTCTGTGTTTGGATTTATTGCCACTGGATCAATTTTAACCAAGTCCGCTAAACAATATTGTGGGCTAATTTCGCAATCTGAAAATATCGAAGATTGTATCCGTAAATTTTGGGAAGTTGAAGAAGTTTCATCGGATCGACCGCTAAGCAAAGAAGAAGAATTTTGTGAAGCTCATTTTAAGACCACACATAGACGAGACGAAACAGGAAGATACATCGTCCAGATGCCAATCAAAGAAGAAGAATTAAATACGTTGGGTAATTCTCGAATCTTAGCAGAAAAACGACTACATCAAACACTTAGAAGATTGAGTAAAAACCCCGATATGCATCGGCTTTATTGCGAATTTCTTAATGAATACGAAGCTCTTAACCACATGGAAAAATTATACAATCCAACTTCGATTTCTGCTGAGTACTACTTACCACATCATGGAGTTTACAGGCCAGAAAGATCCTCTACTAAACTTAGAGTAGTTTTTAATGGTTCTGCACCTACAACGTCTGGAAAAAGTTTGAATGATGTTTTACTTTCTGGTGAAGTAGAGGAAGATATATTCGACATTATGATGCGATTTAGGAAACACAGAGTAGTTTTAACTGCTGATATTGAAAAAATGTTCAGGCAGATTCTAATAGAACCTAGTCAAAGGGGCTTATTGAGAATCTTGTGGAAAAATGAAGAAATTCAAAATGTTGTTGTGTATCGACTAAACACTGTTACCTATGGAACAAAAAGTGCCCCATTTCTTGCTACTCGAGTCATAAAACAGTTGGCCATGGATGAATTATTCTCTTACCCACTGGCCTCAGAAGTTGTTCAATCAGATGTATACATGGATGACATAGTAACCGGCTGCTCTGATATCACAACTGCAAAAATTCTTAAAGACCTTCTTAATCATGTGGTATGACCCTCCACAAATGGAAATCCAATTGCAATCAAATACTTCGTCTTGAGCAAGAATCCAACGAACATTCTTACCATGAAAATCGAGAGCCTGCTACTAAAACATAGGGTATGATTTGGAACTCAAATGAAGATCAATTTAATTTTAAGGTCTCAGTGAAATATCAAACCGCTTACACTAAACGAGAAGTTTTGTCTACGATTGCAAAAATATACGATCCATTCGGTTTACTTGGACCTATCATTTGTCGAGCAAAAATATTCCTTCAACATCTTTGGTTAGAGAAAGTTGATTGGGATGAATCACTTCGAAAACCCCTCGCTTATAAATGGCATCATTTCGTAACAACACTGAAAGAAATTGAAACTATAAAAATCAATAGATATGTCTTGGTATCAGAAGAAACAATAATTACGCTACGTGGATTTTGTGATTCCTTTAGTGTTGCATTCGGTGCTGTGGTTTACCTGCAGTTCTATACTCAATCAGGATCCTGTCACTCCAAGCTGCTTGCTAGCAAATCTGAAGTAGCCCCTTTAAAATCAATATCCATTCCTCGTCTAGAACTGTGTTCCAGCTTGTTACTGTCACAGCTAGTAACCAAAGTTATTGCGTCTTTGAATTTGGACATTAAAAGTGTAGAGCTATTCTCTGATTCTTCTATTGCATTAGCTTGGATTAATTCACAGCCTCATCATCTTAAACCCTTTATAGGAAATAGAGTTTCAAAAATCCAAACTCTGACAGAAAACTATAAATGGAAACACGTTTCATCTGGAAACAACCCAGCTGACATTTTGTCCCGTATTGCAGATCCTCATGAACTGAAAGCCTTTGGTTTGTGGTGGACTGGACCACAACTTGCATTGAATGATGAAATAAACAGTTCTGAGGGGACAGATAAGAACCTTGAAAAAGCAGATAAAGAACTTTTTGACTGAACTAAAAAAAGACTCCAACACTAACCTTGTTCTTACATCAAATAGAGGTTTTATTGACCAAATACTTAGCCTAAGTAACAATTATATCAAACTAATTCGAATTCTTAGTTTTATTTTCAGGTTTGTTTCCAACTGTAAAACTAAGGAGAAAACAACTGGTCCTCTAACTAAGAATGAATATGAAAATGCCAAAATTTATTTGATAAAAACTGTACAGGTAACTTCATTTCCAAAAGAACTAAATGCTTTAATCAAAAATAAGAACTTAAAGGACAGTCGTGTAAGTAACTTAAATATATTTCTTGATAGTAATGGTCTAATTCGCGTAGGAGGACGTCTTAACAATTCAGACCTATCAATTGATCAAAAACACCCCATTTTACTGCCAAGATATCATAAATTAACTAATATAATTATGGAATATTTTCACTTAAAGAATTTGCATGTTGGTTCCCAGACATTGCTACACTTAGTAAGGCAAGAACTTTGGCCGTTAAATGGAAGAAACAACGCTAGGAAAACCGTTCATAACTGTATCACTTGCTTTAAAAATAAACCAAAGGTGGAAGAACAAATAATGGCTTCGCTACCTAAAGAAAGAGTAATGATTGCCCCACCCTTTGCTAATACAGGTTTAGACTTATGCGGCCCATTCTATATTAAATATAAAAATCAACGTAAGGGAATTTTAAATAATATTTATGTTGCCATATTTGTTTGCCTTTCGACCCGCGCAGTTCATTTCGAAATTTTAACTGATTTAACTTCCGATGCTTTAATATCGACATTAAAAAGGTTTTATGCAAGACGCGGAGTTTGCTCCACCATCTCCTCAGATAACGCTACAAACTTCGTCGGAGCTAATTCGGAACTGAAAATACTTTATAAACTTGCTAAAATCCTCCTGATAATCTTGCTTCTTATTTAGTATCTCAATCAATCACTTGGAAATTTTTGCTCCCTAGATCTCCAAATTTTGGTGGTCTCTGGGAAGCTGGCGTAAAATCGTTCAAATATCATTTACGGAGAACAATAGGAAACATAAAACTTACTTTTGAGGAATTTTTAACTGTCACAAATCAAATAGAGGGTATTTTGAATAGTAGACCACTCTTTCCTTTATCATCTGACCCCAATAATTTTAAAACGTTGACACCTGGTCACTTCTTAATAGGAAGGCCTATTAATTCCTTACCCGAACCTTGCTTAACCGAGTTACCTGATAATAAACTTTCGCGTTGGCAAAAAGTAACTAAATTAAATCAAATTATTTGGAAAAAATGGTCTAGAGATTATCTAAACAACCTACAACAAAGAAGTAAATGGCTTTATGAGAAAAATAATGTTATAATTGGTTAGTTTTGCTTAAGGCTGACAAGCTCCCAATATGTTCATGGTCTATTGGTTCTATTGGTAGAATTGAAGAGGTAATGTTTGGACCAGATGGTAAAATACGAGTTGTTCTCGTGAAAACTTCACGCGGAATTTTTAAACGAAGCATTTCCAGCATATGTGTATTACCATCACAAGAAAGCTGAAATTTCTTACAAATATGGTCAGTATGTATAAATGTGTGTATAAATTCTGTCCATTGTCCATTGTTTATTGCAACTATATTTAATTACTAGCTGAAGTACCCGTTCTTCGCACGGGAATGAATGGACTTTTTGATATTACAATTTGTGGTGATTACTATTCTTTGTAATAAACAGATATAGCAAAGTGGATATCGCGTTATATTGTATCCAATAATCATGCATACCGAATTGCAAGGCAATCGTTTGTACGGTGCAGAAGGCCATGCGGCGTAGCGCAATCTAGTGGCGGAGTTTTAGCAAAACGGATACGGCGAAAATATTTTTCGCATTCAGATATCGATGTATACAAATTTTCATGACTATCGGCTGGACAGTCCTGAAGTTGATGTGTTGACGCGACATCTAGTGGCAAGTTATAGGAAAATGGATAGCGCCAAACTCTTCCCCGTGTTCAAATATCTATGTATACCTATTTTCATAGCGATTATTTGCACAGTCAAGAAGTGATACACTGCAGGGCCATCTAGTGGTTCAATAAAGTAATGATTTGCTACAGCGCCGTCAAGTGGCGAGTTATAGCAAAATGGATAACGCCAAAATATTCTCATTGTTCAAATAGCTATGTATACTGATTTTCATAGCGACCGTTTGAATGGTCAAGAATTTGGCGTGCTGCAGCGTCATATAGTGGCGAGTTAAAATAATAATGCATTGCAGTGTCATCTAGTGGTGAGTAACATCAAAAGGAACGCAGTTAGAATATATTCTTTGTGCTCAAATGTGTAAGTATAAAAAATTTTATGCAGATCGGTCGAACGGTATAGAAGTTGATGCCTTTCAGCGCCATTTAGCGGCAAGTTACAGCAAAATGGATAGTGAAAAATATTCTCCGTGTTCTAATATTCGCGTGTAACAAATTTCATCGAAATCGGTTGGACGATATTCGCATAGCAAACGGCTAAACGGAATAGAATTCAACGTTGTGCTGAGGCACCAAGTGGCAAGTTAAGGAAAACGGATAGCATAAAAACCTTCTCCATCATAAAAGACTTAGGTGAACCAAATTTCATCGTGCAACGGTGCTCAACGGTGCTGGAGTTTTTCAACCTCATAAACACATACCAACATTCATTTTTATCTATAACCAGTGTTATTATATATACCAGTCTCAAATAAAATCCAGTTTCAAATCTAAGCCTCGCCAAAGTGCCAACATACGCCATTTTGCAATAGTTTTTTCAGGGAATCATTCGAAGCATTGACTTAGCAGCAATCAATATGGGAAATGGTTCGACCGCCAAAGAGTAGCACGCATTTATTTGAAAATTGGAATTCCTTAATACAGCCGATTTTTTTTTTAAATTATCAACTGTAATACGTTTTATTCATCGTTACTCCGATGTACTAAATGAGAAGATTTCAATTTTCTGAAATTTGGCGGAATTCCCCCAACTTAAATCAATGTACTCAATTGGCGAGAATTCTGAAGTTAGATTGCTTGAAATCCCTTAATAACTGCAATATTTCTTCGCGGATCATTAAAATTTAACGCTGTATTCTAATAAAACATTTGCACTTGTTTTCAAAAATCTATTTCCTTAAGCTCTCAATAAATTGCGCCAAGCCGAAAACTGTGCAAACCGCTAGAACTCACTTACTCAAAATCCATATTTCAGCCATTTTATTTTTTCGCCAAACTAAAAAAATTTACACATTAGCCTCGGAAATCTTCAATTCTTATTGCTTTGCGTGTAAAGCATTACATTCCTGCTCTGATTTCCCATGCACACGATATTATAATTTTAAAAAAATAACCTTACGAATATAAACTAACAAAAAAAAATCATTATTATTCTTTTATTTTTACTTTGAGAATTTAAAACATTTTATTCGGCAAAATCGCCACACATGGCAACCACGATCCTTATTTCACACTTTTTTCACTACAAGGGTTACAATTACGAAAAGCTTTTTGCGTGAAGAGCATAAAAAATCTCTTAAATTCCGGGAACGGGTGGACTTTCAAAGTTTTAAAGTGGAGTACGATTTATTCTATGTTATTTTACATATCTGTGCTAAATTTCAGGCCGATAGGTTCATTTTTGTGGATTTGTATACGAACGACATTTTATTCGGCAAAATCGCCACACATGGCAACCACGATCCTTATTTCACCCTTTTTTGACTACAGGGGTTACAATTACGGAAAGATTTTTGCGTGAAGATCATAAAAAATCTCTTAAATTCCGGGAACGGGTGGACTTTCAAAGTTTTAAAGTGGACTACGATTTATTTTATATTATTTTACATATCTGTGCTAAATTTCAGGCCGATAGGTCCATTTTTGTGGATTTGTATACGAATCAAATCCACAAACAAACAAACAAACAAACAAACAAACAAACAAACAAACAAACAGAATTTCATTTTTATTTATAAGATTTCGATGTACATTGTGTAATATTTATGTATAACCTATTAGAAATTTGTTATGTTTATAAAACCTTTTGAAATCATTTGGGATTTCAAAGGCGGGCGGAATGTTGACGCCTAGCAACGATCAATTATGACGTTATAATTGTTAATTCATAATGCCGTTGTGGCAACACTTCTTTTAAGAACTCAAAAAAAAGATTGAATTTCGGCACAATTCGGTTTAATTAACCAACGTCTCATTTCGGAGCGTATTATTGTTAAAAATGTCGTTAATAAATTTCGTTTATACTTTAATAGTTGTTGTAATTTAAATACAGTCCACAAATCGGCCAAAACAGGCTTGAAATGAAAATGTATTTTTTGAGAAAAGTATACATTATTTTCTAAACTTAGATAAAAAAATTTTATATTACCCTAGTGTTTGTTTGGAGAACCAGATGTGAAAATGTGATACTCAAGCGTTTGTAAAGTTATTTAATCGTAAACGTGTTTTTCTAGGACTTTATGGAATACGAAACTTCATTTTGGATAATCAATAGCTAATTACATATATTTCTAAGAAATACCCATTAAAGTTTTTTTTCCTTAGATGCATCTTTTTTAAAGCATGTTTTTCTAATGCAAAATGTTAAAATATGTACGCTACTTTATTTAAAGCTGCCATAGTATACGTTATATCAATTATTGAAAGTTCTATTCCGTATGTTTCACAAACACTTGACAGGAAATTAGAATCGAATACTAAGAACTGTATCTATGAAGCTTCTTTTCATAGCATCACATAATAAAAATTCTCTTTTCAACATAGTGAATAATTTAGGATTCCAGAATGAACCTCAAATTAACCTCATATATATAAATTCAATTTAGATAACATTATTCAATCTTAAACACTTTTTTCCAAAGAATATATATTTTGCAAATGCATTATTGATTCATCGGCTTTCGTAGCAAAAGAATTTTACCTATGACCCATAATTTAACAATGACACCCCCGCTAATGGGAAGAAAAAATAAGAGTGTATCATATTTTTAACACGAATCGATAGGAAAGATTATACAATATTTATTATATGCATAACTTATGAAGCTTATAAAGCACTGGGAAGCATTGACACTTATAATAAGAAGAATATTGCATATTTCTGGGACATTTTACTTTATTCTTCAGAATGTGTTCATCTTTGAACGATGGACTTCGTAAATCTGTCTCTTGTCGAAATAGGAGCTAATTTTATTCCTGGTGCTAAATTACAAGTCCTCATTTGAAGTCAAGTGAAAATATATTTTGTTTTTAAAAAGAAAACATGGTATCCTTCTGAAAAGTTTTGTGAATATCCAGAAATTATAATTGAAAGTTTGCTTAATAAAGTAACCAACCATAACGGCGAAGGAAGCATATTTACTTCGGTAAAAATCCTTTGTTTATTAATCAATATTTATACATTTATTTAAAAATTTATAGTAAACAATAAATGCTTTCATACATTTTACTGTTCGCATGATAACTTACATGGCGGAAAGGCATTAATAAGTTTTTGTCTCTAATGTTATTAACTGAAATAATAATTTTATTCATATTTTCCTTTCTGTTTTAGACATTATTAGCTTTATTCTTTTTCGACCGTATGTGCCAATTATATCATACAAAATGCAGCCAACAGCAAGCTATTAATTCTTAAAATGTTAAAACTTTGCTTTCATCTGTATTAATTATGCTAACACTCAAATAAGGAACTTTTTGTTTCTTATTATATCAATATTTCTTAATGAAATTAATTAGTTATATTTAGACTTCTGGAATTTTAATTGACATGCGTTTTAGTAGTAGAGATTTTGACACTTGCATAAAAAATGGCACAGATTTACTTGCAGCTAAGCTAAAAGTCGACTTTTTTACATTTTAAATATTCCAGTAAAGAAAAAATTGTTTATTCCATAAATCATATATTAATTTTCAATTATTTTGATCGAAATTGAAACAAAATAAATTTTTGAAATATATTAAGCCATATAGCTTTCTCATGTGTACTATAATTTTTAAACTAATTAATTCTAAAAATAATATGAGTTAATTTAACGAATCATTTTTGAAATAAAAGGATAAAAATAAAGTACCTTTATGCTTTAAAGTTCATTTAAACAAATTATGTGTTTGCATATTTAATCAACTATACATTTTTAATTTCAATCAAATTAATATTTTTATCTTAGGCATGCAGCTGCAATTAAATGATTTCAACTGACTGAAAATCTATAAAAATATCTTAAGAAATTGCACGACGAAATGAGAGTCGAACATTTTTTCCCTCACGATTGCGAGAAATGTCCATCACCAATCAGAGAAGGTTGCAGATGTTGTCGCTCGTCTGTAAGCTGTAAGCTATGTAAAACATTTAAGAACTTTATAAGTTTTTATAAGCTAGTTTACTATGTATTTACTTCTTTTGGATTGAACTTATCTCCGGAAACATTAAATAAGAGCTGTAAACACAGTTCTTTATACAAAGCCACTTACATTATTGTCATTTTGATGTTCTTATTTTGGATTTACAGATCTGTAGTTACTTTATATTTTAGGGTAACTTATGGTGAATACACATATAAAACAGCATCCTTTGTATTTATAAGAGAATCTCTCGTAATCATTATATGGATAAGCATTTATTTCAAGAGAACAAAAATAGTGAAACTTTTTATGAAACTTGGAAAACTTACTCAACTTCTCTCAATCAAAAAAACAAGAAAAATAACAAGCCCTTTCCGTTATATACTGCGCCTTATTTATATTTCTCCTATCATTATTTCAGCAATTATGACGGCCACTCTATCTAAAGAAGAAGCTCTTGAATACGAACATAGCGCAGTTTTCGGTTTGAAAACTGAAAATCATGTTTACGTCATTAATTTCTTCCTGTTCATGGCTTTCAATTATTACCTCTTAATCTTGCCGCATTTCTTTTCTGCACTGTACGTCTTCATCTGCAGGTATATTTGCGGGATACTCGAGTACTGTCTCTTGGTGCTGAGGAAATGCCAAGAGTATGATTGCAAAGCTGAAGCTATTTTTGACATGACGTTCGACATTTTCCGCTTTGTTCGAGCAACTGAAGACAGCTTGTCCTTCCCCATATTCCTTGTCGTCTGCTTGAATTTAAGCCTTTGGTTTACGAGTTTTGCCTATTTCTTGGGTTACTATGACACGACTGTTTCAGCCTCTTCCGGAGTCATATCGTGGTTTCTCGTAAATGTGACGTCTTTCATTGCAATCGTCTGGTCTGCATCCATAGTCAACAGAGAAACAGCGGAAATCAAAAGAGTTTTTCCGTCAGCACTTTCACACTGCAAGAATGAAGGAAAGACTTTCTACTTACACTTAAAATGCCTGGAGTGTGACGATGCTCAACTGACAGGATGGAAAATGTTTAATTTTTCAAAGCATCTTATACTTACCGCATCAGGATCAATTTTAACTTATGGTTTGCTAATTTTGCAACTAAAACCTCCTCACGCAAGTAATAAAACGCGATAAAATTGAGGCGATACTATTAAGTGCTAATATTAAGCGCTTAGAATATCCCTGCATAGTACCTTGTCTAGTTTTGGTTTCATTATTTTATAGATGTATATTTTCCAAACATACTAATACACCAGTTATGAGATGATTTTAAATGGAATCGCATGACGAAGAAATTGATTTTAGTTACAGAGGAATACCAAAAAGATGCAATTTTAAGACCTCTCTCTTTTCCCCCCGCTCCTCTAACTTTCATTTTATTTATACTAAAATATCCTATTTCCAGTATGTTCTGTTTAGTAATGTCGAATTATCTCCCAAATACAGTGGTTTCTTTATTTTATCCGTAAAAATATTAGTTACGGAAACTTGTCTAAATATGACATAATTTCCATTTTACGAAGCTTTGAATATAAAATTTAAGATAAACATATTATTTCATATGTAATATACTGGGTCTAATAATAAGTTCTAAAGCGCGTATCAAGGAAATGAATATTTAATTTAGAACTTATAATAATACCTTTATTCGTCAAAGTAATCTCCATTATTTTCCAGCACCTTCCGCCATCTGTCAAATGCACGGATTCCAGCAGGAAAAGGATTCATCTCTTTTGATGCGATGAAGTCATCAATGAATTTTTGTATCCATTTGCCCATTGCGGGGAAGGGTACAGAAGGCAGGGCATTGTACATTATTGAAATAGACGGTAGTCCGGAGGTGCTCTGTCAGGGCTATAAGGCGGATATGTTCCTAACGTGTCCTAGACCTAGATCTGGATTTTTTGGAACATTTTGTTAATAATGATTGTTTAACTAAGAAGTTAGAAATATCGCTGATTCTGGAAACTGAATATTGGTAAAATTTTCTCCAAACATCTTTCTCTCATTCGGGTAATCCAAGATTAGCGATAAAATATAAACTGAAGACATACATTCGAGCCATAGTTACACTACGTCTTATTTTATGCTATGTTAATGAAAAAATTCTTAATTTATTAATTAAATGTGTAACAAGTTTCTGAAGTGTTCTCATAATATTTAAAAATAGTATAAACCTAATTTGAATAATGCTTTCTATTAAACTTTGCATTCTTGCTAATTGGTTGTTTCTGGCAATGCATTCTGTACTATCTAAGAATGAGATTTGTATTTCATGCTTCAAAACATTTAATTGAAAGCAACTTAAAACCAATAAAAGGTATAAAAATGGTGAAAAAAGTAATATCAGTAATGTATAGAATAAATCTAGATTAGACTTTTGTCAGTATCCACCATAGAGTATTTTATGTTAGTAGATCTAGAGTAGATTTTATCAGCAGGTACAGAGTGGGTCTAGTCAGTAGAATCTAGCTATAGTAGTCTATATAAAAATTGATTTAGCTACAGTATGCATATGCTTAACAATGTACGTATAATTAATTCTTCACATTAAAATATGTTATTACAATTCTATTCGTTATTTCTAATATATTCATATCTGTCACATATTTTTTAATGTTACATGTTTAAAAACAGAAGTTTTCTCTGCATCGATTGGACTTTTTGATTAATATTTTTTAGTGGGTAAATCGAAAAAACTTAAAACTGCAGTAAAAAAATTGATAAATAAAATAAGTTTTCTTCTTTAAATTTGTCCAAATTTATAAAACATAAATGAAATGTACAGACAGACTAATGTACTATATAGTGAACTTAGTATCTTAAATGAGAAAAGAAATAGTTAATTTTGCATTACTTGTTCATTAAAATATCCTCTATAAATTATTATTTTGTTTAAATGTCATGCTCTTGATTTACTACTGTGCATTTTACAGTTTCTGTTATATTAAAAACTGCGTGATTTTTTTTTCCCAATATATCCAATTTATAACTCTGAAATACAATAAGAATAATGTTAGAACTCTAATCATAGCTCTTAAAATCTATATCTATTTAATAGTAAAAATTTAAAAAACACTTTTTTTTACATAAATTTTCAAAGGAAAGTCGCTTTTAATGTTCGATGAAAATACCGTACGGTAAGTACTTATTTGTTTTTAGGCTATGTGTGTATTATTTGAGTGAAAAGCAAAAGTGTACTATGTAAAGCAAAAACATTGTACTTTGAAAATATATTAGACTTTTATTTATTAAGTAAAAGATTTTGCTAGAAAATGTATACACTTCTTTGCATGGGAGATTTCTGTACACATACAGTACAGTATATGGAATAACAGAGCATGAAATAAAAAGTTTAGTAAAAATTCGCTTTGATTCTCACTCTATCTTGTTTAATTTAATTTTTTTTTAATCTGCTTTTAAAAACTTGATAGATTAACACTTTATGGTCATTTCCTGCATAAAAGGTATATTAAACAACTCAACTGAGTTTGAAGTTTTATTATATTTCTAGATTGAAACTATTAAAAATTCTTTAATCATATTGGTGAAATCTCGAAATTTCTGAAAAACGTTTTAACAGATATTTCAGACAAAACGTATTTAGAAGCATGTTTCGAGCGTGAGGTGGAATGTTTTCAAGTGGTAATTTTCAATTATTAGTACAGAAAAATGCAAAACTTAAAAATACTTTAGTCGGGGAGAAAAAAATATGACTAACGCTTCGAGAATATAAAAGTCAGTAAGATGTGAAACTACATAACTTTAGTTCAACTTCAGTCTCAAACTTCCTGTCTGCTACTTTATTTAAGCTAATTTTCGGGTAAATCATGTGTAATCTATAAATGCAAAATTTAAAAAAGTTTATAAATTTTATATTTATACATTATACGTGTTTCAATCAATTTATTCAAAGAACGTATGAACTATGTAACCGAAACGTATGAAATAAATTTTGGGTCTTTTCAAGTTCAGACACTTATTGCAAAGCATACAAATCCACCCTAGCTGATCCATCATACTTATGAAATTTATTAAATATTGCTTTTTTATTGTAAAATAATGTTTAATTTTTAAAAGCTTGAGACGCTTAATTACTTCTACATGAGGTCAAAAGAATAATTAAAAAATTTAATATTACTTTTAAAAAATTCGATGCTTATCGCTTAAGTTAAGACACAACTTATCATGTGACCAAATTTCATTTCTTTTGCTTCAATCATTCTTAATTGATGCGCAAACGAAGAAACGGGCGTCACGGACAGAAATGACAAACTTTTTTATGGTCATACTCCCAAGTGCTTGAAAGGGCTCCCAAGTGCTTGAAACAGAAATCACAAAATGTTTGAATTCCATATTTTGTGCAAACAAAAGTTTAATTTTATTTATATAAATTACCCAAGCTGCTGAGCTATGGCTCACGAATAGATTTCTACTAGGGAGTTACAAGCAAGCCCAAAAACAACTGTTTGATTAAATTTCCAGAATGCAGCAAGCTATGTGATACATTTATGACTCCACATCAGCTCGATCGGATAACATGGTGATGAATTAAAATTCCGACACAAATTTTGAATCGAAGAACATTATAACAAACCAAGCTAGTAAAAAGTTCTTGAAATTATTTTTAAAAAAATCAAAAACACATTCATACAGTTTCTTTCTTTAAAAAAAATTACTTACAGGACTTATTTAGCAAAACTACATAGATTTTTTTCCCTTTAGAGCCATCCTTTCTTCTGAAAAAAAGATGTTTTTCATGACTCCTGGAAAGAGTTGTGTAATTCGTCCTGAGTTAATCAAAGGTGTGGCTTCATCTAAAGGGAAAATGATTCTGCAAGCTCATTGTTTTTTATTTAAAAATTTACCAAAATTATGTATTTTATACGTTTTTACCATTTATCTTTAAAACGATTTTTAGAAAAAAGACACTCTGAATTGAGTGAAATTTTCGAATAGATTAAATGTGTAGTTTCTTGATATCAGGATGCACATAAAATGAAAGCAATAATTGATTACTCTTTAGAAAATGACTAAAAATTAAAAATTTAAGCTAGAGAATCGAAACTGATTTCAGCTTTTTCAGATTCGAAAGAACTTCCCAATTATGAAAAAAATAAAAATTTTCCGATCAATAGTTAGGTATTCACATGCTGATATGTGTGAAAAAACGCGATTTTTAAAAGCAAAATATTTAATAAAAAAGTTTTAAATGTATAATATAAAAAAAATTAAAACAGCAAAAGCTTGGTGTCATCATAGTTACTCGTGTATGCAAAGCTTCAGCTGGATCCGACGATTGGAAATCAGTTAAAATTCGCCTACAATTTTTGAAATGGAATGCCATACACAAGCGAAGCTAATATAAAGCTTGAAAAAAGAAAGCTCTTAAGGAAAATTCTTATTTCACATGATCTTAATTATTATTGATCATTTAATACTCCAGGAATTTATTATGAAAAATAGCATCTAGAATTCTGCAAATAACATTTTGTCGATTATTATAATTTTAATTCATCCTTTATCATTTAATGATTCTATCATTATAAACCGATTAGCATTACAACTTTCCCATACACATTTTGCAACACATGAAATGAAAAAAATAAAACAAGTTCATCATAAACAATTCTATTGCATTAAGCATTCTTACACTTTTCCCAAAAGTAAAAGAGGAAAAAAAAATTGCTGAGAGCCTAGTTGCTCTTCCCCGCTGCGCCATCCTAAATATTTCCTTTAAATATATTTCAAATTTACTTGCTTTATTCAATTACTGGAAAACAAAGCAAAACAAAAACTCGAGGAGGGACATTAAATTATACTTTGTTTCTTTTTAATCAAGGAGATTTATACGACCTACACAATAGGATTCGGAAGGGTGAGGGGGGTCGGAGGGTTGCTATATTGAGAGTTGCAAGAATAAATCAGCGAAAAAGATCTGCACTGGGAAAAAGGAATTTATTCATTTGATGCATTTTTTAACTCGATATCAAAGAAATATTATTCGGCATCCTTTTGTTTTACATAATTTCATTCATTAATCAGAGACCCATAACGCTTAAGCTTTAGAAGGGTCTTCTGCTTTAATCAAATTTTCTTTTCCGTTTCGGGGGTAGGAGTGATATATATGCAAGGAATAAATTTCTTTTACCACGGCGACTTTCTTTTTCTGTTGAATTAAAAGAGTTTTGTTCCTCGTGGCTTTAGTGTACTCAAGCGGTATGTGTGTGTCTATGAGGTCGATATAGAAGGTGCTTTTGGATAATTTAAAAGTTTTGCAGGATATGCAGTTTTCCTTAATTGCGGGGTTTAAGCAAATCCCTTACAACTTTTCTGGCTAACTTATAAATATCGCCTGAAGCAGAAGGATAGTCTGAGGAATGTTAGCCATATATATACATATATATATATATATATATATATATATATATATATATATATATATATATATATATATATATATAAGCTTAGAGGAAATTGAAGCACTGTCATTAAAGTGTATTTAGCCATACCATAAATAATGCTTTTTTTTCAATTGCCATACCATTTTGACGGCAGCGACACAGCCAGCTGCCGTCAAAAAAGGGTCTCTAGATCTGTGGCACGTGATGAACGTTTCGATCGTCCGCCATCTTGCTGGTAGTTAAGTCGAGTGATTGCAACGGCTGCCCTTTTTTCAGCATTAGGAATGGGTTGCGCATCAAAGGGTTAAGGGGCTCTAACGCGTATCCACGTTACATCTGGAGAAAACCGACCAAAACTCCAGACCGTCAGATCGTCAGCCACGAGGTAGGCCCGAACGTTGGACCTTCACACTTCAGCCGTCTACCAAGTTCAGAGTGTTATACACTCAGCCATGGTGGGGCCGAAAGAGGGTGAATAATGACCCATTTTGGGTAAAATCCTTCTTCCATAACAGTCGTCTCCCCCACCCCCCCCCAAATAAAACTTCTCTGAGGAGGGACGAAACCACTCTAAGTGGGGCCTTTATGGTATCCCTTTTTGTCCCTGATGTCTGTAACAAACCTTCCTGTTTACCAAGGGAGGTGGTCTCAAGTGACCCTTCGTCCCTCCCTTGCCAATGCCCATGAGCGCGACCAAAAATTCGAATGGAGGGGCACGTATCGAAAACAAGAGTGGGGAACTAGAATCTATCCAAAATTTAAAAACAGATGTTTTAAGTGAAATGGTTTTAATACGAAATTCGGGTCACATGCTCTTTAGTGCTTTCCCGACACCAAGACGCAACCCCCCCCCACCCCCACCTTCCTCCGACCGATGCAGACATAAACTAACTACACCAAAATGCGAACAAAACTGGCTGTAAATTTATTTTGTGCTTAATACAATTTTTTTTACAGAGCCATTTGATTACTATTTAAGAAAATCGTCAAAAATTTCAAAAAATGTATTGCAAAATTATTAAATTTTGCATGCTTCAAAATATAATATTCAGTTATTTCAAATTTCGAAAGCGAAATCTTGGCTGTTTTTGAAACATGCTGAAAGAAATACGATCAGGCACTATACATCTAAATTTATGTTCCTTAGTACATAAACTACTGCGGGAAGGGGGTGGAGAGAACGAAATATTTCAAATGGATTGCATTTATGCAGCATAAAGGAGGAATACAGAAGAAAAAGCGATCAAAAGTACATAACAAAATGTTGTTTTAAATGAAATCATACTGATGCGATCATCAGTATGATTTAATATCAATTTTATTTCAAATTTTTAAGTAGGGTGAAGTTCCTCTTTAACGATCCTATGTAATAAAAACATTTTTTTTTCAACATCGTTGCGATTTTCTACATAAATCGTTTGAAAACTATATGAAATAACCAGATGAACTGACTCGATTACCCGGAGTTTCTTTTATGGTAGAATAAAACGTGGTGTCATAATTAAAAATTGCATGAGATTCATAATCTCGACTACAAATTTTATGTCATGTTCGAAATTTGTGCGATTCTAAACGATTTTAATCCTTTGAGGCGCAACTTTGAGGCGGATTTTTGTAGTCTAGTCTCATAGAAGTCTGCCACCTGAGAAAGGATCCAGAGTGCCACAGATATTTGCAATCTTCATCGGTAAGAAAGTGATGCTAAGACAGGAATTTACGCTACCCATGGTACCACCCTATAAAACCGATCTTGCTTCCAGTGACTTGCACCTGAAGAAATACCTGTCCGGGAATCACTTTTTCACAGACGAAGTCTGCAAATACTTGTGACAATCTGGCTCCTTTCTCAGAGGGTAGACTTCTATGACACGCGATTAAACTTATCCCTCGGTTATGACAAGTATTACAGTTCAGATTATTCTCATGCTGAGAAGTAGCTGAAATATTGCTCTATTTTTTGCAATAAACTTTTCCAGGTAATATATTTTGTTCTTTAGTACTGGCAGTGGAAAACTTACTGGATGATCCTCGTATATTAATTAATCACGTATAGATATTACTGAACATTACGTATAACTAATAAGTAATTAAAAAAGTATACTATTTAAAACAAATCGAAGTTTTATGAATATTCCAAAAAGTTAATAAGAGAACTTATAATGCTAGTATAAAGAAAAAACGTTACTTAAATTCGTCTGAATCATTTAAAACATTAATTGTTTAAAATTGTCGCTATGTGCGAATCAACAACTTCATGCAGCTAATTTGATGCACATTTACTTGATGCTTACGGTAATGTACTTTAAATTACCGGTATTCCTATTCTGCTCATATTTTTCACATTGTATTTAAATAAAAGTCTTTTTAAAGTGTTCTTGTTAAAAAAGTTTATGTTAATGTTCTTAACTTTTTTTATTCGCGTAGATTGTTTATTTCACTGCTCTTAACAAAATAGGCGCTAAATGGCCCGTAAAGAATCGCAGTGGATATTTCCATTAATGCAGTGACGCAGTAAGTTAGAATAAAAATTTCGATTCCACATTCAGTTCCAGAAAAAAAGAAAAAATGAGTATTTTTTTAATTTAAAAATGAAATGCGTACATAAAGCAAACTAACACGGTCAATTAGTTTAACAGCTTTGCCTTATGATCACAAATACATGTTTCTGTATTTCAGAAAAAAAATTACAAGCACTAAGCCATATTTAAATATAAAATTTATTTTGCATTTAATTGAATAATGCATTTTAAATAACATTTTTCTATGGATAAACATTTTAAATACTTGTTACATAGATATTTTTCTAGTATTTGTTTTGCATCTTTTAAAACAATTTATTTCAAAAGAATGCCGGCTAGTTTTTTTTAAGTTACAAGCTTAAAAAAAAATCAGAAATAAATTGTACGGAAGAACTTTACAGTTACATTTTATAACAGCATTTACTTATATATTCAAGAAGCAACAGAAAGTTAAATTAATTTTTCTTTGAAGTTTTGTACATTTATCTTTTATTTGATAATTTCTAGGTCACGAATATGAGTTTTAAATAAGCCGAGAAATTAAATTCTTAAGTTTTATTTTTGTCGGGTGAAAAAGGGAAAATTTAATCTGTACTAAACAATCTTGAAACGGAAGGTGGAAGGGGGGTGATGAAAATGAATTGCTGAGGAAAATTCCTCACTTTTGCTTGTGTTTTTTCCCCCGTCTTCTTTCTTCGTTCTTTTACAACACTCGGAATAATTGTTTGTCTAGTGGTTTTAGCTGCGCTATTCATTAATGTGAAAATAAGAACTGCTTTCATTTTCGCCTCAAATTTGATTAAACGCAGCAAAGGCATTTTTTCTTCCATTTTAATATAAACCGGTGGCTATGTACGTAAATACAAAAATCAATTAAGCGGAGAATTTCATTTATTTCTTCGCAAGTGACAACTGACATAGCATGGAATGCAGCTAGTAAACTGACCAAAATAATTCAGATTAGTTTAGGAAGCTCACACTTATTACTAGTACACTATATTACTAGTATTTCCCCATGGTACTTTATTAGTGAGATACGATGTAACTTTCTTTGCTATAATTATTATGCTAGAAGTTTGATTTGTATAAAGTCATTCATGAATCCATAGACGATTTTTTTATTAGTTGATCTACAGAAGTTTTAGGCGATTTTCTCCAGATGTAACGTAAATACGAGGTGAAACTCTTTAAAAAATCCTCTGCCAAATGTGTAGTTCTGCTTTAACCACCAGATTCACACACTTACTCACTCCTTGAGCTATTCAGGGTTTTTCGAACTGTGCTCCTCTCAAGGTAGAAAATGCTCTGCGAAAATGCATCTTGTTGCTTTAGCCTCCAATTCACAAGTCTCAGATTTATTCTTTTTTGCACCGACAAGAACCTCAACCACGTCCACCAGAGAATAAATCTGAGAAACCCTGAACTAGATATTGTTAGCGAAAAGCTTCTTACCTGCAACGAGTAGTCTCGGTTAGGGATGGACTCGAGAAGAAAAATAGGCGTCTCGCAAAACAGCCTAAAAGCTTTGTCTCGTCTCGCAAAATCCCCATATCATAATGTTAAGAACGATTGTCTCGTCTCGCAGAAAAGCTGTAAATATCTGTCTCGTCTCGCATCCATCCCTAGTCTTAATTCGATTTACCTCATACATGCTTTATTTATGAAGTCAAATTACTAAAAGTGCTCGAGAAATTAAGGTTAAATCTTATCTAAAAGGTTTAATCATTTCTATTTCCGGATGAAACTCAACGGCTAATGTCTACCTTAAACATACTTTTCAATGTGGACGATTTTCCGTTTTTGTTAGTTTGTGTGTTATGGCACGGTCACACTAGAAGCATCTGCCTACGGGGGAAGGGGGGTGTCGTCTTAGGTGGAAGACTTTTTCAAGGGTTCTAATGTATATTCATGTTACATCTTCAAAAAAGTGTCCAAAATTCCAAACTGTTTGACCAACAGCCGGGCGTTGGGCCTGAACGCGAGACCTTCACACTTTAGCCATTTACCTTGTTTGTGTGATCATGGTAAAACTCCAGACCGTTAGATAGACAGCCGCGCGATGGGACTCGAATCCGGGACCTTCACACTTCGGCCGTCTACCATTTTCAGTGACATAACCACTCTGCCATGGTGAGGCCTCAGCCATTTACCATGCTCGGTGTTTTATCCACACGGCCATGGTGGATGGGCCCTCCAGAGTTTTCTGAAATACACGGCACATTTAACTTTCTCACAGTTCACTCCATAGCAGGAGCTTTACGTTTTGATGCATTTCTTTCGCTTAATAAAAATAATCCATTGGAATCCATACAATCAAATTGATATTACGTAGCATTTCAGAAAAAAAACAGAAATATGGCATATCATTGATTTATACGTCACCTCCCACCATGTTTTCATGTGTTTTGCTAATTTGTGCACTTTGGGGCAATCTCAATTTGAGTTCGATATTACATCAACTCTGTTATTGTTTTTTAGTTGTCTTTCTTACAAATATGGATTATTATTAATCAAAAGACAAATTTCGTCTTTTTGGTCTTTCACATCAAAGCGCCTTTAAATTTTTGTTTCGGAATGCGTGGGTTTTTAAATCAGAGTTCGATAAAGAAAGAAAAAGTGAAATCAAAAAACTAATCTTTTGAAGGTAGTATGCATAAACTTAATATGCATCACCACGGGAAGTAAGAAAAACAAGGCAAGCATTAAACATTATCTGTAAATCAACAATATCTATGGAGAAACAAACAAATCTGTAAATTGTATTAATTTTTTTAATTATTTTGCTAAAACTAAAAGATACAGGTTTCAAGGTTAGCCTGCACGATATTTCATTCAGTGCAAATTATCACTATCGCAAACCATTTCTTGCATATGATGCACTGAATCTAATCACACTTGAGGCTTTTTTTAGCTTAAAAGTGTTTTTTTACATGCAGCACAAATTTAATTCTGACCAATAGTTTAATTATTATATTGAATTAAATTAATATTTGATGTTCCTTTAGTAGTTTCAAAGCAATGTCATATTATCATACAATAATAAAATCTGAATTTTATTTGTTTAAAATTATTAATAACTTTAAAAGATGCATAATAAGATCTGTAAAACTGTAACACACATGTATTTTAGGCAATGTAAAATATTAGAAAAAAAATATTAAATATTATGCTAATTAAAGTAATATGAAAATGATAATTATTATGATATTATGATTATTAATTCCATTCATATTTTCCGCTATAATAAAAAGTATATATAAAATTGAAAATTCAATTAAGTCATTTCTGAACCATGTTGTGCCTTCTCGCAAGTACAGTATGAAGATGCCACGCGTGCTTATTTTCGTATTGCTGCAAGGTTATGGCCGCTTCTAGTTGCCTTGTGGGCGTAACCGAATGCGTAACAACTAAACTTAATATTTCAATTTAAAAATTAATCCGTTTATAACCTTTAAATAGGAGCAAAGGAATACTATAAGCGTTTTACTCACCAATTTAAATTTTCATGATTTCCAAAAATAACGGTGATTAAAGGCGATAAATTCAGATAAATTCACTATCATCGGGTACACTGAGACATACTCCTCACACAAGAGGGTCAGTGTTGCTCTCTGTTGACATGTAAAAGTACTAACTTATGTATTCTCCCGAATCACCTTATATCAAATTGGAATACTTTTAAAATCTGAACTATCAGTGCATCTCATTTTTCTCTGGCTAAGGGAAAACTTGTGAACAATTTCCTTAGATTAAAAATCTAAGGAACGAAGATACTAGGAATGTCACAAGAACATAAATTTGCGTTTTAAGTAATAAAGAATTTGAATTCAAAAGTCAATTACCCATTGCGGCTCATCTAATGATGCAAGCAAAGCACTATTTCACCTAAAATTATCTTAACCCCTTCGGCTCTGAATTTTGAATAGAGCAGATAAAAAATCAATGAGTGGTAAGATGTGCTGCACTAGATGTAAGTATCTCCAATATGAAATATTATAACATTCAGCCAATTACCAAACTAATTCAAAAATGTTCGAATAATAGGGCGCGAGGGTATAATTGAGCAAAATGAGAAAAAAATTGCAGTTATTTTGTATTAAACCTTTTGAAACAATTTCTTTGTGGGTGAAAACGTGAAAATACTTCACATTTCTTATGCATTTTGATTGCATGCATGCATTCATTCATGCTGTCTTAAAGATACATTTAACTTTTGGCTTCAAATGGTTTGACACGTCCATTATCTTCTCTGCTAGAGATTTTCTGTCATTTACAGAGCAAAAATGATAACGTTCTGCTATTCTTGCATGTATTGTTACGAATTTTCGGGGCAACCCGCTGCTCTGGGGCTTAAAATGGTTTAAAATTCGTATTCTACGCTTCAAATAGATAAATTTTGCTCTTTGTTGCATCAAAATCGGCCAATTAGAACCGGAGATACGGAGGTTTCGGTTTCCCATTCAAATATATGTGATTTCTAGAAAACTCGAGAAATATTAGTCCTAGAGCTTAGATCTCTTCACTTTTGAGGACTTATTTTTGGCGCCAAATTTGGCGATATTTCGCCAAAACTCGCCAAGCTTGGCGACTTTTTGGTCATTTGGCGCGATTTTCCCAATGGGGCCTGGAAGTTGTTTTTCCTGCTTTAAAAACGCATAATAACCTAACATTTCTCTTCTATGACGTAATCAGTGTTCTCGCTTTATGTAGAATCTTCAAGAAATATACTCCTCTAGAAGCTTCCCGCAGTTTCTGCCTCCTCTTTATAAACCGGCGCGCTGCCCCGACAGTTCAGTGCGAGTTAAACGCCCAATGTGTGAAGAGCTCTCAGTACGTTTGTTTTGTGTGTGAATTGATAGTGCTATAGAAGCTGTGTTTTAGCTTGCTTTGTGAAGCTGTTTTTAAAATGCTGTGTGTAAATTCTTCATTGCTGTGTCTTAAGGGATTGTGTACTATATCCCTTGAATATTTCCACGGAATTTTTGCCTGTGAAAGTGACTTATTTTGTGTGAGAAATACAGCATTTGTGAGAGCTTCAGATCCAAGCGGATTGTTAAAAGCACGTTACTGCTAGATTGTGCCTGTGAATTGTGTACAGCTGATTGTTCTACGAAGTTCTAGAAGCAATAAAGTTTGTGTTCCATCCTGACAAGTGACTTTTTACTTGAACTTTTTACACCAACAGTACTTTAGAACGACGAACCCCATGAGTAGCAGAGTAATTCCGCAACAGTATTATTAGTAGGACACTAGGTTTTGGGGTTAAAATTCTTGAAATTGAAGAGCATAGCGTAATGCAAAGCGGTGTTCTAATATTAAGGACGTCAGGGACGAAGGAGTTAAGGTCTCTTTTCTATTTCTACATTATTTTTTCCTAATAATTGGTACTCGCTTTTCCTTTAAATCAATATTCGATGTTTTTTATATGTGTATGTTTGAGTGATATCGAATATGAAATCTGCTCCACTTGCTCTAGAAGTCATGAAAACGCCACTTCACTGACCTTGACAATTTAAAAAAGGCAACTAGTGCCTTATCTATCCCGCTCTTACTACTAACCCGTTCTGCAGAACAAAAAAGAATCGCCGTTTTATTATATATAAAATAAAATATTCCATTCGCATTATCATCAGTTGAACGCATAACAGGAATTTCTCCAATAAACAAACAATTAGTTTCGTAAATCTCTGAGTAGTTTTTAATACTTTTATGACCCTTCAGCTCAAAATTAGCTACTAATTTCACTCTGTCGTATATTGGAATAATCATATGCGAGTAAAATGAATAAAATTCAGAAGTTCGTGTAGAAATATCTTCCTTGTAAAGAACGATGACCTGCAGTGATTGAAAGCACTTAAGAAGGCTTTCTGCCATGTCTCAATTATGCTATCAGTGGAAAATTTCGCAAAATAGACAACAGAGTCAAACTTCCTTGGCTGTGTTTTTCTCTCTCAATGAATAGACAATTTACACAGTATTGTGTGGTATTTGTCACGAAAATTTTTGGTCAAACTCTGCTGATCTAAACTATTCAGATAACTTGGGTGGCAGCTGCAATGGCCAATGTAAAAACTGATATATATTTCAGGACGTACTTCTGATATTCTCTTAACTCTGTAGAGTGAAAACTTTTATAATAATTACTAGCTGAAGTACCCGTTCTTCGCACGGGAATGAATGGACTTTTTGATATTACGATTTGTGGTGATTACTATTCATTGTAATAAACAGATATAGCAAAATGGCTATCGCGTTATATTGTGTCCAATAATCATGCATACCGAATTGCAAGGCAATCGTTTGTACGGTGCAGAAGGCCAGGCGGCGTAGCGCAATCTAGTGGCGAGTTTTAGCAAAACGGATACGGCGAAAATATTCTTCGCATTCAGATATCGATGTATACGAATTTTCATGACTATCGGCTGGACAGTCCTGAAGTTCATGTGTTGACGCGACATCTAGTGGTAAGTTATAGGAAAATGGATAGCGCCAAACTCTTCCCCGTGTTCAAATATCTATGTATAGCTATTTTCATAGCGATCATTTGCACAGTCAAGAAGTGAAACACTGCAGGGGTCATCTAGTGGTTAATTAAAGTAATGATTTGCTACAGCGCAGTCAAGTGGCGAGTTATAGGAAAATGGATAACGCCAAAATATTCTCATTGTTCAAATAGCTATGTATACTGATCTTCATAGCGACCGTGTTCAAATATCTATGTATACCAATTTTCATAACGATCATTTGCACAGTCAAGAAGTGATACACTGCAGGGTCATCTAGTGGTTAATTAAAGTAAAGATTTGCAACAGCGCCGTCAAGTGGCGATTTATAGCAAAATGGATAACGCCAAAATATTCTCATTGTTCAAATAGCTATGTATACTGATTTTCATAACGACCGTTTGAATGGTCAAGAATTTGGCCTGCTGCAGCGTCATCTAGTGGCGAGTTAAAATAATAATGCATTGCAGTCATCTAGTGGTGAGTAACATCAAAAGGAACACAGTTAGAATATATTCTTCGTGCTCAAATGTGTAAGTATAAAAATTTTTATGCCGATCAGTCGAACGGTATAGAAGTTGATGCGTTGCAGCGCCATTTAGCGGCAAGTTACAGCAAAATGCATAGTGAAAAATATTCTCCGTGTTCTAATATTCGCGTGTACCAAATTTCATCGAAATCGGTTGGACGATATTCGCATAGCAAACGGCTAAACGGTCGCCACGGAATAGAATTCGACGTTGTGCTGCGGCACCAAGTGGCAAGTTAAGGAAAACGGATAGCATAAAAACCTTCTCCATCATAAAAGACTTAGGTGAACCAAATTTCATGGTGCAACGGTGCTCAACGGTGCTGGAGTTTTTCAGCCTCATACACACATACTCAACGGTGCTGGAGTTTTTCAACCTCATACACACATACCAACATTCATTTTTATCTATAACCAGTGTCATTATATATCCCAGTCTCAAATAAAATCCAGTTTCAAATCTAAGCCTCGCCAAAGTGCCAACATATGCCATTTTGCAAGCGTTTTTTCAGGAAATCATTCGAAGCATTGACTTAGCAGCAATCAATATGGGAAATGGTTCGACCGCGAAAAAGTAAAGCAAGCCTTTTTTTGAAAAGTGGAATCCCTTAATACAGCCGAATTTTTTAAAATTATCAACTATAACGTGTTTTATTCATCGTTACTCCGATGTACTAAATGAGAAGATTTCAATTTTCTGAAATTTGGCGGAATTCCCCCAACTTAAATCAATGTACTCATTTGGCGAGAATTCTGGAGATAGATCGCTTGAAATCCCTTAATAACTGCATTATTTCTTCACGGATCATTAAAATTTAACGATGTATTCTAATAAAACCTTTGCACTTGTTTTCAAAAATCTATTTCCTTAAGCTCTCAATAAATTGCGCCAAGCCGAAATCTGTGCAAACCGCTAAAACTCACTTCCTCAAAATCGGCATTTGAGCCATTTTGTTTTTTCGCCAAACTAAAAAAAATTACCTTTTAGCCTCGGAAATCTTCAATTCTTATTGTTTTGCGTATAAAACATTTCATTCCTGCTCCGATTTCCCATGCACACGATATTATAATAAAAAATTATCTTACAAATATAAACTAACAAAAAAAAAATCATTATTATTCTTTTATTTTTACTTTGAGAATTTAAAACATTTTATTCGGCAAAATCGCCACACATGGCAACCACGATCCTTATTTCACACTTTTTTCACTACAGGGGTTACAATTACGGAAAGCTTTTTGCGTGGAGAACATAAAAAAATCTCTTAAATTCCGGGAACGGGTGGACTTTCAAATTTTTAAAGTGGACTATGATTTATTCTATATTATTTTACATATCTGTGCAAAATTTCAGGCCGATTGGTCCATTTTTGTGGATTTGTATACGAATCAAATCCACAAACAAACAAACAGAATTTCATTTTTATTTATAAGGATTTTACGTATTGTTGTAACATAACGCATAATTGTAACACAATATTATTTCTCTTCAAATAGTTATTGTCTTGAGAACATAGTGTCTCCATGAATTCCTGGATGAACCTGAGTAAGCGAAATATATTTCGGGTATGAATCAGTAAAATTTGACGGTAGTTCATTCAGATGCAGAATTCGCTCAGTTAATTATCATGTTTTACTTGACTTAAGAAAGCATTCAAGAGTCTAATCGACAGCACTGACAGAAACACAAGATTCTCATCAGTTGTAAATTTTAATACTGATCTGTCATAGCTTGGCATTTCAGCTTTGAGGTGAGAAAATCCTCAACACTTTGTTCCTCCAAATAATGTTATCAAACATATGATTCGTTTCTGGGTATGGATAATAGTATATTTTTATTGAAATCTGAGCCCCACGGTTAGCAGCTTATTTTTGCTTTCTACATACTGATTTTACTGATTAGAAAGATTGTGAGGTTAAAGTAATCAAGCAATCATTTTTAACGAATTTGATGTCCAGAAAATTCATTATTTCTCAAAATTATTTACTTGTTAAAGTCAATTATTCAGCATTTAGGAACATTTTGACCCCTTTTATTATATACATCCTTCTTTGTTAGATACTTTTCCCATGTCACCTTACTTAATGTTAAAGGTTCTGAATCGTTCCTTTTGTGCAAGTAACTTAATTTTATACCGAAAGGAAAAAAAATAGCCTCTACTAGATACCGTTTAGAAAAATTCCTAAACAAGGAAAGCAAATGGCCATCTACAAATATCCATGGAATGCAAAAACAAAGAGTAATAAGCATTATTCTCTTTGGCATTAATTCTAGTTACTCCTTGATAGCTTAATTTATTGTGATAAATGACTCTCATTTTCAAGCAAACGCGTCTTAGAACAGTGACGTAAGTGTTTTACGCTAAAATGAGGAATTTCTTAAACTTTCTTTTTTATGTAAGTAACTTATTTATATTCTAAAAGATCTCTGAAAATCCTTATTTATCTTGAATTAGATTAGTAAAGCATTAATTCATCGCGGAAATAAAAGATTTTGAAATGATTTAAAGACATTTTTAAGAGATTTGATAAAATGGTGGATAAATACAATATATAATGATTACAATTTATAAAAGTATCAAATAAATTTTCTGCTTGTCTATAAATGATTAATTTCATAGTTACCGTTTTGCGTTAATTACTGCTCACAATAAACAAAGTACAATAAGTATAATGTTAATTATTAGAGTTCTTATGGCAAAATTGAATTTTTTATTCGATATTGAATAATCAGTATGATCCACGATTCAGCCAAGCCGAAAAAATCTGCAAATATAGGCAAAGCTCATTTTTAAGAACACTTGCGATTTTACGAACTAGCAAGTGGTGCTGAATACACTTTCAAGGACGATTTAACGACAACACAATTTACGAACTGTTTGAGTGGTCCCTACTATTTTCTAAAAACGATTACTCCTGACTAAAAAGGAGGATCCACTGTACTTTGGTTGAACCTATCAAATTTAGTTTAATAAAAGTGATGAAATTTTCATGATTTTATGCAGTTAACGTAATTCAACGTAGTGCCGTAATTTAGGCATTACTTAAACATAAACGTACAACTATGGCATTATTCCCATATGCCTTTATCTCTTGAGTGGTAAATCGAACTCAACTAAAGCCTCTATCAAATAGTTTTGTTGAGATGTAGCTGTTCATTTCTCGGTACACCTTCACAGTACAAATAACAGATTATAATATGCATTCTCATGTATGAAAAGACTAGTTTAAAAGAATATTGACAAGTAGCAATGTGACACATATCGTCTTAAAAAATGTCTAATAACTTTAACCTATAAAATGATAAATAAATCTTAAAAAATTCAAATGAATTATTTCTTTTAACGAAACTGTAAGCAGACCTTTCTTGGCCTGTAAAAACCAGAACTTGGGGATCTCTTTTGCATATTTATTTATTTACAGAAGTGAAATATATATTCTTTATTTCTTTTATGAATTATTTAGAAATTATCCCTTCATTTATTTATGTTCAAAAATAAAAGCATTAAAAGATTTTTAAAAAGTAACAATAACTACTTATATAAAAAGTAAAGGCTTAACCATTTGAGTGCGGAAGCAAAACAAAAATAAACGTCATTGTGTTCTTTAACGTTCAAAGGGTTTGTGCAGTGGCTTGTTTCTGTAATTTCAGGTTTTTGCATTTCTTGTAACACCTAAGTTTTTCTTTATATTTTATTCAAAAGTCACCATTAGCGATGCATAATAGGTCATTATAAACACATAATAAATCATCAGAAGCGAACAGGAAAAAAAATTGCATCGTAAGTTGTTCAAGAATATACAGTGTACTTAACTTCATTTAGATCAAAGTCATGCATTCACCGTGATAAGTGATACGAACTTACATGTTTGGGGAGGGGGGGGGGTGTTGGTATATATTTTTACGTAGAACCGAAAGCGTTGCTCTGAGTGTGAAAAACAATACAGCTCTCAAAAGAAAAGAAAATTAAGTATTTATGAAGATCATGGTGCTGAAAAATTCATGACATTAGAATAACTTGGACTGTAACTTGCTTACGAAGCCTCATGTCCATTAATGACCTACTTATATTGCAAAAAAGCAAAGAGAGGCTGAAAAAAGACTTCTTTCTGAAAAGCGAGCAGAAAAAGAATAAATATAATTAAAGATTTCATGTGTGAAAAGAATATTTGAGTTGTTATTTAAATTCAGTGGCATGCTGATGAGTTTTTTTCGTAGAATGCAGGTAAAAAAAAATCTTTATAAATAAATAAAAAATATCTACCGATACATGTCAGCTACAATAGCTAGATTCTATCCTGCTAGATAAAATGCTTAGAGTAATTTTTATTTATTGAGATTCTCATCCAAGCTTCACAGTGGAATGTAAAATCCTTACTAATTTCAACTCTCACTATCAGTGTGTAATTATTTTCAAGCTTTGTCATTACATTTATGATCCATGTAGCAAAAAAGTAATGTCTACGTGTGAGCTCATAAGCACCTACTGATTTTCGTACTTCATGAAAAGGTCGTACAATTTTGTTACGCCATGTGCTTTTTTTTTTTTACAAAGTTGTTTATCTATTGACATAAAAAAAGTCTTCTGCTGTTCTGGTACAAACTATTTCCAGACTGCTGGTTACATTTTAAGCTAATAGCCCTTTTATCTTTGAAATCGTGAAAAATAAACACTGTTATGTAGAGGAAAGTCGGAATTACCTATTCACCCTGTTCCCCCTGTTTACATTTATCCCAGATTACGTTAAAAGAGGGATATTTGTGTTCTTTAAAATGGCATCAAAGTATTGTTTAGTTTGCGTTCTCAGAATCATTCATAGATGGAATCACTCGACTTAATATTTTACTTTGTCAAGTTCTTTTTTGTAATTGAGAAGACTCGCGAACACAGTGAAGAAATCGATTTGCGCTATCAGCCGTTAAGCGGAAAGTTGATGGTTTGAACTCAACTGGGGACGCCAAGATTTTTTTATGCTTTTCGTAAGAAAAAAAGAATTACTATAACAGTTTTTCAATTCTGATTTTTTATAAACATGTGTTATAGTAAGCATCGGTATGAAAATTTTTTACACTTAATTTTACAAAAAATTTGATTTTGCTTTTTTCACAGTGTTTTCATAGATATACATTTTTTAACAAAACTAAGATATTGTAAACCAAAATCAAAAGCATTGAAAATAGTTTTTGTTTTTGAGTTATTAAATTTGGTTTTATTTATTACTATCTGACGTGGTTTTATTTATCACTATCATGTTGTTTGCCGTTTTCATAAGTCTCTTAACCCTGTATACAAAAATGAAAAATGTTCCATTTGATGGTAATCTTAGTACTAGTGATTTTTCTATATTTCGTTTGCTCTTAAAATGTCAGTGATTAAAAGAATGAAATTTGATCTGAATATTGATAGGCCACTTTGGAAATAATATTCGTAGTATTTGTGAGTTTTGTTTCAATGAGGGTAGAATTTAGTAAACTATTATCCCAAACAAAAGAACGACTGAGCTCCCCTAACTTCAGAAGTTACAATCTCTGGTTTCTGTAAATGATGGTAATTGCTTCGTGTTGTTTTGAATTATATTTTAATACAGAAATCTCATTCTGGTGCTTGTGTAAGTACAGGTACAAAGTCTTACAGATTCGCCCTTTTATCCAGGCGGCTACCCATGTCGAAAGTGAACAGTGATGAAAAACAGTTTCTCGGACTTGTCAGGAGGACTGGTGCAACATTCGTTTTTACATGAGACTTCAGCTTGTCTCCCTACGATCTATACCGCATATACATGTACGATTACTTATATGAAAAAATAAAGGCCGGAGTCAGTAATGATATTTTGAAGCTCATTCGTGGCACTCATGCTGTCTGTAGATTGCACATGTCTAATCTTTCTTACCATTACCCCCCCCCCCCTGTTCAACTTTCTCACCTTTTGATTATGAGTTTAAATGCACTTTATATGTGTGTTTTCCTCTTATCATTTGGTCAGCATTTTGACATCTAAAAGTCTATACACAATCTCCCTTAAAAGATGATCACCGTGTTTCTCTACTGCTGTGTTCCCAAAACGGGCTGGTTTTTTTTAATATAGGATTCTTTTTAGAAGTTATTTTTAATATAATTGTTTCATGGATTTCTATATAAAATGAATACAAATAAATAAGATGTATCCTTGGAACAATAAATCAAATGTGAAATGCATTTGATATAACTAAATATACAGTTGCAATACATTAATGTTAAGTGTGTTAAATGATTAACTTTTAAATGTGAGTAAATTTTAATTTTAGTAATTTATAATGAATTTAAGTAGAAAATATTTGTATAGAAGACGAAATCTCATATTTTATTAGAAAGTATTATTAACTAAGCGATTTATTGATTTAGAAACTCAGACTTGTTGGACTTTAAAGAAAACTATGTAAACCTGCTACAATGTATTAATTTAGAATTTTTTTCTGTATGTAGAACCTCTTATTTATTCTAATAAATATCAATTTCGGTGACAGTGTTATCTCAATTTAAGCAAGTTTATGATGGGATAGCAAACACAGCTAAATACAGATAGTTTTCCTAAATAAGTGAGATAACTTTTCATTTGAACCATCAAGTCCCAACAACGATTGTACAAATCGTATAGAAAGCCTTTATACAAAACCGCAACATTTTTGAGTGTATTCGTTCAGCAAGGTCCGAGTGGTGACTTATTCTTGCCACCAGACGATAACAACTTAATTGATAAGAAAAATCTGTGATCTTGTGTCCCGCCGAACTTCGGTTTACATTGTGCATGATAAAAAAAAAACTAAAATATATTTGGTGATACCTAGGGACAGTTTGCATGAACAAATTACGCTCTTATTCAGCCGCACCATGCTGTTCCATCTTGAAAGCTATACTTTTGAGTAAATTAATTTTTATTTACTTTGTACGTAGTGCATTTTGTACCAGTGAAAAATAAATATGCATAGAAATGTATACTTATATTTTCATTTTATTGAAATTACACTATTAGCTGTTCAGTGCTTTCAGTCACAATGCTTCTGGCCATGTTTAATAAAATGCCCCATTTGATGTAAGGTTAGTTTAATAAAACAGGTTCGTTGAAAGTAAATTATAATTGCTCTTTAATATTAATGAGCTGGAATAGTCATTCTCAAAGTAAAAGAAAATCTTTTAATTTCATCGATAACGTTAATTAATTGCCAATTAACTTAAATAATTTTTAAGAAATTGATCTATAAATTCTTATCATGATTATTTTTGTATTAAAATACAACACATAATTTTATTCGTGATAAATTAGATTCTTCTTGAAATTTCAAAATTTTGTTTTTTATTTATTCATAATTTTTCCTCGAAAATTGCTTTTTTCAATGAAATTACTCTAACGAATGGATTTCAAATAGCCAGACTTTTGAAAAATATTTCTCTTGAGATTAATGACAGATTATTTCTCTCCGCTATGAAATTCCACTATAGAAAACAATATGTTATTTGCATAATAAAATTCTTCCGTACTATAATCTTTTCGGAATAAAATACATTTCGAGAATGACTCGCTATACATTCAATGTTTCCCTTGTCTGCTTACTTCGGCTGTCTTAATTTATCAAGTACATAAATGTTTTATTAAGAAATTAGTTATTTTCATGGAAACGATGTTTACAGAACTCTTATTGTCTCTAAGAAGAAGTTTTGAAAACTTTAAATTAAATATTTAAACAGATTGTAAAATTTATTCAGAAATGCTAGAACATATTTGAAGATCTCTAATCTCAAAATACTTAATCTTTGACTGTGACGATGTAATGTGGCGAAAAATCAATAGAATTATAAAGAATAAATTTCTGTGTGCATTTTAGGAAATAGAGGAAAGGAAATGTGGGACAATACATATACTATTGCTTCCTTAATAATTGACATTCCCCGCCCTCAAAAATTTTCATTTAACAGATTTGGCAATGATTTTCCAGATTTCAAGTTATTCAACAACTGTGTGCTTAGTACAATGATGCTTAAAACTTTAAGCAATTATTTGCTTCCAACATTGCATTTTCATCATATAAGAAAGAAGTTCTTGACTGTTAACATCCTTCAGGAATTGCCAACAATCGAAGAGATTTTCAGCTCCCCATATTTAACAAGCAGGTTTGCCATATCCAAACGGGGATCTTTGATTGGCATGAAATTATACTCGGAATATTTCGGTTCATAGACAAATTCTTTAGCTGCCAGACTACTACAGTCACCTTAAATGGTGTTTAATACCGTAATACACAAACCTATGTAAACAGTGCTTCTTATATTGTTCGCTCTATCCGAAATCAACCACAAGTTGCAGATGGAGTTTTCTCTCATTCTATCTGTTTAGACCCCCGAGAGATCACGAGACAAAAACTCGGGAAAGAACAGATTTCCCTCACTTTTAGATTTTGTGGTGATCACTTATTATCTTCTTACTAGGTTTAAATTAAATATAGGAATAATTTCCACTCCCCATTCTGTACTACATATGTATTATATATTTCTTAATATTGTTATGTATGACTCCTTTCATGCTATTTAAAAAATTAATTAGATTTTGGTTAGATCTGCTTTAAAAAGTCTTCCCTTGAAAAAGGGGCGGTCCTAGGATACGTGACGCCTCCCTGAAAACGCCAAAAAAACGCCCCCCCCCCCTTTATGCTCCAAATCGAGTTTTTCTTAGTTTTTGAGTTCGAAATGGCGCCCATCGAAGACGGCGCCTCGATGGATATGCTTACCTTGCTTACCCGTCAGGCCGCCCCCTAAAAGGACATATAAATGTTGTTAGCAGCAAATTAGACAAATTTTGTTTTGTAGACTTCATTTTCAAAGGAAACAATATTAATCACTATATAGGTTAGCTGTAGACCATAAAAATTTAGAACTCAAAGACTGAAAAAGGAATTACTGTGATTTTTAATTTCAATCTTAGCTAATCACAAACTTGATAAATGTTTTGCCTGGCTTACTGTGACTGAACTTCTAAAGTTTCTATGCTGAAAAATTATTTTAAAACAGAACAGTGGATCTTGCTTTAAAGAAAATAAGAAAAATCTCATTCTATAGATTCCAAATAGTAAAATGCTAAAAATAATACTCGAGGTAAATAAATAAAAATGTATTATACTTTACTCCCAAATGGTTTCGTTAGTTATAATTTTAAAATATAAATTTTAGTTGGCACACTTTTGCGAGGTTTTCTTAAAAATTAAGTTCAGTCGCCAAGTTTCGTCATAATCTTTCAGAAATTGCTTTAATATCCATAATCACTGCAAATATTAATGCATACAGTATGCTCAAAAAGTTAGTAACACGCTTTAATTCTTATAGATAGAGATAAGTGGGCATTGTAAATTGAAAAAAAAAAAAAAAAAAGTGTTCAAAATAAGGTAGGAAAAAGAACTACCTTAAGAAAAACATCCTCTTGTTAATTCTCAAAAAAGTGCCACTTTTTGAATTTTTATGCAGCCACCGTACAAAAAAATCCCCCAGTCAGTAAAATGTGCCCCATACACTAATTGGGTGTTGCACAAAATTTGAGAATTACATCCAAAAATGTGCCACAGATATGAAGATAGATACAGGGTGTGGTAGATAAGAAATGAGACTGGCCGCCGCGCGGCGCCCCAGTCGCTCGCAGGGCGGTCTCCACCTGCAGGTCACGTGGTGGGGGATCTGAGCTAACAATAGAACCGGTTCGCAGCAGGGTTGCCAGATGTGGCTAATTTTAGCCATTTTGGCTAATTTCAGAAGCTGCTGGCTAAAAAGAAAAATTTTTGTTTAGCCACTCGTTTTTTGGCTAATTATGGCTAAATTCTAAGGCTGCTGGCTAAAAAGAAAAACAATATTTTAGCCACTTGTTTTTTGGCTAATTATAGCTGAATTCTGTGATTGTTGGCGAATATATGCTCTTCATAAAAATGCATCATTTAATGATACACTTTCCAAATGGTATTTATAAAGGTGAAGTGTAGTTTGACTATGCCTGGCGAAAATTGTTAAACAGTTTTGGTAGGCGATTTTAATATAGATTTCTATTCCGAAGAAGTGTTTTATAGAACAAAGAAGGAAAACACGATACACTCATGGATTATGATGCTCATTCCAAAAAGTATTTAAAATGTCTACGAGATATATTTGGAATATGCCTATAGTTCGAATATGCCTGGTGAAGATTTTAAAACAGTATCAATAGGCGTAGGTTAAGATAGATTTGGATTCCAAAGATGTGCTTTATGGTTCAAGAAAGAGTTGATTCCTATTATAACGCCCCTACTTTTGCCAACCTAAAAATTCCCCGCCCTTTGGCGAGCTTGGAAGTCATGGGTCTCTAGGAGTTATGCACAAGTTTCAACGCTCCCTAAACAACTATATGAAAACTAAAGTGAACAAATTAGTGATAAACGCACTAGTTAAGGAATTTGAAGACACTTAATTATTAAAACTACATTCATTGGCAACCCAAAATAAATAAAAATGTAACGAAATGCTGTATTTACAGGTTGTTCCAAATCGCCATTTTAATTCTAAATTACAAATGCCACATAAATACAAAAAATTGTCATGGTTGCTGTATATGCTTAATGATCGCCACCTTGGCGAGAGTTGGGGCGTTAAAGTAGAAATCAACCGAAGAAAGACAAACATGGCACACTCATGGATTATGATGCACATTCGAAACAATATTTAAAAAGGTGAAGTATAGTTGTAATATAGTAAAAAGATTGTAAAATAGTTTTAGTAGGCAATTTCAAGATAAGGTACAGCTTTAGTATGGTCCCTTTGGCGCGCTTTATTTTCGGCGCGATAAAGGATGCCAATATGGTAACCCGCGGTCGGATGCTCCGGAGCGGTAACCCTAACCTCGGGCGAAAAGTGGATTCTTCCGTGACGTCACGGATGCGCTCGTGTTCGTCCGGCAAATCGTGACCGTTTATTCCTTTCATGAACTTTTTGAGCCCCGTGTATTTCTTAGCGCGGGAGGTTCGTTCGAATGGTTGATCTGCCATGTGCTTTATGGTTTTATTTTAATGGCTTTATTTAACATTAAATTTTATTTTATTTAATTATTTTTTAAATTTAAAACGGCTGTTCAGGTTCATACTGACTGTTTACATACAGTTTTGTATGAATAAGCTTTCTTTTGATAGTACGTTTCAGATTAATATTTGTGTTCTCGATTGTTTATTTGTTAAGGGTAGAAGCAACAAATAATTACGTTATTAATATTTTATACAGTGAAATAATTTTAGATATTTTGATTTTATTATTTCCATATTGCAATAATTTAGAGATTTTAATCAAGGTATGTGATAAGCATTGTTTGTTTTTATTTGTTATTATTACCTTTGTTTATTTGTTAATGGTAGGAGCAACAAATAATTCCGTTATTAATATAATATTTGATATTTTGATTTTATTATTTCAATATTGAAACAATTAGCGATTTTAATTAAGGTATGAGATAAGCATTGTTCGTTATGATTTGAATTAGTTCTTTATTTTGCTTACGTAGTCTTTTGTCAGAATGCTAAAATGTATTTTAATTTTTTTATCTTTTTTATTTGTTATTTTTGTGAGGTATTGCCTTTAGAATATTATTTGTTTGCATTGTTTAATTTAATCTACTAAAAAGAGAAAGGGGGGGGGTGAGGGGGGGCATAGCCCCACCTCACAGAAAAAGAAAAGTTATTAAATTTTATTAAACCGAATCTATATGTACATGTAAGCTTGTTATCTATTTAATTTTTTTTTCATAAAAATATTTAAAAGCCATTAAAATAAATCAGCAAAATTAACGGCGACGATCAATTATCTCGGAACCAGCGCCATCCGATCCGCCATATTGTTTACAATTGGCATCGGCAAGGCAAACTTGGGTTGGCGACAAGATTTTGTCGCCAAATCATAAAATCGCCAAAAAGGGACCATACTAAAGCTGTTCCCAAGATAAATTTCTATTCCAAAGATGGGTTTTATAAAACAAGGAAGAAAAATACTGCTCGCTCATGAATAATGATACACTTTCCAACCTTTTGGAATAAGGAAGAAAATAGGGATGATGCAAAAATTATGATACGCTTTTAATATATAGCACTTTGGTGCGTATTTAAAATCTGAAAGGGTTTCAGATTTTCTTCATTTTTATTATTATTAATTTAACCACAAAAATGCGCTTGTGAAGAACATCTATGCTACATTCTAAACTTTTTAAAAGTTTTTTCGAAAATTCAAAAGATGGCGCTGCAATCAAAGTGGCTATTTTTGGCTAATTTTAAGAAGCCGTTTGGCTATTTTCAGGAATTTTGATCTGGCAACCCTGGTTCGCAGTCGCGTCGGAGCTCTGGTGCAGTGAGGGTCGAGCTTCGCGTATTACGTTGTTTGTGTGCCCGTGACACTTGTGAAAACGTTGAAGATGAATCGCTCGATAGAACAGCGGTATGCAATCAAATTTTGCTTTCGCTTGGGCAAAACTGCTTCGGAAACTTTTGCTATGATTACGGAGGCCTACAAAGAAGACCCCCTATCAAGAGCTCAAGTGTTCCGGTGGTTTAATGAATTTAAAAACGGGAGGGAATCCGTTGAAGACATGGAACGATCTGGACGCCCTTCAACGAGTCGTGTGGATGAAACGGTGGCAAACAACGCAAAGTGAAAGAACTCCTGGACTCCGACCGTCGTTTAAGTCTCCAAATGATCGCCGATGAGGTCTCCGTGAATAAATTTACGGTTCACCAAATTGTTACGCAAGATTTGATGATGAGGAAAGTTTGCGCAAAATTGGTTCCCCGAGTGCTCACCGCCGAACAAAAGCAACGACGAGTGGACGTTTGCTGTGAGATGTTGAATGAATTGGAAAATAATCCATACTTTTTAGACAACGTAGTAACAGGCGACGAATCGTGGACATTCCAATACGACCCGGAGACGAAGGCCCAGAGCTCGGAGTGGCACACACCGGCATCCCCGCGGCCGAAGAAAGCAAGAATGTCAAAGTCCCGCATCAAGACAATGCTGATTGTGTTTTTCGACAAGCGGGGGTTAATTCACAAAGAGTTTGTCCCTCAGGGGAAAACTGTAAATGGCGAATTCTACAAAGAAGTCCTTCAGCGATTGCACAGAGCCGTCAAACGGAAGCGACAGGACCTTGCTCAACGCTTGGCGTCTCCACCATGACAACGCTCCGGCGCACACAGCGTTCCTCGTGACCTCCTACTTGACCCGAATTGGAGTTGAAGTTCTGCCACAGCCACCATACAGCCCTGACTTGAGTCCTCCTGATTTCTTCCTATTTCCGAAGGTCAAAAGATGCCTGAAGGGTCATCGTTTCGACGATATTCCGAACATCCAACGTGCTGTCACGAAGGCACTAACTGGGATAACTCAAACGTACTACAGTGGGGCCTATGAAGCTTGGAAAACGCACTGGCAACGTTGTATTGACGCCCAAAGCGAGTACTTTGAAGTATATTAACGTTTTGTAAAAATAGGATCAATAAATTTGTTTTTCTAGACTGAGTCTCATTACTTATCTACCACACCCTGTATATGCTGACTTAAGTTGTTTGTGATGGCTCTCGAAGGGAAAAGAAAACGCTGGATGATCGCGTTTCAGAGTTCGTACAGAAAATAGGAAAGAAAATAAAAGTTCGCACTCTAGCTGTAATGTTTACATCCAAATTCATATATAGCCCTGACCATCTTCGTTTAAAGATATCATTGAAACGTTTTGGGGTGAAATACTGAGATTTTGTACAGCAACTTATTCGTGTATGGGGCACATTTTAATAAGTGCTAATTTTTTTTATAAATGGATGGTATACCAGTTAAAAAAACAAGTCACTTTTCGAAAATTAACGAGAAGTTTTTTTCTTCAACGTTGTCCTTTTCGCTTCCTTATTTTAAACATCACTGCACTTAACATTCCCACTTATCTCTAATGGATAAAGAATAAAGCATGTTGCCATCTTTTTGGGGCATTTTGTATGCACTCTGAATATCACAATAGTAGCAATGTGCGTTCGATTATAAAAGTAATTGGTTTATACAACCGGATAGTTTTCTCAAAAACACCATCCCATGAAAACTTTATATTGACACCTGCACCAATTCTGCCACTTAGCATGCGTACTGGTATTTCTTGGAAATTGTCATGATTGACAGGCATTCTTATCCGAAATACCAGCTTGCCTGTTTAGGGTTAAATTCACGGAACAGTTTTTGTTGTTGTTGTTTTTCCGGATGAGTTAACATGCTACGCCTTTACAAAAATGATCACAAAAGCAGCCATTCGGATGAGTATACATTGATTTTTACTACTAAACTCACGTTTTCACAGTACATATCAACTTCCGGAGCATGTTGACAGTTGTACTTTTAAAACTTAAGCATTCCAGCATTTTTAGACGCAAATGCAACAATTATGGTACAACTAGAATGCGTGAAAAAAAAAAAAATCAGAGTTCCTTTTAATAACTTTATATATATATATATATATATATATATATTATATATATATTTGCTGAGTTGCAAGGGGTTCCTAGCAAATAAGATACCTCAATATTTTGGATGGTATGTAAATAATAATATTAATAATACAGTAAATCTTCAGTTTTGTCGGATAATATTTTTAATTTAAAATTTTGCATTTTATGTGTTCCTTTGATAAAAATATTTAGTATTAGAAATCATTTAGAATAACATATATGAGAAAAATATTTTTGTTTCCATCTGAGTTATACATCTAGAAACAAAATACCCAATTCATGCAATCCAGATTTTAACGCTCTACACAGGGTAAAACTAAACTAAACTATTTTCTAAACTAAAATTAGGAAATTCGTATGTTTTGGTGTTTAAAAATAATCTGCATATTACTAATTTCCAATGAAGTTATAAACAGCAAGTAATATTTTTAATAAATCAAAGTTGAAATTTCTCATATTTATTTCCTGCTTTTTATTCTTTTAATTTGAGCCTGGATTATAAATACTAGAAAAATTATTCTGTCTAAACATTTACTAAACCATCATACAATTAAAAATCTTTCATAGTGGCTTGCTTACTAAAGGCTGATTTTTGTTCTGGTCTCTTTTGAAATAATAAAATTTTCAATTACATGGCATAAAATGTTGCAACTATAGAATTTGTAGTATTCTAACTTTAAATAAGCTTTTACCTGTGCAAGACGTTTCCTTATTCTTTTATATAATTTAAACCAAAACTTCAAAGCGCAGGATAATGTTATAAGTTTCTTATTCGATAAGGTTTTAAAATTTGAATGTTTAAATTTGTAAATGGAATTTTTTAATGATGTGTTTTCAATTTCAATACTTTTATAAAACTTTAACTAAATTGAATCAAAAGGGCCAAAATTCTATGCTAAGATTTCATGATTTCGGGTTTTTAAATTAATATCAGCCTCTTGAAAAAAGTATTGTCCTATTATTGGCTACTCATCAAATTTATATTTTGTTTAAAATTGTGCAGCAGTATTAAAATATTTTACTTGTGATTTATTCAATATTTAAAATTCGTTGGAAATGTTTACTGAATATTACTAATGATCTAATAATAATTCAATAGTGCTTATATAATTAAAAAATCAAAAAAATGTGGCGCTATATTTCTTTAATATTGGATGTATTTAGTCGAAACTTGGAAGACAAATATTTTAGTTCTAGTATTGCCCTAGCATTGAAATTCTGATATTTTTAAAAATATGCAGCGCTGATTTAGCAGTCCTTAGTTAATAATGTGAACATGCATTGAAAATTAGCTGTAATGCTTCAAATTAATCCATTCAACTACTCGATTCGTTGATAAATCAATCCCAATTTTCACATTTTCTGGATTGTAAGATATTTACTGTATTACTAATTTTTAGAGATAACTTCATTTATAACACACGTGTCCCGTGAAAAATTCATTTTAAGAATACTTCAAGACAGAAAATTTTAACTATCACAAAATTTATGTGCGCAGTGTAATTGGAAGAACAAAAGACTATGTAATTCAGTTTCACGTTTATCATTAATAAATTCTTTGTGTACTGAAAAAGAAATCCCATAAGAATTTTTTCTTAGTGATGAAGCACACATACCAAATTTCTATTCGAAATTTGAATGTTTAAGGCCTTATTGGATTATAGATGTTTTCCGCTTTTACTATCCAATTTTCATAACATATATTTTATAAGATTACTGTCATGTTTCCAAGGAAGTTTGAAACGAAGCTTCGTTTGAATGTAAAACTTCTATGGCACTCCATAACATCATTTTTTTCCTTACAAAAAATAACGTTTGAATTTCACCGATATTTCAAACACACAGCTTTATATGATTTTTGCAATCCTCTCTGAAATTTAATTAATTAAATCAGAGAGGCAGAATATTTTCCGTTGAAATAGTAAGATATAAATATGTTGTTAGATTCTGATTTTTTTACTCAAATGTGTCGTAGAAACCTGCAGATTTCGTGGGATGAATTTCATGTTTAACTATTACCAGTTTTCTCGGAAGAGCTTTTACTTAATTTTTGTCAAAAGCTACTAGTATGGTTATCTTTATTTTAAAATTAGTTTGATCTCAAAATCACATTATATGTAAAGTGTATTTTTCAATAAAACAGGCATTAAAGTAAAGCAAAATTAATTCTGTATGAATATATTTTATATAAATCATAAATACCTCACCAATTAAAAAAAATTAAATCCGTACAAGACGGCTAAAACAAGCACGGTTACTGAGGTGGTTGACGGAAACATTAATTTGTAAAAGCATACTTTATACCTACATAACGTCATTCAGTCAAGTCTATGCTGTATTATATAGATTGTCCTAAAAGTTCTCGAACTGGCGAAATGTGAATTTATTCAATAAAAACAGCAAATTTTAAAACACTTAATTTTCTGCTAATGTGGATAAGTGTTTAACATAACGTATATAAAAGTTTTGAATTTACATTTATAATAAATATTGAAAATGAAACTCATTTTAAGATGCTGGAAATGACTTCTAATATCCTTTAGAAATCGAAATTTTAAAATCATCTATTGTTTGAAGATTATCTAAAACGAGTTTTTTTTCTTTAAATATCCCAGTAAGCAAAAATGTCAGGGATGCTCAGATCAGGAGAACGAGGCGATCGAAGATTTCTTGAAATGTTTTTACTTTAGAGTCTAAAGATTAGACAATCGTCCAACAACATAATTGTAATCCACCTGCCATTATTGAAAGCATAGACTTGCTTTAAGACTTAGTTGGTGATCAACTCATGAAATCTTCGACTACCCCGTTACCCTGTTCTGTGCATTCTTGACTTTCATCTAAATATAATGAAAAAGAACAGTATAAAAATCTGCAAACAATTAATGATAAAAACATTGTAATTACGCTATGGATACCAGACATCACTCCCGACATCGAAATTCTATTTTAGTTAACTCTACAAGAAAGGGTGGTTTTTCGGACATTTTTTTTAATTATAAATGTAAATTCAAGCTTTCTTCCTACATTAGTTTAAAAGAGCTTTTCACCATTATCATAAAAGTTTTTAAGGATTGTTTATTTTGTATAGTTAATCTACGAATCACCAAAACTGCAGCTTTCAGGACATTCTGCATTATATCATATCAAAAACACGTAACATAATAGGTAATAACTAAGTGTCATATAATTAAATAGAGATATGGTGAAACCTGCAGGAAATCGGATATCAAATCTATCTTTCGTCAATACTTACTTCTATCTAGTACAAAATTATTTTTTCTAGAGCACATAATTGACTAATGCAGGAAGTTAAAAAAAACTTTTGAGGGCCTTTTTTATTATTGATTCGACTATTATATATATTTAGACGAAAAATTGATATGCTGGTTAAAGATTTAAGATATTTATTGAAATCTAATCTCTTACATAAAAGACCTGGATAGCAATCATTATACGAAGCTTAATGTAGAGCCACCTAGGTGGCTTAAGAACCATTTTATCACGCCTTGGATCTGGGTTCGAATCCCAGCTTAGGCATTGATGTTAACTTGTCCGTCCCTTCATAGGGGGTAACGCATAATAAAATGGCCGCAATACCTTGAGGCATTTGTAGTGGACAATGCCTAATCCGCAAGTGCCCGCCCGTTGAGAAAAAAAAGACATTAGATGTAGTAATAATGATAAGTACCAAAACTAATTCATTTTATTCTACATATCCTTTTCTTGGGCAAGAACCGTTTTACATATATTTAAAATTAATATATACGAATAACTGAATATAAAATAAATCTATTTGATTGATGAATCGGCATTTTATCAAACATGTCATGCATCTGTACGTTCTAAATTACTTAACAAGTTATATTAGCTGTTCACAAAATGCTGCTGAACTATATTTTATCACATATTTTCGTATTCAGAAAATTTCGTATTCATTCAGTTTTTTAGTATTATTTATGAACGCAGGCATATTTCCTACATAGTAACTAAGCATTCCCCAGTATTGATCATCTACCATCTAAAATTTTTATTTATGCTTTAAGTTCAAATTACAACTTCAAAGATATTTCTTAAAGTGAGCTGCAATGAGCTTCACCAGAACATTGTTAAGTGCAAACGATAGCATTCGGTAACTATGTGAATGAAAAATGGAGATTCAGTTTCATCTGATCGCGTCCCTATTTTCTTTGTAACATCAGAAAATTGTGATCTACGTATAATGAACCTCTCCGGGAAAATATATGTTTAAACGATAATAATATGTAACCTTATGAATGAAAATCGAAGCTTCTGTTTCGACTAATGGCTTTCCTTCATTTTATCGTAATATTCGAAAGCGGAATTAATTCAAAAAATTAGAGCATACTTTTAAAAAAATTAGGACTCAGTAAAATTTTTTGAGAAAACAAAAAGAAAATATGTACCATTGTCAATGTACACTTAGTGTCGAAAATGAACATCGCAAGTATAAAAAATGAGATTTTTCTACAATAAAATGAGTTTAATGCATTGGTATTTGGTATATTACCAATGGAAACGGTAACAAAAATATTCGAACTAGAGTTTAATGTACTGATGTGCAAATGAGAGCAACATGGGTCAAAATACGATAAGTCGTAACTCTTTATTTCTTCGTCTAATAACAGGTGTAGCCACCTCGTACAGCTATATAAGTGTCACATCGAGCTCCCATCCTCTTAATAAGACTATTGATCAATCTATTCTGGCAGTAATTCCTATACCTCCAAAAGCACCAATATTGACGCCTGATAGGTCCTTGGAGGGTGTTTTTGGCATGCAGTCGCTCTTCCTAGAAAATACTACAAGTGCTCTATGGGATTGAAGTCTGAAGACCTCGCTGGCTACAACATACGATGAATATCTTCTTCCAGATAATCGTCGACTTTGTAACTTTCATTTTGGACATAAATATATATCCTTCGAGCAAGTGATAGCACAAAACAAAAAGAACAATTAAAAAAAGAATAAAAATGGAAACAATAAGCCACAGATGTTCTAAGAAAACAGAGCAAAAACAGTTTGGATCTATATTACAAGTTATATCTCGTGGGACTAAGCCTAACAACAAGAACCCAACAAAATCAAAAAAATAAGGTTAATTTTCAAAAATTTACACATTTTAAATTTGTATACGATCCCGTACAAAAAAATTCTCTCATTTAGTAAAATGTACCCCATGCACTAATGAAGTGATGCACAAAATTTAAGCCTCTCATTATGAAACGTCTAAGAAATATCTATAAGCAAAGATGATCGGGCTGTACATGAATTCGATTGTAAGCATTTATTGCTTGAGCGGGAAAAAATTTCTTTCATAATATTTGTACGACTCCTAAAATGTGATCATTCGACATGATTTTTTTCCTTCGAGGGCCATAGAAAGTGATTTAAGTCAGCATATATTTATCTTCACACCTCTGACGCATTTCAGGATATAATACTGAAATTTTGCACATCACTTCATTAGTGTATGCAGTACATTTTACTAACAGGGAAATTTTTGTACAAAGATAGTATAGAAATTTGAAATTTGTATATGATCCGCGTAACTTTTTGATTTGAAAATTAAGTTAGTGTAACTTTTAAAGTAATGTACTTAGTATAACCATAAATGTAACTTTTTGAAAATTAACGAAAAGAAATTTTTCTTAATAGTCTTTTTTTCTACCTTACTTTGAACACTTTTTCGATTTACAGTGCCCACTTACCTCCAATAGATAAGGAATTAAAGAGTATTACCACCTTTCTGGGACACCCTGTACACACACACACACACACACACACAGATATATATACATATGAAAAATATGGCAAAGGTGGACAGGCACTTGGTCGGAACCCTTGCTCTGGGCCCTCAGTCAGCCCCAATCCTCTTGGCTGTAGCTGTCAAAGTATTAAATAAGCCAAGGCTCCAGGTTTAAGACATATCTTTATTTGTAGAGCATTTCACTCAAATTCATGAGGCAATAGATGTCACGCAAAATCCGCTATATCAACGATATTTGCCCTTTCATTATCGCTAGTCACATGGTTTATAAGCTAATCACATCTCCAGAAAAAGGTGCATTTATTGGTTATCAAAATGTCAGGGCCTCATAGTCCCTGGAAATTCTTGAGAGCTATGAAGAAAGTAAGGCGTGAGAACGAGGGTAAAAATATCAATTGCTTTTTTATTAAATTTAGATCCCGAGATAAATCCTTTGTTTGAAAATAAAGTTGTTACGCTCTTATAGAATTCCGAAGTGAGATAATAGAAATATTGAATTTTAAGATTACATATTCATTTTATATGTTATCTATATATATATATATTCAAAATTTCTATTATCTCACTTATATAACATATAAAATGAATATGTAATCTTAAAATTCAAAATTTCTATTATCTCACTTCGGAATTCTATATATATATATATATATATATATATATATATATATATATAACCTGTAATTTTGCAAACAAAACGGGAAATTATAACAATAAATATTTTATTAGATTTTAACCATTCCCCATAATTTATTAGAAATGAGAAAAGGAATAAAGGCTGCCTCTAGGGATGGACGCGAGACAAAAAATTGGTGTCTCGCGTCTCGCAAAACAGCCGAAAAGCTTGTCTCGTCTCGCAAAAATCCCTATATCATAATGTTAAAAATGTTTGTCTCGTCTCGCAAAAATCCCTATATCATAATGTTAAAAATGTTTGTCTCGTCTCGCAAAAAAGCTGTAAATCTCTGTCTCGTCTCGCAAAAAGTCGTCTCGCGTCCATCCCTAGCTGCCCCATTCTCGAAGGACTATATTCCCTGTACAATAATAATGAACAAGCTTCGATCTAGTACTACAATAACTAGTAAATAGACTTTGATATTGTTTTATAAGTGATGACTGTAAAGTTAAAGAAATCCTTGTAGAATTTCTTTGTAATAAAATTTTAGTATCACTAAGATTCTGAGACACCGAAAAGAAATTATATATGTGTGTGTGTGTGCGTATATATATACTAGCTGAAGTACCCGTCCTTGACGGGTTAGGGAATGCAAATTTCTAAAAAGCAAGAACTTTTGTCAGCATTGTAGGAGTACAAAGAGTGGATGTAGTATGTTGCCAAAGAAAGCGAATTTATAATTTTTATGTATTGTTAAAATATTACAGGTTAGAGAGTAATTAAGTAATATCATTTCATTCGCTTTAGTCGTAACTATGTGACGCGCGAACGAATATTTACGCATATTGAAATAATTTTGCAAAATCTCAAAATCTAATCAATATTTTTGAAAAATTGGATGCCTAGAATTTAAGTTGTGTGACAACCTATCCTGTCACCCAATTTCGTTTCATTCCCTGCAATCTTTATTTCGTGATGCTGGAACAAAATTTCAGCATTTTAAAACGATTTTCACAAAATCTCAAAATGTAATCAAAATATTTTTAAAATTCAACGCCTATTAATTAAGATTAGCAACTACCTATCCTATCACTAAATTTCGTATCATTGGTATTAGTCGTTATTACGTGATGTTTGAAGAAATATAAACGTATTTTGAGAGAATTTTCACAAAATCTCATAAAAATGTTTAAAAAATTGGACACCTATAGTTTTTGTTGAGCAGCCATCTATCATGTGACCAAATTTCATATCATTCGCTTTAGTCGTTATTACGTAATGCGTGAACAAAGATTCACTCTTTGAAACGATTTTCGCAAAATCTCGAAATCTGATCGATTTTTTAAAATTAGATGCTTTTAGTTTAAGGTGAGTAACCACCTATCATTTCACCAAATATCATTTTTTCACCTTTGCAGTTATTACGTGATGCTTGAAGACAAATTTACGCAGTTTGAAAGGATTTTCGCAAAATCCCAAAATCCAATGAAGATTTTTTAAAAATTCGACACCTATGTTTTAAGTTGAGTGACCACCAATCATGACACCCAATTTCATATCATTCGCTTCAGTCGTTTTTACGTGATGCTTGAACACAAATTTACGCAGCTTGAAAGGATTTTCGCAAAATCCCAAAATCCAATGAAGATTTTTTAAAAATTCGACGCCTATGTTTTAAGTTCTGTGACCACCTATTATGACACTCAATTTCATATCATTCGCTTCAGTCGTTTTTACGTGATGCTTGAACACAAATTTACGCAGCTTGAAAGGATTTTCGCAAAATCTCAAAATCCAATCAAGATTTTTTTAAAAATTCGACACCTATGTTTTAAGTTGAGTGACCACCAATCATGACACCCAATTTCATATCATTCGCTTCAGTCGTTTTTACGTGATGCTTGAACACAAATTTACGCAGTTTGAAAGGATTTTCGCAAAATCCCAAAATCCAATGAAGATTTTTTAAAAATTCGACGCCTATGTTTTAAGTTCTGTGACCACCTATTATGACACTCAATTTCATATCATTCGCTTCAGTCGTTTTTACGTGATGCTTGAACACAAATTTACGCAGCTTGAAAGGATTTTCGCAAAATCTCAAAATCCAATCAAGATTTTTTAAAAATTCGACACCTATGTTTTAAGTTGAGTGACCACCTATCATGACACCCAATTTCATATCATTCGCTTCAGTCGTTTTTACGTGATGCTTGAACACAAATTTACGCAGTTTGAAACGATTTTCGCAAAATCTGAAAATCTAATCAAGATTTTTTTAAAAATTCGACCCCTATGTTTTAAGTTGAGTGACCACCTATCATGACATCCAATTTCATACCATTCTCTTCAGTCGTTTTGACGTGATGCTTAAACAAAAAAAGCGTCACGGACAGAATGACAGAATGACAGAATGACAGACAGACAAACTTTTTTTGAGGGTGGCATCGGATTCCCGGGTGCTTGAAACGGATAGAAATCGCAAAATTTTTGAATTCCAAGAAATGTACAGACAAAAGTCTAATTTTATTTATATAGATATATATATGCATAAATCCAAAGTGTTATAAGTTTAGAGAGTATCTTCGATACGGAAAGTCGTCGGTCTTCCAAAATTGTAAATTTAAGTAAAATTTTGAAGATTGAAGTAAACTTAATTTTTTTAAGCTGCACTTTTCAAAATGTGTGCCCTTAATTTTAAAAAACAGCTGCTTTTAACCAAAACACTATCAGGATAATACCACAGACAAAACTTCTACAAAATAAAATTGTTGATTTAAAAAAATCTCGTTACCGCCTATTTCTTCTTTTCAATTGATTAACTTCTACAAGCTCTCCCATTCTAAGTTGCGATATCGGGACGCCATCTATTGTATTAAAAGTGAAAATAGGTGACATTTCAGGCACATATATATTTCAGAATACTTGCTCAAAATCTCTATATACAACATTTGTTTCATATCTTATAAATAAAAATGAAATTCTGTTTGTTTGTTTGTTTGTTTGTTTATTTGTTTGTTTGTTTGTTTGTTTGTTTGTGGATTTGATTCGTATACAAATCCACAAAAATGGACCTATCGGCCTGAAATTTAGTACAGATATGTAAAATAATATAGAATAACTCATAGTCCACTTTAAAACTTTGAAAGTCCACCCGTTCCCGGAATTTAAGAGATTTTTTATGCTCTTCACGCAAAAATCTTTCCGTAATTGTAACCCCTGTAGTGAAAAAAGTGTTAAATAAGGATCGTGGTTGCCATGTGTGGCGATTTTGCCGAATAAAATGTCGTTCGTATACAAATCCACAAAAATGAACCTATCGGCCTGAAATTTAGCACAGATATGTAAAATAATATAGAATAAATCGTAGTCCACTTTAAAATTTTGAAAGTCCGCCCGTTCCCGGAATTTAAGAGATTGTTAATGCTATTCATGCAAAAAGCTTCCCGTAATTGTAACCCCTGTAGTGAAAAAAGTGTGAAATAAGGATCGTGGTTGCCATATGTGGCGATTTTGCCGAATAAAATGTTTTAAATTCTCAAAGTAAAAATAAAAGAATAATAATGATTTTTCTTTTGTTAGTTTATATTCGTAAGGTTATTTTTTTTTAAATTATAATATCGTGTGCATGGGAAATCAGAGCAGGAATGTAATGCTTTACACGCAAAACAATAAGAATTGAAGATTTCCGAGGCTAATAGGTAAATTATTTTAGTTTGGCGAAAAAATAAAATGGCTCAAATGCCGATTTTGTGAAAGTGAGTTCTAGCGGTTTGCACAGATTTCGGCTTGGCGCAATTTATTGAGAGCTTAAGGAAATAGATTTTTGAAAACAAGTGCAAAGGTTTTATTAGAATACAGCGTTAAATTTTAATGATCCGTGAAGAAATAATGCAGTTATTAAGGGATTTCAATTGATCTATCTCCAGAATTCTCGCCAAATGAGTACATTGATTTAAGTTGGGGGAATTCCGCCAAATTTCAGAAAATTGAAATCTTCTCATTTAGTACATCGGAGTAATGATGAATAAAACACGTTATAGTTGATAATTTTAAAAAATTCGGCTGTATTAAGGGATTCAACTTTTCAAATAAAGGCTTGCTTTACTTTTTCGCGGTCGAAACATTTCCCATATATTATTGCTGCTAAGTCAATGCTTCGAATGATTTCCTGAAAAAACGCTTGCAAAATGGCGTATGTTGGCACTTTGGCGAGGCTTAGATTTGAAACTGGATTTTATTTGAGACTGGGATATATAATGACACTGGTTATAGATAAAAATGAATGTTGGTATGAGTGTATGAGGTTGAAAAACTCCAGCACCGTTGAGCACCGTTGCACCATGAAATTTGGTTCACCTAAGTCTTTTATCATGGAGAAGCTTTTTATGCTATCCGTTTTCCTCTAACTTGCCACCAGGTGGCGCAGCAGAACGTCGAATTCTATTCCGTTTAGCCGTTTGCTATGCGAATATCCTCCAACCGATTTCGATGAAATTTGGTACACGCGAATATTAGAACACGGAGAATATTTTTCACTATCCATTTTGCTGTAACTTGCCGCTAAATGGCGCTGAAAAACATCAACTTCTATACCGTTCGACCGATCGGCAAAAATTTTTTATACTTACACATTTGAGCACGAAGAATATATTCTAACTGCGTTCCTTTTGATGTTACTCACCACTAGATGACACTGCAATGCATTATTATTTTAAGTCGCCACTAGATGACGCTGCAACAGGCCAAATTCTTGACCATTCAAACGGTCGCTATGCAAATCAGTATACATAGCTATTAGAACAATGAGAATATTTTGGCGTTATCCATTTTGCTATAACTCGCCACTTGACGGCGCTGTAGCAAATCATTACTTTATTGAACCACTGGATGGCCCTGCAGTGTATCACTTCTTGACTGTGCAAATGATCGCTATGAAAATAGGTATACATAGATATTTGAACACGGGGAAGAGTTTGGCGCGATCCATTTTCCTATAACTTGCCACTAGATGTCGCGTCAACACATGAACTTCAGGACTGTCCAGCCGATAGTCATGAAAATTCGTATACATCGATATCTGAATGCGAAAAATATTTTCGCCGTATCCGTTTTGCTAAAACTCGCCACTAGATTGCGCTACGCCGCATGGCCTTCTGCACCGTACAAACGATTGCCTTGCAATTCGGTAAGCATGATTATTGGGCACAATATAACGCGATAACCACTTTGCTATATCTGTTTATTACAATGAATAGTAATCACCAGAAATCGTAATATCAAAAAGTCCATTCATTCCCGTGCGAAGAACGGGTACTTCAGCTAGTGGATTTATAAAACAAATACACATTTCAGATTTTTATTTTTGCAAAACAACAATGTGCTTTTTGTAGTATCATTAAGGAATAATTTAATGTTTTTTGGCAGAACCATTTTGAAAACGTTATAAAAATCATTCTAAAAAAAGGGCATTTCTTTATTCGAGAGTTTCTACGTTTAGCATCGACGAGATAAAAGTCAATACTTTTTGACTACAGATGGAACAAGAGAGTTAATGCCTATGTTTTTCACATACAAATGCTGTCTAAATTTAAAAATTAAAATATTTTTATTTTAATGCACACCATATAGCTAATTAAATAGGAAACTTTGGATTTTAAACTATTGTGTCGGTATACTTTGAAAGTAAAAGTTTTTATACTTCATGACTTTAAATGTATACTCTTTTAACCAGTATAAGTTTTTAAGTATTTAGCTACTATTTCTCTAGCTTCCGTCAGCTAAATATGTTAAATTCAAAATTTGCAATAAAGATTTAATATGTCATTGGTGCTTCTTGGACGACAGCCTAATAAAATTCTTTCGTGTCATTCTTTTTAATCACCCTGTTCCTGTGCCATAGAAAGCAGAAAATAATTTGTAACTTTATCATTGGCGCACCCAGAATTTTCTTTTACATTGAGTTTCATCGCATTAATAGGCAGATAAATTAAATAAAACAAAAATTAATTAGTATTAATTTTATAAGTATAATATAATCATTCTTTTGATTTTAGTTAAGTTTATTAGTATGATATGAAAATCATGCTAGTACGAACTAAAGTTTCCCGAGTGTCAGATTTTGAAGTGTATTTCAACTCCTCAAACCACTCCGTTGAGTGGCGCCAATGCACATAATTTGTCTCTTTACTTCCTTGTACGAAGTAAAAGGAAGAGTAGTGATCACGAAAAATTTCGATATGCAGATTTTTATGAAAAAATCGATTTTGAATATCTCTAAATTTACTTTAAACATTGGACGATTGCCCGCGTAAACACCTGGGCCGTATGAACGTGGTTCCTTACCCTTTTTGCACCCTATGTGATCTCCACGAAGAAATGGATTTGACTCACCTGTATAGATATGCCCTGCTCTTCCTGGAATATCAATCTGAGAACGCTACTGGAGGGCTCACTTTCATTTATATATTTACTGTTATCTCTTTTGATATTCAATTGTCTCTCAATGTGCCATCGGAAATAAATAAATAAATACTTACAGAGTTTTTGCGAGACGTCTCAGCTTATGCATGTATGTATGTTCGTTTATGTGAATGTTCCTGACGTCTTACCAACAAGTCTCTTTCGACTAGTTTTTTCTTTTCGTCTCTACACACATATGTACGTAACTCGCATATCTCAAAAACTATTAGTCGTAGAGTATTGAAATTTTGTACTTAGAATTAGTATAACATCTTGTTGTGTACTTTCCTCTTTGGTTCTAATCTACTATACAGTTATTACGCACAGTATGTGTGTTCGGGTGGCAGTTCAGCTCTGGAAAATGCTCTCTTACGATTCCAGATGGTACCTGACAATGTTGAACATGTTTTGTTGTAATAATATTTGTAAACTATCATAAATGTATGATGAATGTGTAGTTCATTAAAAGATCGGCCCCTGGTGGCGTACATTTGAACTAATATTTTTTTATTCGCTCAAATTCTCATACCTTCATTATGTCCTGCACAAAATTTCATAACTTTCTCAATAATAAATTTGTCTGTGGACAGCTTTAAAATGGGGTACTTTTATTTTGGACACCCGATATCCTATATATTAAAAAACTGCATTTGAAAGTAATAACAATCTTTACTAATGCTGTTTTCTGAAATGATATATTCAAATGTATAATAAATACCCTAGAAGCACAAATAGTTCAAAAGACGTTCTGCCAGAAGAAGAACGCATGCTGAACGTCTTTTGAACTAGTTGTGCTACTGGAGTAATAAAATTTCTTTTTTTTTTTATTTGCATTAAAAATACTTCAATTAATGTAATTTTGGAATTGTAAATTGTGCAAGTTCAATTGCATACATAATCTCAAATTTTAAAAAAAATTTTAGAGTAGCATTTATTGATGTAATAAAGAAGAAAAGAAAATATATAAATAACTTTTTTTTTCAAATAAATCATTAAAATCTTAGCAATTAGACAGCGTTTTTAATCAAATTTACTAGGTTTGATTGAAGTAGTAGAGAGCAATTTTAATATAGGCAATATTTGCAAAATAAATGTTTTTGATATCAACTCCCATTAAAGTCTTTTCTTTTTTTTTTTCAGATGCTTGAGCAGTTGCATGTCTTTATCAACAATCTTTTGCTCCAAAAATCAATCGAATTAAATCTGAGTTTTTTATTATTCTGCATATATCAATCTGTTTACTTTAATTCAATATTTGAATTCGGCTTAGCTCTTATTTTTAATAAAGTTTTACTTATTTCTGAATCGAACGAATGTTATATATGCAAAACCAAAACCGCAGTTCAAACATACGAAGATGAATTATTCGCGGAACTATCGTCGTATATATTTAGGTATTGTGAAATCGCTAATATGACTCCGATACTAAAACAAAGTATTTTATGAAAGCAAACTTGCAGTTTTGTTTACGCATTTCCGATATATACTTTAAAATGAACTATGCGCTCGAATCTAGTGGTTCAAGTAGTTTTATGAACTTTAAACATTTTATATGCAAAAGCAATTTGCATCTTCCATTAAATTCAGTGCACAAATAAGATTACAGGAACTAAAATATAAACTCATCAATTTGAATGTACACGCTAAGTAATAAAACAAACAAATGTATTCTCTTTATAATTGGACTGTGGACCTCTTTTGGACACAAACTTCAGCAGTGGAGCTTCTGTCTTACGTAGAGACATTGGAATAGGATTTCAATCTATTTTTCTAAGCGCGAGAGGGAATTAATGAAGTATATCCGAATAAAGCTCTTGCTGGTAGAGACTAACATCTGCTTCAAAGATGTTTATTCAAACTGGATTTCCGAAAATGCGGGACTTACTTCTAAGAGCTTTGGAAGTTCTAAATTTCAATGCAAGTTATTTACACATCTTGAATGTGCTGTCATTAAACGCAAACGGTAAAGTATAAACAAAGTGTAATAATTTGAATATCTGAAAGTCCTCCAGTAAGCATGCAGTTTCTACACCGGTTGTTAGAACTCATATCTTAAATTGTTTGGAAACAAATTTGTAAAATAAAGTAGTCTGAATTTCGTTACGCCTGATTTATTCTAAATTGTGTATGCTTCCACTCACAGAAACATGCTGTCGTTAAACAATACATGTTACTGCACTCGAACTCTAAATTTTAAAGATAACCTATACTCACACAAAATTCAGACAAAGGAATTTGTATGTAATGGAACGCTATTTATTATACCTGCATTACAGAAAAGAGAAGTATGATTTTAGTGGATGTAAGGAAATTGAAGAGCAATATTAGTAGTATATACTACGAAGTAAAAGTTTGAGCTTTTGAAAATTTTGTAAAACCATTAAATCTTGGTAAAAATGTAGAGTACACAAATTTATTTGATATATAAAATAGTAATTTAATTGTACATAGAGTTTTATTTTTTGCTTTATCGAGATTTATTATTATTTACAAATGCCTTATTTATTTTTTTTTTTTACCAGACAGATTCGAGATGGAAAAAATAAGGAAAAGTGACATTGAGAAAGAAAAACGTTTATCCTCGGTAAACGCAATTATTTAAATTCGTTTTCAATTGCTACCTAATCTTATTAAATTGAAATGTTGGAAAGGGAATAAAATGATTATAATAAATCATCATTTTCACTCTTCCGTTTTCTGAGTATAATAAGATATAATCGAAAAGGCAAATTGCAGTATTATTTAAATATTTTTATTTGTATCATGGCTGGTTCTTTTGCAGTATCGTCATTTAAATTTTACTCAGCAACTTTATAAAAACACAACTCCATTATTATTTACTAATAGATTGCTGGTTTATTAAATGGTGTCAATAAGTTGCAATAAGAACTGAAATAATCAAAGTCTACATTTAAAAAAAGAAGTATCAAGCAAACTGAAAATATTTTATGTACTCAAATTCTCTTTTTTTCGAATTTTTCTGAATACTTATTAATAAAACTATCTTTAATGAATTCTCTAAAATATTTTCAGTTGTTCATCGCGATGATTCATTTATGCTACATAACCATCGTTATTGTGTTCATCATATAAGCTTAAAGTTTTAGGGATTATTGGGGAAATTGGAGTCCCAACCATAATATAAGAACAATTTTTTGGAGGGACTCAAACCCGCAGGTACAATATAACTCTACTTATATGCATCATGAACTATTAATTCCTGTGAATATATTATCAAATGACTATCTATAATGGCAAGGTTTTCTTAACTGAAGAGTTTGCTGCAAAAACGGCATTCCTCCGTTGTACAAGAGTTTGGAGTTACGTATACTATCTTGCAGTAAAAAAGAGCTTCTTTCGTTTCGCACCAAAAGGATGTAGCTCAATCGTTAGTTTATTTGCTACTCACGAGATGAAGCTGTCTGCTGGTTAGTTCGTGTTGAATCCCCAAAAGTTTTTTTTGCAGTTTTCTATAAAATGGAACAGTTGGGGCTGCCTCCTTTTTACAGAAAACCCTTCAAGAATGAAGTAAAGTATTTTTCTAACATTGGAATTCGTGTGAGATCTTTTCTTATAGGTTACAAAATACGTTAAACATGTTTAAAGTTCTTTAAAGACACTTAATTAGAAAATTCTTCTCGGTCATTAAAATGTAGTTTTCAAGTAAATATTAAAAGCGTTTGCTTGCACCGATATTTTAGACGTTTCATAGCTGGGTTTCTTGATTGATATGCTCCATAGAACATGTTTCACGTGCCTTAACCATAATATGAAAAAAAAAACTAATTTTACTTCAGATACTCAAATTTCTTAGGATGTCTCTTCACAAGCTTTACCTAATGTAAAACCTTTCCGGTTATAATACTTTCTGAAAAAAATCCTAGAATATAAAATTGAAATGCAAATTTTTTTTTGAAAGAACAGACACTTTTAGAAACGTGACTCATGCACCAATTTTTTTAGACGTTTCATAGCTCGGTTTCTTGAATGATATGCTCCATTGAACAGCTTGCAAAGCGATACTCAGATATTTCTTGAGTCTCAGGCTTGCTCAGTAACGTCAAAATTTACGCAGAATCAAAATACAGTCTTAAATAGTTAAAATTAAGTGCTTTCTATTAAGTTCGACAATCTAGAAAATGGTGTGTTAGATCAGATTTATATTTTATATTCATCAGTACAAACTTACATTTCACAAAATTAATTAAAGTCTATTATCGTGCATTGTATGACCCGAAACTTCATTCATTTTTGGTGATTATTTTTTTACATGAAATTCAGCTCCCTCTACTGTTTAGATTTTTTGATAAAATGTCGATTGTGATCAGTACACATCAATGAATCATTCGGAAATACAAATAATTTTTTAAAGTTACGCATGTAAAATAAAATTCTCAATTAGAAAAGTATTAGAAATGTGAAGTTAATAAATTTTAGTCATTAACACTGTAATAGCATAATTTCTATATTTTAACATCTGTTCAATCTTTTTTTTAACGGAAATATTATTTGACTCTCGTTTTTTTACAACTAATACTACAGTTGTTATTTTATTTTTCAGTTGTTGTTGTAAAATGTTAATTCGTAAAATAAAGTCCATCAATTATTTGGCAAAATGTGTATTCATAAATTGATATTTAATTAATTTTTAATATGTTAAAAATATACGAGGGTAGATTAAAATAAAGGTTTTGTATTTTGATTTCACGCTTTTTGCTATTTGGTGAAAAACTGTAACATATTTGAAAATGCATCTAAAGGGTAGAACAGTTAAAATCAATTTAAAACACTAAGTTACTCAACACCAGCTCAAAAACTTATTTTGTGAAGTTTGTCCTACATAAAATAAACAAAATCATTTTCAAAGCATGTTCTTGTTGATTTCACCTTTACTACCCGAAGAGCCTCAGGTATACCTTATTTTTCCTCGTTATTGTTTTGTTTGCTAAGACATTTATTGTACATAATTGATAATCAGTGAATCAGTATCTTGGAATTTGAAAAATATGTTCCGATAATAAAGAAGATTGCTTATGCTTGGAGATTAAATGAAAGTCAGAAAGATGTAAATCATGACTGCATGGCAGAAAAATTGTTGGAGAATCTTCCAGTGCTTGAATTGCAAGGATTTTGCGTTTCACGAGAGGTGTGTGACATCAGTACAATATACTACTGAAATTTCCATTGAATTTCAAGGAACCACAGGCCTTTACCAACCGAAAAAAGCTAAATTAATTATCGTAGATACTCCTTGTATAATTCCGTCAGTGTAATCATCGTTTTAATAATTAGGTGTTAAATGCGAAGAGGTGGTTCTTCAAGATTTTAAGCGAAGAATAAGCACTTTAATTCTTATGAAACTATTACCCTCTGTTGGTGTTGATGTGAGTAATGTATTGAATGCAATAAATGTCTACTAATATAAAAATTTATGTTGAAAGATGGAAATCATTGAAGCATAAACATAGGTCTAAGCAGATTTTTTTCGGTAACAATTAAAATAAAACACAAGGTATCGCTGCAGTTCACATTTTTTCTTTCGGGAGATATGGGTGGGGGGGTGCAGATAAAAAAGCGAAAACGCTCTTTAAAATAAAAAAATGTGTTAGACTACTTGGTAAATTCTTTTATTTTTAGAATTATACCAGCGTCAATCGTCATCATCGCATAATCTACTAAACAAGAAAAACATCTTTGATGCATCAAAGGTTATTCATGTGCATCAGGTTCTGTATGTGCAATCATGAAAGTGAAGTTAATCAGTACTAGATCTCCACCATTTACGAAGTCGAAAACCTTTTTTTTTCCCACTGAAGACAATTTAACCCTCCAAGCGCCTGTGACGTAAAATTTCGTCCACTTCATTCCAGTCTTAGCTGCGATGCATCCATAATTTAAATTATTTGTAACACTCAGGTATAAATTATGTTTTGATATTAAAGCTTTGAAGCAATTTAAGAGCTTATATCTTTCTAATAATAAATTTCTTATCAATATTTTTTTTTACATTTTTGTAATTTTAATGCTGCTTGAAAATTTTACCGCGAAAACAACTTTATTTTCCCACTTCCAAGACGCTCAGGGGGAACTCATTTTCTTACAGTACCTGGTGCGATAAGCATAAACAGTACGTGTAATTTTTCTACGCATTCCAATACTGTATTTCTTTGAGTGGGGCGTTCATATGGTGAATCGAAAAGTGAACACAACTCAGCTAAACTCCTAATGTTTCGAGATAAACACTGCAATACATATAACCCCGATCATAAACGAGGCTCTGGAGAGCTGTTACGGTAACACCCTTTTCATTAAAGCATATCCATCATCAATAGTGCTTTACAGTACGGGTAAAGATATTATCTCTTATCGTATTTATGGGATTTTACGTTTAATACGGCTGATGAGTAGACAGCCATGAAAATCTTTACATTTTGTGTACTTGAAAACCCACCTGAAGGATTTTATAATTTGAAACACTTCTAAAATGCAGTAAGCAATAGTATCTCTATGAATGAGGCAAAGGGGGCGAATTGTAATACGATTAAACTTTTTAGCGTATCCCCAAATTTAATGATTAATTCGATAATGAGCTTTTAGCTTCTAATTTACTGATGTGAAAAGTGTATGGAGTATTGACGATTAGTCCAAATGTTTTATAATGCGTTCTTAAATATATTTCACCCATACAATTTCTTGTTACGAGTAAAATCATAGACATTGCCATCCCTCTAACGGTTTGTTTTAACATCTATGATAGAAAAATTTCGAATTCGTGGGCACTCTAGTACATAAATGGTACTTTCTGTTAATTTGCTACCTTTGAAAATATGTTTTACACTCACTTGTTCTAAATTAAAATAAATGGCAAAAACTCATTAAAAGAAAAGAAAAATATAATTATAATAGAATATATTATACAGTTACTGACAAATATTCAACACATTTCAAAGTTCCTCAATCGTATCATTAAAAATGCAAAACTCTGAACGACACAAAAAAGCAGCTCTATTTTAAAATTTGTTAAAATAAAATCATAGAATTCAAAACCATTACACCATAACTGTGTTTTTTTGTATCATGCTGAGCATACTTAGGCAATTTTTAAGTTCTGATGTCAGATTTCTGACTGTCGTCGACTGGTTAAGTTAGTAAGCTTGGTAAGTTCTCCCAGTTAGTTTTCTAACGGAGTAATATAATAACTTCAAACAATGCTTTTAAAAAAAATCTTTACATAGGACTGTGGAGGATCGTAATCATACTGTTAAAAAAAATTCACCATTATTACACAAGAACTATGTTACACTGCATCACACTGAACGTCCTAAAAAGTGGATATGAATATATCACACAAAAGCAAAAATAATCCATTTAAAAAATCTGAAATTATTTAAAATTCTTAATAATATAAAATTATTTTTAATTCGATAAATGTAAGCAATAATGTTAGTTGTCGGAATATAGATAAGATTCTATCTCTCATCAAACTTCTACAGTCAATAACGCGTTTATTAAAACAATCCTCTTATAATGGAAAACGTGTTGCAGATTTATACCCTTACTATACCCCCGGTTCTCGTTTTCAATAAGTTACAGTACATGTTCCAAGCGCAAAGCTCGGGTCATTAGGAAATATATGAGGGCGTCCCTACATTTGTCTACAGCTTTGTAGCAGACGAGGTTTCGATTTTGAATATCAGTGCGCGTGGCTTTAAAATTAACGATACGCGAAGTTCGATACAAACACTGGAAACTACACTTATCATTTAGCACGTGTAGTTTTGGGAGGTGGAATCATCAGTCAAAATGCAACCTTTACAATAAGAGGTAATCAGAATTGATTTCTGTTATAATTTATTTCCAGTACTACTGCAGAGTATTTAAATGTTCGATGGCCTCGCTTTGAAAATTAAAGAGTAATTAAAAGTGTTTTTTGTTGAATTTGTTTGAAAATATTTGTTTATAAACTGCTATTTTCTACATTTAAAACAAAAAGAGACTTTAAAATAGCACACACAAGTATAAAAATAAACTCACGGATCATTTTTACTTGTGTGAAAGAAGAAACATATCATTGGTGGTGAAGGGTGGGCCTCTTGTACCATCCAAAATGCTTTTAATTTTTAAATTTATGTGTATTATTTATTAAGTTCTTTATATTTTTAAGAATTAAGGACCAGTTTTTTAAGTTATTATGTTTTATATTTCGTTCATTTAGTTAAAAATCATAAAATAAAATGTGAATAAAAACAATAATAAATCGGCATTGATGAAATGCCAACATGTTAGGAAAGCCAAAAGACTACTGTAACTAGTATTTCCACGAAACCAACATATATTATTTTTAAATTCCATACCATGGGCCCTATTAAAAACGATGTATAAAAGGTTTATAGTTCTTTTACAGGAACACAAAAAAAAGTTCCAATTGATTATAGTGTATGAGCAATAAATCTTGAGAATGCATTTAACAGCCATAAATATAGTATTTTAAAATTCTTATTTAAATTCATAAAATCATCTTTTCTATGGAAAATTAGGGAGGGGATATAAAATAGAAGCACACAAAAATTACAATACATTACAGAATCTGAACCGTAAATGTTGAAAGTGCATTTTAGAATCGTTAGTCTACTTTAAGTACAATAACAAAAATAATATAATATATATTATTGAGGGCTCTCTATAGAGAACGGCGGACATAGAGGTTATGGCTTCTTTCACGCAGTCACGAAACTGCTTTTATTTAAGGTGAAAGAAGTAGTTGAAAGAAGTAGTGATTGAAAGAAGTAGTTTAGCGGGATTGTTATAGTTGATTTAAAATATCCGTTATGAGTTTTGCATACGGAAATATGTAAATATAGGAAGGTATTTTTATGGCTCACTTTTTTGGCATGGTTTATTTTTATTAATCTTTCGATTGAGAATCTCTAGCGTATAACGTCTACTTATATCTGACGTATACGGTACCAAAATTTATGATATATTTCTAAGCTCATGGCAACAACGAGATGCAAACATTAGTGTAATAGCTATAACACATGCGCAAAATCCAAATTAACAGTTCAATGACGCAAATGAAGAAAGCATATTCGTAACTGGTTACTTTTACTTACGTATGCCACGCAATAGTTGATTACAAAATAACAGTAATGCACACGCCAAAAATGCAAGATCTTTTCACAGCTTTGAAATATCTAATTTACAATTTTAGGCTCGTTTATCGCAATGAGCTAAAGTACATATTAGTTATTCCTGTTTCTTTTATATTATTTTAACCAAGAATACATATTAAATGATGTAACCATTCTACATAAACACCAGGTTGCTAACTTTGACACATTAACTCTGATGTTACTAAACTAAAAAAAAAGTACCCATTATTTGAAACTAGCAGACCCGCACGGCGCGGGGCCTTCGCAATTAGTAACGGGCCTGCGCGTGTATTTTGATGAGCCATCCAAAGAGGCCTACGGATGCTCGAGTCTTCACGTATACATCAGGCATTTTGTAAGCTTCCCAGTGCTTTCAAACGTTATTTAATGTATTTTTAAGTAGTAATTGTGTTACTAATTCAAGTACGAACTCATGATTAATTTGTTTGCTATGATACATATTGACATAAAGAAAATAGATGCATATAATTTGAAGGAAAAACAAAGTAGCGCTTACTCTCATGATTCACGATTGCTTATTTTAGTTTCACAAGTGGATATTTAATATACTTTAAAATAACTAAATACACAAATGAGAAAGACATTTTTATAATGAATATTTCATGAACGTAGTTGTATTTCCTACGTTATTTTAAACAATTCAACATTAATCTTTAACAAATGATGTTTTAAAGCGCATATCAGTGTTTTCGGGATATCCTGTATATTGGAGAAAATTGATAAAATACGCTCTATAGCGTGATCCCTGAATTAATTATTCTTTAATAAAGACAATTCATGTAGTATATATTATTCTTTTGTCGCTTTCTCAATCGAACTTAGGAATTGAGCAAGTATAATGAACGCTTGTACAAAATATTAACTACATTTGAAGTTTCTGTATAAACGGTCAGAAATCAATAATTTATAATTTACTGTATTTCTGCACTGTACGAGATGTAAATCTTTATCACATAATCAAGGCATATATAACTGATAAATAACATTTTCAACAGGCAAAATTAAATTGTCTAAATAGTATCACAACGTCATGCTTATTTACAAGAATAAAAACTACTCAATTAATACGATTTCTGATTAAAATAATTTATTTATAAATAACACATGAGTAATTATTCACTAAACATGATTTAGATACATATTTTTAGAATTTCTAAATACATTATAAGCGTTCACTTACCTTTAAATTCAGAGCAAAATGTTCGAATTTTAGGATAAATTTTCATGAAAGAAAATGGCGCAAGATTCACAAAACGATTACCTGCATCTAAAGTTCTTTAGTACGACAAAAGTATAAAAAAATTGTTTTAAAATAAGAAAATAATATAACATTTATAATACTTAGAATAATAAAATAGAATACTGTGACTGGGGAAAACAGGCCTCAATGATAAACTCATCTTTAGGGATGGCAACTCATAAGCAGGCCCGTTGCTTAGCGATGGCCCCGCATGGCGTTGCCCGTGAACCCCTTAAATTATGCGATTTACAAAATCTGACATGTAAACTGCAACTCCAGATTAGTACTCTAGGCCGCAATTATATAGCAGAATGTGCAGATAATGGTTCCAGAGTTTCAGGTACGTACTTACAAACGCACCACTAAAAACAACTCACTGCTGTGACGTCACACATTTCTCCCATTTGAAAAAACGGAAGGGGAGTTTCGCATAGTATTCGAATGGCAGAACAATTTTTCACAAAATAATTTTTTAAACCACAGTTTTTAAGTAATATTTTTAAAAAATTGGCCAGGTATTGTAAAAGGAATAGATATAGATGAAGAAAAATAAACATATAATTTGCTTTAAAATTGCTGGAGTTATTAAATATTTCAATCAATTAATCATATAGATAGATAGATTTGGCGTAAACCTGATGAAATTTTCGTGCCATTTCATGCTTCTCAAATGCAAACGGTTTTTTACTTTTGCGGTTACCACTCACTTTAAGCATAAATCTTTTCATGAGGCCAAAGTTCGCCATATTTCAATCAATTAATCATAGAGATAGATAGATTTGGCGTAAACCTGATGAAATTTTCGTGCCATTTCGTGCTTCTCAAATGCAAACGATTTGTTTTATAGTAGCATTCAGGCGAAACTCGCCAAGCAAGGCAACGTAAAAAACGGTTTTTTACTTTTACGGTTACCACTCACTTCAAGCATAAATCTTTTCATGAGGCCAAAGTTCGCCAAACATGACGATGGGATCAAAAATGGGATTTTAATTAATAATTTAAAAAGTAATTAAAATTTCAAAATTCTGAGCCTCAGGTGTACATTACCGAAGGAATGGGCTCATATGTTCGAATTTTCAGAGTTCTGCGTCCAGTAGTTTTTTCTGGACGTCGCACGCATGCAGATTTTCAGACATTCATTTTTATTGATATAGATTGGCGCAAAACTGACTAAATGTCCGTGCCATTTCATGTTTTCTAATGCATGCGATTTTGTTTCACAGTATCATGCTGGTGAAACTCGTCGAGCATGGCATCCTGAAAACAGTTTTTAATTAATAATTAAAAAAGTAATTCAAATTTTAAAATTCTGATTCTCAGGTGCACATTATCGGACTCATGTGCTTATATATTCAAATTTTACGAGTTCTGCGTGCAGTAGGTTTGTCTGGAGACCGCACACATACAGACAGACAGATTTACAAACATTCATTTTTACTTCCTTGTACGTAGTATAAGGAAGTAATGTGATCCCGAAAAATTTTGGGGGCCAAATTTCGACGAAAAAACCGATTTTGACTACCTCTAAATTTAATTAAAAAATTTTTTTCGATGCATCGCATCGTAGGCTAGCATGCACGATCATATTAAAGCGTCTGCAACTCATTTTGACCAGTGGCGAGTCTACTGTGGCCAGTTTTTCCATGCCGTCTGTACGTACGTACGTATGTATGTAACTCGCATATCTCAAAAACTATTGGTCGTAGAATGTTGAGATTTGATGCTTAGGATTGTTCTATGATCTAGTTGTGCACCTCCCCTTTTGGTGGCAATCGAATGGATAGTTTATGTACAGGACCGCCCAAAAGATTCGACATACATTACGCTCTATGGGCCGAAATTCATTAAACTCGCATATCTCAAAAACTATTAGGCGTAGAATGTCGAAACTTCATATTTTGGATAGTTGTAACATCTACTTGTGCACCTCCCCTTTTGGTTCCATTCGACTGGATAGTTTATCTACAGGACCTCCCAAAACATTCGAAATACATTACGCTCTATGGGCCGAAATTCATTTAACTCGCCTAACTCAAAAGCTATTAGGCGTAGAATGTCGAAACTTCATATTTTGGATAGTTGTAACATCTAGTTGTGCACCTCCCCTTTTGGTTCCATTCGACTGGATAGTTTATCTACAGAACCGCCCAAAAGATTCCAAATACATTACGCTCCATGGGCCGAAATTCATCAAAGCGTTTTTTAGAGGTATTGGGCTATTTCAAACGACTCAGAAGTGATGTATGCTGTAAAGAGTTAGAAAATGAATTTCTCCATTAAAAAAAGTGTCTTTATCATTTATAGTTCTGATACAGGAACACTCAAAAGATTTCCAATGCATTACGGTCAATGACAATTTTAGGGGCATTCATCCATTTCAAGCAGAATACCGTCCTACCACATAAGTTAGGTAATGGTCGACCACGGTAACGTGTCTCCCTCAAGAACTACGCCAAAAGTCGCCAAGCTTGGCGACTTTTGGTGTACGTGTGTGCATATTTAACTCTCGAATCTCAAAAACTATTATGAAATTTCATGTATAAGATTGTTGTAAGATCTAGTTGTGCATCTCGATTTTTGGTCCAATCTACTGGAAAGTTTATTTACAGGACCACCGAAAAGAATTTCATCACTTTAATGTCTATGGACATCTTCAATATTATACAACTGTAGACATTCATTGTACTGTCCATGCCCAAAATCTCGCCGACTGTCGTCGACCTTGGCGAGTTTTGACGAAATATCGCCAAATTTGGCGATAGTCAGTCATTTGGTCCATGCCCAAAGTATCGCCATTTGTCATCGTTCTTGGCGATTTTTGGCGAAATATCGCCAAATTTGGCGATAATCTGTCATTGTTTGGTCCATGCTTAAAATCTCGCCAAATGTCATCGAAATTGACGAGTTTCGCCGAAATATCGCCAAATTTGGCGCCAAAAATTATTTCGTATTTTGTATAACTCTAAAACTTTAACCCGTAGAATTTTGAACTTTTGTATTTAGAACTATTGTAATATCTAACTGTTTTCAATATATTTTTTGACAGCAATCGACTGGGAATTTATTTACAGGGTGAGCCAAATGACTTTAAATACATTGAGGTGTATGGATGCATTCAATTCATTGAAAGTCTGTGGTCAATGACTACTTTGACTGTCCCCAAAATCTTGTAAACTATCTCAACTTTGTCGGCTTTTGGCGACATATCGCCAAATAAAGTGTCCGAAGGAAATCTTTTAAACTGAACTCAGCTTGGCGATATCGAAATATATGGCTAGAAATCGCTAAACCTTACTATTACTGATATTTTATATCTTTCAAACAAATAAGTTTAGAGGAAGTGCGTCGAAAATATTTTTGATTTAATAGACGTGCAAGGAAGTCATGTGTTGGACACATCAGATTTTTATTATTATAGATATATCATGACGCTCATGAATAGAACGGCACCACACTAATTTGACGAAATCTGCAGCTTCTACAATTAATAAGTATTTCTGCAGGAATTTGTACAACACGTTGTCATCCAATACAGTACTTTTATAATCATTTTATGAATGGAAATGTCACTAATTATATCTTTTCATACATTTTGAAATGTTAGTACTTGGCTTCACCAACATGGCCACCATTGGCTTTTATGATGACACTCAAAATTTGTAGCAACCTTAATATAAATAAATTTAATGGCAAATACTTTTAAAACAAAAAGTCGTGATTTTCGTTGAAATGAATCCAATCATTTGGCCAATACTGCATTAAATATAAAGAACAGAAGATAGGGTGACGAAGCTGGCTGCCTTGAAGGTAGTTTGAAAAAAAAAAAAAAACACTTTACAGCGCCGATAAAATTTGAAGGGATTTAAGATTTTTATGTATTTTCTGTTTATTTCAAAATCTAGCAATCGAAAATACTAATATCCTTGGTGCGTTGAACTGTGCACAAATGAACTGATAAATGTAAATGTGACAAATTTTATTTTTGGAATGCGGCCGATTACAGACAGCATGGATCGAGGCCGAAGGGAGGGTACCCTTCGTGAAGTCTTTCGTACCCTTCGTACGTTCGGAAGGGAGGTACCCTTCGTACGGGCTCCTGACCCGTATTTACGGAAAGTTTTGGAGAAAACCACGCAAAATTCAGAACGGCTAGGTCGACAGACGCGACCTTGGTTTGAACCGGGTACTTCTCGTCTCCCAGTCGAAAGCGCTATTATTTAACCTTTAAATGACTTGTGTTAAGGCAACAAACCCAATTTAGTTTCATAAACATAAAGCAAATAAATTGAAGCTTTAGTTGCAAAGTTTTTAAAATTCATATGTGTTTGATTTTACAAAATTTTATGAAAAAAATTTCTCTTTTCAAAGCTATCTGCTTCCTGTTTACTAAATAAAACTTATAGTGCAAAAGGCATTTAAGGGTTAAAACATTTCATACGTAAAGTTATGATCTAGAATCTTATTGAATGACCACCTGTTATATTTCTACGAAAAATTAGTGTAAAATGTGAAAGTTATTCACCCTAATGGGAATTTTCAGCTTTATATAAACTCTCATAAATTGTGAATGCGAAAGAATATTCAAAGCACAAAACTTTATATAACTCTGACATGAAAATATTTGTTGAGCAAAATTACTCTTTTATAAGTCAATATAAATCATAAATAACCATTCTGTCTCATTTTAGTATCCACGTTGATTCTCCGGGGTGAAATCAGGCAATAAAATCCCATAAAACAACAAAGTGCGTCTTGCGATAAGATAGAATCTTATTTATACTCAAGTACACTCTGCTTATATGATGGATCCCCTTATTAAAACACACGCTTTAGGAATGAAAGGGGTGTTATGATATTTGGGTTTAACTAGTCTCCGATGGGTCGTTTGCAATATACGTAGCTGCATTTACCTCGAAATGTTCGAACTTAAGTAGAGGTGTGTATGTAATAACTTTTATTCTACTGAGAGATACTTGTCTTTTCGCTGCGGTATAAAGCGCGTTCGTGTTATGTCAGTTAACTTTTTAAAATATTGGGCTGGTTGTAAGGGTAATTTTGGTTTTCTAGTATGAAATAAAATTCTTTTTCATTTAAAGGATGGACCTTAATCAATTCCGTATAATTTATGCTACCGTCGTATGCTGTCGTTTGACAGATTTCTTGCCATCTGTTTGGCGACTTCGTGATTCTGCTTTCATAGAATTTTTGGTCTGTCAGAAAAAAACATAGTCATAATATGTATACTATGTCAGGAGTGACATAGTATACATACTATGTCACTCCTGAATGCCTCCTAATCCATCGTTAGTGAAATTTTTATCAACCAAAAAGCTTTGTGAGCGTCGAAGTTTTACCAGCTATGTAAGGCATTGCATTCTCATGAAGGAACATGAATCTTTCGGCATTTGTCGATTCTGATTATTTCTCTGTAGCGTCTTTCTCCAATTTCATTATGTATTGTGCCAAACAGGTTGTGTAGTGGTTAGAAAGCCATTCTACCACACCACGGGTTGGGTTCGATTCCAGGCACGGGCCTGTGTGTAGTTTCTTCCGTCCCTTCATAGGAGGCAGCACTGCTCCACCTATTAGGTGCCTCCGTAATAAAAAGACCAATTATTCCTGACTTGGTAGTGGCCAATGCCTGTAAACGGCAAGTGTCCAGCATTGGAGAGAAAAAATTAACATCTAATTTAACATCTAAAATTATCATTTGTATTCTAAATGTCTTCTAAATCCCAAATACTTCATCAAAAATGTCAGAAAGTTGACCAGAATGTAAGTCCTTTTTGAAAGAAAACTCTCTTGAATGGAAGTTTTTTAATCAGATCTGACACGTTCGTCAACACCATAAACTTGGCGTAATCTTTGTGAGCCTCAGCAGCTTGCATTGTATATTTTCCTATAAACTCTATATTAAAATTATTCAAAACCAATAGCTACAACTATGACTACTCATATTTAACTTCTGAAGTAAGCTAAAATTGACAGCAGTCAAATGACTTTCATAAATTTTCCAAAACAAGCGCCATCTATTTGTGAAAACTGAAGTGACTTTCGTGCCAACCCAGTCTTAAGTTTTAATTTCGTCCCTTACGAGATAATTCCAGATAATCATCTCCTTTAGAAATAATATGCCCTCAAACAGAATAATCTAACTGTTAAAAAATTTATCACAATCACATGGTGGATCCTTAATCGCAAAACAGACCAATAAATTTTCTTAATCAGATATTTGCAAAATTTTAAATTTCTATGGATTCTGTTAATTTATTTATGACCTTGGAGGCATCCTTGTAGAATTAATACTCAAGAAACCCGATTGGCTAGCTTTTCTTCTAAATCCAAATTATTTTTCAACTCTTTCCATGCATTAAGCAATAACTTTGATCTCGTGGAAATCGATACATGATTTTTAAAAGTCGCCCAATATTTTCAAGCTGTTGACTTTGCATATTTTATATTCCTCACAAATTCTTTAACAATGAGTATTCTTTTTTCATTCGGATATTGTTGCATTTCTTAGTAAAATGTGAAAAAATATTTCTCGAAGAACAAAAAGAAAAAGAAGTGGGACCCTTTTAAAATTGTTAATTTTTAGTTATTTCACCTTGTAAATAACAACTGGATTTAGAACTTTTTTTAAGTTTTCCTGTCCAGTAAATTTTGATTATCCCACGCAGTCTATTAACTAAAATTTTCCAGCTCACTGGCTTCCAAATTTTAAGAGTTTCTCTGCTGATCACAAAAACTCTGACGTTTTAGTCCCATTTCTTTATTTTTGTTTCACGAACAACAGATTTGATTTCTCAAAAAAAAAAAGATATGGCATTTTTTGGAACAGCTCTCAGTTTTTCAGTCAGTTAATGTCAGGGTGTTATTTGTCACTGCAAACATTTAAAAAAACTGAAAAGCGCTGAAAACTATTTCATCTAAAATGGCGCCTACTGTATATATGTGTATCCATGATTTTTACCACATTCATACGAGTCAAGATAATCCAATAATTCAAGTCTCAGCGCTCACAATTCATTCGATTACGTGCCGATCCACTCCCAATGAATTCTGGGTATCGGACCCAAATTGTTCCAACATTCTCCTGAAATTTTCATTATCTTCTTTCACTCCTGATTTTTTATTTTACTGTTTTTCCTACCGTTCTTGCGGTGATCCGTTCTTTGGAAAAGTTAAGAAGAAAACACTTATTTCTGGCCGTCAACCCCCGCGAGAACGAAACATCATGAAACTCACCAGCTGCCTCCATTTTCAAAATGAATGCCGGGGAAATGGCGAGTGAAAAGTGTATATAGATATATGTATATAAATTCACACAATCCTCGGTATTTTTTTTTTGTCTTCCGTCAGCTGTTTTGTCTCTATTTCTAATGGTACATCGCACTCTTCCACACTCACTCCGCGCGCGGTATTATGGGAGCGGCGGAGGAAGAAAGCATTATGCAGAATATCAAGAATAAGTCAAAATCTATTTCGTTTCCTTCACGGTTATCACCCTGGCGTTCTCGCGAGTAATCTAAAACAAATATAGATACCGGGTGTTTAGAAAAATAAAGTGGAGATGAGAAAGGACGTTACGCACTCCTTGGGGAGTCTATTGGATAAGTGCGTTTTCATGTTAATAAACAATGCTTCGAACAAAAAAGTGCCGGGGGATGGCGAGATTGGAAAGCGAAAAACTCTATTCCATTCTTTTTGAGAAATAAATCAAGGGGCCAGTAAAATCAAATTAAGTTCGGTGAATTTTATAAAATTAGATAATCGGAAACCTTCACATTATAACTTTGAATATTTTTCCAGTTATGCGCTATGTTAGGGAGTTTTAATTTATGTGTCATATAAATCTGATTTCCTGATATTTTTAAATTACAAATGAACCTAAACAATGTTCTAGTTTTGTTCTGTGATAATTATTAAAAGCAAACTGTAATTTTGTATAGTTTAGTTGTTTTTATGAAGCTGTTGAATAATCGTAACCACAGAATTTTAAATGTCGGAAATAACATGCATGGCATTTTATACAAGTATATAATAATATCAAAAATCTTTTGCATACAATGCCGGCAAAAAAAAGACATTTCAATGGCACAGTAATAATATTGACAGTTAAGCCGTGTGCTCCAAAAAAATCTACACTGCATGCTTTCATAGAAATGCGGGTGTGAATTAAGATCATGCAACTAGTTCGGAATGCTGGAAGTCTTTTTGGCGTATACAGGGTTTCCAGTGATCAAGAAAAACCTGGAATAGTCAGGAAATTTTGCTTTAACACTTTAACAGAAAAAAAGTCAGAAAATATTGCAAATTTTGTCTAAAAACCAGGAAAATCTTGCAGTATGACCCGAAAATTATCTGAAATGCGTCTTTATAAATTAATTTTGCATTTGTTATATGTCTGAAAAAAATAAAAAATGACTAGACATAGATGGGTAACAGTGGCTGAAACGGATTTTTTTCCCAATTTTTTTTTTTTTTTGGGGGGGGGGGGGGGGGGAGGAGGCTAGTTTAAAAAAAAAGAAAAGGAAAACAGCTGATTTAACCTAAATACGATAAAATAAAATTTACCCTAAAGCAAAGTTTTTCTCTGTTTTTTTTTTTTTTTTTTATATTAGGCCTTTTTTCAAATTAAGCTCCCAAAAAAAAAATTCTGCATCCGCCACTTTTGCACACCTATATTAAGTAAGTGCTAGTAATACATTATTAAAAACTCTTATTCCGTTAATATATGCCGTGGTAGTTTCAGCAGAAGAGACTACACTTCAAAAAAATTCTGTCAAATTTATAGAAAAAACGGTCAGCCAGGACGCCAGTTTATTTCGTTTTACAGAAGTCTTCCGTAAATTTTACAGATTCTCAGACTATTTTACAGAAAGCCTCCGTGTACAGAAAAAAATACGAAAGACTTCTGTAAAACATACAGAAAGAAACTGGCGTACTGGGTGACAGTTTTTTTTTTTTTTTTTTTTTCTGTCAGTTTGACAGACTTAAATTCGCAGTGTACCTGAACGTTTTTTTTTTTCCTAGCGTCTACTCGAACAAAATTGCTTCAATTCCTATTTGAATGATAAATTTGTCCTTTTGCTACAAAACTGCATAGCTTTAATGTAAAATGACTGTATTTTGAAAGGCGAATGAATTACTTTTAGGGAGTATGCAAGTACTTTGCTTTATCCTAGTACTTGGTCACAGAAGACTGTAATGTGCAGTAATAATGAAAAGTCGTTACTGCATTACTATTGGATTATTTATTTATAGTAATATATATAAACTAGTGTAATACCTCTCCTATACTAAGAGAGATGTATGTGCTTAACAATTATAAAACAGTTGTTGTTGTTATTGTTGTTAATGCCCTCTGGTAAACCGTGGAGCTGGGTTAGTTCGACGGCAATGAGCAAAATAGAGCGGCTTCCATGCTTATTGAGCTCTAGTGGGAGGAAGATCGACTTAGCTCGAAGTCCCCTAATTTAGAACCAATTCCAAAAGAGACACCAGCCCCTTAATTGGCGCCCCCAGAGGTATCGCTTAAAGACGGGGGACATTGGAGCCACGACAGATTTCACGTGCACCAGCTCCCTTTAGTGTACACGGTCCTACGGCAGTCCTGGCGAGAGAAGTTATTACCCTCCCAAGCGGTGCCCAAGTTCGGTGCTACTTAGCTTTCGGTGTTCTTATGGAAAACCGATCTTAAGCCGATTGGACCACTTCAGGACATAAAGCACATGCAATTTTGAATTTATTATATTTTCAAATTTCAGTAAATTAATTGATCAGATTTGTTTAAGATAAAAAATTACAAACAAAAGTTTCATGATAATTTTACTATACAGTAAGCTTCATGTACCCATCCTGTACTGTTGAAATGCTTTATTCAACCCTCAAGAGATTTTGACCTGGAATACAGTTCCTTACAAAAGACATGACCTTCGTCACTTTTCACACCGTCAAGCCAGAAAGTCATCTTTAAATCTGAACTTACAATTTTTCTTCCGTTTTCAGACAGTTTCTGCTTTCTGGTATTTTAGTTTTTCATGTTGTCCAAGTTCCAGTTTTGGATAAGTCTCATACGTTCTAGAGATGGGCGGTTCGACTCATTTTACTGATTCGAATCTCGACTCACTCACTACTTCGATGATTCGAATCAGTGATTCGAATCTTGAATCAATAAAACAACTAAAGAAATTTTCCCTCTCTCTGCGCCGAAAGCCGTACTATTTAAACACCCTTCACCCATTCATCGGGTTTCTTCTCCGCTGAGTTCTCCAGTTAGCATCTCTCTCTCCTTGCTCGAGTAAAACTAGTGTTTAAACTGCCCGAAATGAAAATACAGGGGAGCTTCGTATGACCCCCTGGGCCATACGAAGATTAAAAGGTTAAGTTTGGTGTCAAAGCATTCGAAATTTTATGCAACAATGGGGGTTCCTAAGGGGGGGTCGAGAATCAATAAAAACGCGCTCCGATGGATAGTTTCCGAGATATACGACGTTAATTAATTATGGTAATTAGACTAATTAACCATGATTTAGGCTTAAAAGGACTGCAAACATGTAGAAATTGGCTCTGGGATGGTTTCCAGGCTTTGGAGATGCCGCCGAAGGAGGCTAGTGTTTAAAATGCCCAAATTGAAAATATAGGGGAGCTTCGTATGACCCCCTGGGCCTGTAAGATTAAAAGGTTAAGTTTGGTGTCAAAGCATTCAAAATTTTAAGTATCGGTGGGGTGTTGAGTCTAGGGGGGGTCGAGAATCAATAAAAACGCGCTCCGGTGGATAGTTTCCGGGATATACGTTAATTAATTATGGTAATTAGACTAATAAACCATGGAGCTGTTTTTTTCGCGATCCGGTATCGTAATCAACGGAGAGAAAGCAGTAGCAAAAGCATCACAAGCTGGTATTGATCTCAGGATTTTCTTATCGCCGGCCTCAGAGGCGTAGCCAAGGGGGGGTTAGGGGGGTCATAACCCCCCATGAGGAATTTTTTGCCATACAAAATGTATATTCTTCACTACATTATCATACACACGTATACATATATATGAGTTGCAGTAGTCATAACCCCCCCCCATGAAAAATTTCTGGCTACGCCCCTGGCCGGCCTGTATTTTTGACCTTTATCGAATTCGAGATTTCACTGAAATGAAAATGGGAATATCGGATATTTGATGTTGAAATAAAACCGATATGTCGATATTTATCGATTTTTGGCCCAGTCCTACTGAGGGGCTTTTGCCCCCCCCCAAAAAAAAATGGGACCCTTTACTTAGCTTACAATTGAACTTTATCTTTAAATTTGATACCCAGCCCACCCCGAAATAAAATCCTGGCTACGCCACTGTCAATAACACTAACTACGCCACTGCTTTAGACCCTATTTTGTATTTCTCTGAATTACGAAAGAAAAGAAAATAATTCCCCTTAAACGACAAACAAGGTAAAAAAATATCTTAAAAGAAATCTGCAGCAATAAAGCGAAATGTTATTTTGCTTACTACAAAGTCCTTTTGTGAGAGCGCTTAATACCGCCCCTGTATCCTTCATTAAAAGTGACAAGCACAATCCTAACTTTATTTCATTCTATTTCCCTTCACATGAAAACCCGCCACCATGTAAACTTAACGTTCCGTTTTTTTTTGTTTTTTTGTTTTTTTTTTGAGGGTGGGGGCAGGGGGACATATATTGAAGTTAAAAGTAGAAAAGGGATGTTTCAGAAAAATTTTAAACAAATATTAAACCAGCCAGACAAGTTGGAAGGAGGGAGTACCCCCGAGGAAAAAAGGTTTAAACAACTTTGAGACACCCCCCCCGCTCTTCCACGAGCATTGGCATGTAATATTTGGATGGGGTGACAAAATGTTTCCGATTGTAGAAAATATCGTTATTATAAATAGCTCTGATACTTGAATTTTCTTAATTTTTTTTTCGGGGGGGGGGGGATTGACCCCTCTTGCCCTTAGGAAGTAACGCCTATGTCCCCCGCCAAAAGCAAACGATGTTCGACCCACTCCACACCCACAGACAGATGAAACTTTAAATCCGACCACCAACCAAGAAATGAAACACCAAAGATTCGAAAAAAACACTTCAATTAAATGAAACATCCTTTCAACTCTTTTCGACTCCTTTCGACTCTGAGTCGATAGAAGATTCGAAAAAAACCCTCCAATTAAATGAAACATCCTTTCGACTCTTTTCGACTCCTTTCGACTCTGAGTCGATAGAAGATTCCAAAAACTAACAAATCTCAACGATCGTATACAATCACCGAAACAGAGGGAAACACTGAATCAGTAAAGATTCGTTGCTGCACCAACTCAGTGACCAACTCAGCCACACCCACTCATTTGCTGTTTCAAATCATCTATCGACTCAGAGTCGAAAAGAGTCGTAAAGAGTCGAAAAGAGTTGAAAGAGTAAGGGAAAATCTCTGGGAACGGCAAAGGGAAAATAAGTTTTCCTTCCCTTCGAACTTGGAATGTATTTCCCCACAGTTGAGGTCTTGAGATTCGAATCAGTAGAGAGTGAGTGTAAAGACTGATCCACTCAGTACCAAGATTCGAATCACTGATTCGACTCATCGAATCATTGGCCATCTCTAATACGTTCAGATTACTGTATCACTTCCTGCTAGATGGACTCTTTGCATTGAGGGAAGCCTTATTTTGATTGGAGATTTTGAGAAATAAGACACACATAAAATAACAGCTAAAGGAAATGTTATCATGTCTTGCGCTTACTTAAAGTAACGGAATAAAATCGGCGGAGTAAAAATCAAAACTTTTCTTAGTTAAATTTTTAAAACATCGGCATCGGCAGATGGTTTGTCTTTTACTTATCTCCAAATAATGTGGCAGCTGTCTGTAGCTAAACCCATGTGTTTTTTCACAGATAGCAATCATAATCTTGTCTAAACTTTTGGATCGCGGTTTTATTCTCCTGTTTGGTTTTGTTCGGCTTTCCCTTATGTAGACTTTTTTACTTATGTGGAAAAGGTGAATCTATATTATATCGATAGTTTTCGATTGTGTGGTAGAATTATGGCGAAAAAAGTTTCTTGTATAGTAATTGGGGGCGGTATAGAAAATTTCAATTTTTTTTCACTTTTTAAAATTCCTTTAGATTATGAAATTCAGTAAAGTCGGAAACGAGTGGTACTTTAGAAGTTTTAACCCTTTAAAGCGCAGTGATCCCACTCTGCGAACACCCAACTCTGACGTTTTGACTATTGCCAGTCACGAAGAATAGATTTGATTTCTATAAAAGTAGTTGGGGGTGACACAGCTACACGAGAATCCTTTACTTTTCAGCACGTCATTTCCTGTAAAAAATTGTCACGATTATTTTTAAGAGCACTGACATCTGCTGAAAAATGGAAGAACGCGAGAACAACTGGATAGATTGCCCAATGCTGGAAAAAGGGCAGCTGTTGCCATCGCTCGACTTAACTACCAGCAAGATGGCGGATCCGCCAGATGACTTCACGATTAACTGAACTCCTCTTTCTACTTTCAACCGGTTAACTCACACATACAGCCTATTCCGTGTCAAAACATCCTGAAAAGCATGTCATAAAGTAACGTACACAACAATGAGCGATTCCTCTGCCTCTCGCAGCACACCTAAGAAATTTCTAAGCATTCTCCCTTTTCATCACATAATCCCGCCAATTTTTCAGTAAAGAATGCAAAGCAGATACTGATGATGCTCACAATGGCGTCAAGTAGGACCGTCAACAGATGGGCAAAGCATCAAAACGTGCGTAAAAGACGTGATAATCGCCTCCTTACGTAAATTGAAAATAACGCCTTCCCTCCCCTTTCCTATCACATTTAGCCTCTGGAAGGCACGAAACAGCCAGCGGAAGACAGCCTTTCAATACATTCCACGCACGAAAGAAAATTTTAAATCATTTCACGGAAAACTGTTTTAAATTCTGGTTTGTAATTTTATCGGCGGCGGCATTTTTCATGCTCCGATAGAGATTGAAAATGTATTTTAATCCTAGAAAGATGTTTTATTTCCGAGCTCCAAATAACTCTGGTTTGTTTTATTTTATGTTTCGCAATATTTCCGTTTTTATACTGGATTACATTTTTTTTTGGAGGTGTAAAACTCTTTTTGTAATTTATTCTGCTAATTTAAAATTAAAAGAAAATAAAGAAGGATTCGAGTATTGTCTTATTGCCTGATTCTCTAGTCGAAAATTGCGGGAAACGCGTACAAGACGGAATACCTAACGCTACACTGTACGAAATACTTGTAATTTTACCAGACATATTGCTGTATTATAATACAGCCCAAGTGCTGCAGCTTTGGAATACGGCACTCTGTGTTGTAAATGCACTCACGAACTGACGTAATGACGTTGATAAGCTAGTCATGAAGAACCTTGTACAACAAATTGACATTGTCCTGACATCACTACGTGTTGGCTTTACATTTGCCTGCACATTGTGCTGTAGTACAGGCAAATATTTTTTGCAGTATACCTACCAGAGCAACAAAGAGAAAACTATTGCACTTGCATTATCTCTTTAATTTTTTTTAATCTTCTTTGGAAAACAGTCTTTCAAATTACTATCACTTTAGTAACAATTTAAGCATATTTTTTTTTAGGAATATAAAAATAAAAAAAGTCCCATCACCCCCATCTTGCTTCCTGAGTAAAACAAGATGGGGTGTAGCAACTTCCCTAGGGCTGTGAACAAAATTCGCAGTTGAAGGTTACTTCGTCGTTCTCATCTACCATGCAAGCACAGGAGCAAGAACCACATTACCAAGGTAACACAAATACCCCATTTTTTCTTCTATAACAGCATCCAGAGCTTTTGGCATGCGCTCCGTTTTCGCTACTTGTCTTTATCTTATGTATACACAAGCTTGTGTGTATACACAAGCGTTGTGTATATATTTCTGCCATCCTAAAACAATGTAAATCCGTAGTCATTAAACAACACAAATAATAATACCATGCCCCATTTCACCTTTTATTCGATTAATTATATGGTTAAAAACACTCATAAAAAAGAATACATAATGGAGAAGCTAAAAAGTTCTTAATCACATAACGTAATCGTTGACGTATGGAAATAACTTTACAGCTTATGCGTGCAACTATTATTGGCGTTGTAATCATTAACAAAAAAAGCAAAATCCTAAAAAAAAAAAAAAATCTCGGTAAACACAAGAAACGCATGCAGAGTGAATGAATCAGAGTGTGGTCTTAAGACAACATGGCGGCGCGCTGTCTCGCTCTCGAAAGATAGCCGTTGGCCAATTAGAAATTGTCATAAGGACGGTACCCCGTCTTGCTCACGTCTTCGCTACCATGCAACATTTAACCTGCTCGAAATCAAAGGAATTAGTCTTACTTTACTAAATATATCGAATCAATTTCCTGTAAAGTTTAATTTTAATTTATAATGATAATAAGTCATATTTTGAAATGTGACAAAATTTTATTTGTAAGTATTGTACAGAGTTACTAGAAGTATTCGCTTTGCGCTGCTACCATAAACGACTTTAAGACCAGCCTTGTAGATCTTGCTAGAGTTCTAAGTGTTTTTACTCTTACTAATCAAAGAGTTTTCAATTCGCATTATAATGCAAAGAAAACGGGGTTTCCTCTCAATGGAACTACACTGAGGGATCACAGATCACAGTGAAATGTCACCATACTGGATAGTCAAAAAATTCCTCTTTAAAAAAAAAAAAAACACTTAGACAAATTTTCAGTGACAAAATTTATATAACTTCATTTACAGAATGACTATATTCTTAGGGATTCAGAGTTTTTTATGGCCATTTCTGCAACAAGAATATTTCATTTGCAAGATTTTGATTTTTTTATAAGGTATTATTATAAAATTAAAAATAATCATAGATTGAAGAAGAATATATAAATAAATTAAGTATTTTACTTATCAAAACTCAATTAGCTTTAGTCAAAATATTAATAGAAAAATAAAATATTAATATCATGTAAAATAAGCAGGGTTATCAGAAATAACACGCTATTACTTATCCATTTCGGTAGGGTGTAAACGGAACTAAAGTAAATGTTATAAATATACTTCTCGTGAGAAAGCTGTCAAAAGTTTCGTGCAAATTTCGACTTTTTTCAAACGACATCACATACAGAAATCGTGTGGTAGCGACGTTACATTTCGTCACATCACAAATGTGATGTAAATGCACACCTTCTGTAACGTGCCTTCGTGTCTAACGTGTGACGTCGTAGTGTAATTGATGTCACAATTTGATGTCACTGTGCGCAAACTGCGCTGTGACAAACATGTGATGTTGCAAAGGCGTCCGTGAAGGTCACTATGACTTGGACGATGATCACCATGGGATGAGATAAAAACTGTCACATCTCATGATGGTCATCAACTAGAAAAGAAAATTAAACAGTATTTATTTTTCTTTTAAAGATTTTATAGAATTTTTAAACAGCTAACTAGTTCATTCTTACTTATAAAACTTGTTAACTCTCATTTATAATTCTTAAATGTGAGTTTTAAATGTCTTTATAGATTTGACAGAAACGAATAATTAGAAACGTGGAAGTATTCGTGAGTCAATTAAACTTATATCTATTGACTTTAAATATTTCATATCTTCCTTCTTTGCTTTTCTCTTTATTGTGCGTAATTTCAGTTTATACGCGATATAATGTTGACAACCATAAAGAAATATAGATTTTCTAACATTTAGACTTGATTTTTATCATTTTGTCTACAAGAATAAATATTTTGAAAGGAGAGCCTCCCTCTGGCTACATTTTTTTTTCAATCAATATACATACACAGGGTATCTAGTGCTAACGGTGCCCAATGGCTATGTCCTAAACCGTTAGTCAGAGACGCATAGTTGCAATTGCAAAAATGCTTTAAATTATATAATCTATTATATAAAAAAATCTAAGTCAATTAATCAATTCCTATAAAAATTACGAAATTTAAATTTTTATACAGTCTCCCGATCCTGTCAGTTGTATTTAGAAAAATTTTCTTTACGCAATTTCATGCACAATAAAAAAAATCATCCTTCTACGACCAAAATTCACAGAGTTACAGCTGTTTAAACTTAGAGCACTTTTCTAGCTGCGAAATACGGGTTGTATACAAAATGAATTTGAGAAAAATTAATGTTTATAATTTTGAGCTTTGTAATATTTATTAGCAATTTCATTAACTACGTATTTTATGGATATAGATTGCAATAAAGAAGATTAACGTTTAACTATGTGTATCCAATGAAGTAACATAAAAATATAGCTTATGCTGAAAATAGAATTTTTTAAACAGTTTTTTAAATGAACTGGCGTTAAATAACTTCCTTCGACTGCAATCTAAATATGCAGCCGTGTAGAAAACTCTTCCTGTACTTTGCGCAGCACACTCTTATGCTACACATCTGCTTGTACACATATACGATTTAGTAAGTCTGACCTCAGATAGATTTTAATAGGGCTTGACTATAACCCTCTGCTTGCTTGAAGATCAATACTCTAAAATTAGTTTTGCTTCTTTTTCCGCATTATGCTAGGAAATGAAATTAAAACCTATAATTTAAAATTTCTGTTATTATATGGTCCCTTAACGGTTTATCATAACGGGACAATTTAAACGTGGAAGAGTGACTTAAGTTACCATGTTTGCTGCTTCATAAATCGATGAGTTTGGTCGTGGAAGGACGAATTTTTTTTTTTTTTCACTGTGCATGAAATTGTACAAAGAAATTTTTTCTAAGTATAATTGATAGGACCGGGGGACCGTATAAAAAATTAAATTATGTAATTTTTAAAGAAATTGATTTATTGACTTTTATTGCTTCTGATATAATAGATTATACAATTTAAAGCATTTTTGCAATAGGAACTATGTGTCTCTGACTAACGGTTTAGGGAATAGCCATTGGGTGCCGTTAGCACTGGACACCCTGTATATTGTTTATAACGTCCACATAATAATCCTGCCCATTGTTTCATAACTGCAGGCCGCGAGCCTCTGTACGTTTAAGTTCACGTTTAAATAGTACATTAACAAGTGGTTTCCACTCGAGTCATTTATTTAATATTGAAGAATAATTTCATTAGCGATTTTTTACATTTATAGCATGTTTTTAGAAACAGAAAGAAAGGTCTGGACGAACAATGAATTTAAACATCAAAAGAGTTATTTTTGTTAGACCTTAATAACGAAAGCTGCTACCGTAGTAGGAAGAAAATAATTCGAAATGTGGCAAGTCTCCCACATCGCGTGTTTACATGTTCTTTATCACTATGACTCTTGCAAACAACGAAATCTGACCCACACACAAAAGAAAAAGAAAAAAGAAGTAATTTCTTTTCATGTAAGCTAGTACTGATCTATATGGTAATATTTTCCAAACAAAAATCATTTCGATGAGGGGAAAATGTGCAACTTTTACTTTTAGTCTCATAATGAAGTTATTGATTTTCTGCGAAATTTTCAATTTCCAGTGCATTTCAAAGATTGCTTTTATATTTATTTTTAATGAGATTCTCCTGTACAGCTTATCGCTGTTTACAAAATGCTGAACTTTATCTGAAATATTGAAAGTTTATGCATGATGATCCTGTTGGCTTGACCAAGATTCTATTGGCCCCTTAGGGACAATTTCGAGATACTCTAGAATCTCTTCATTTGCATTTTTATGTAATTTAATTTTACTTTTTCCCTCGCTAAGTATACTTATTTATTACTCCAGTAAACTGTTTCCTCATATTGTACATCTAGTCCAAATTTTCTGCCACGGAAAACTGGTTAAATGCAAAATAAAGAGTTCATTAAAATGCACTTTTAGATATGAGTTTTTAAAAATATTCCTTAAAAAACACAATTGCATTTACTGCATTGTTAATGAAAATCATCCTTCCTGCAGCCTTGCCTAATTACGTTATTGAATATATTAAATTCTCCAGGGGATATTTTGTTCTTTCAATGACTTTGTCTAATGGAAACTCGAGAGGAATATTTAGTTTTTAAAAATTATAAAGTAGGCACAAAATAAATATATACATACAGGGTGTCCTAAAAAGGTAGTAACGGGCTTTAATTCTCCATCTATTAGAGATAAGTAGGTAATGTAAATTGGAAAAAATGTTGTGTATCGGAATTTTGGAATTCTTTTTTCAGCACTACAGTGCTGTTAAGTTCACTACGGTATCTTCTGGCGACATAATTTTTGGACCAATTTGAGTCGGCACGTTTCCGTTGCATTTTTCAACAGGGTAACGGTGTATTCGATTGAACTCAAATTTGGTATGTATATTATAGACCTCCGTCGTACGACCATTACTGTATTATTTTAGTGTGTATAGGACTTATAGTTTTTTACAGGACTACAAAAAATATTTCTCATGCATTACGGCCTATGGAGAGAAATACCTGAAAGTGATAGGTAGCGAGAGGAGCAGTGGGGGGGGGGGGGTAGTAAATGCTGAAAGTCGCCAAAGTTTGAAATTTTCATCACGTTTGACACCATAAAATAAATCCTCTAAACTGAACAAAGCTTGGCAATGCTTTCCAAATTTGGCTAGAAACTGGCTAACGCTACAGTTTATTACAAAGGAGACGTATCCTTTGAATATGAGTGCGAAACCGAAGATTGTAAAACAGTTTTAGTGGGTGATTTTAATATAGATTTTCCAAAAAGTATTCCAAAGAAGTGTTTCATGGAGCAGGGAAAACAAATACGGTACACTCTCACGGATTATGAAAGACTTTTCTAACAGTAGTTATAAAGGTAAAGTGTAGTTACAATATGCTTGTCGAAGACTGTAAAGCAGTTTTAGTAGGTGATTTTAATGTAGATTTCGGTAACCAAAGAAGTGTGTTGTGGATCAAGGAAGACAAATACAGCACGAGCATGAGTAATGATACACTTTTCAACTTAAAGGAAGAAAAATAGGGACGACGTATGGATTATGATACTCTTTTAATATATAGAGTGCTTTAGTGCGTATTTAAAATATAAAAGTGTTTCAGATTTTTAACACGCTTTTAATAGTTTCACCTGTATGTTTGTTTGTTTGTTTCTTTGTTTGTTTGTTTGTAACCGACTGCTTTGAACTCAATTTTGACCCACTTTAAACGGTCAGATTTAATTTAATCTTTATAGACTTATCAATGGCCGATGACAATACAATAATTTGATATGTTTGTCCTATTATCCTGATTAGGATGGTCGGGATTAGTAATTTTCTTAGAGATCCTTTGCGTGAGAGCGAGAGAGATGGAGCAAGCGCGCGGTCTACGCATGCGTACCATTTCGGCACTCGGCCCAGCACAATGGAGTAGAACCTCTCTAGCTGTTGGTAACTGTATTCAATGGTATGTTTGGGTAGTTACGTTTATGAAGTCCAGATGGCAAATCTAAAAATTTTACCTCAATATTGTATATTATTACATGGATGTTTGTGTTTGTTGTAGTCGCTATGAAACTTGCTTGTTGATTAGAGACCAATTTATCCTTTTTAGTTGGGAAGGTAGCATTTAACTGCAGGTTAACTAATACTTTGGTGCATAGCAGAGGCGTAGCCAGAGTATGGGATGAGGGGGCTGATGCCCCCATCCCCCAATTGGGACCCTTTACTTAGCTTACAATTTGATATTTAGCTTACAATTGAACTTTAGCTTTAAATTTGATACCCAGTCCACCCCGAAATAAAATCCTGGCTACGCCACTGGTGCACAGTGAAAATAAATTATCTCACAGTTTGTACTTTCCAACTTGGTGTTCCTTTGTGTCTTATGAGAGATATCGAAAATTAAAAGTAAATTTTAAATAAATACAGTTTACAAAAACTAAAAAACACGCTTTTATAGCAAATCGAACTAAAAAGTGAAAAATAAATATAGTTTTAAAAAACTAAAAAACACGCTTTAGTGATAAATTGAACTAACTAAAAAGTGAAAAATAATTCTTAATATAGAAATAAATTAATGAACGAAAAATAGTGTTATTGTGAAAAAAGCGTGGGGTGCTCCATATATCAGTTCTTGAGAATATTCGATCGGTACGATTAGTACAAAAATGATACAAAAAATATAGCACAAAGCGCCCCACACTTTTTTCACAATAATACTATTTTTCGTTCATTAATTTATTTCTATATTAAGAATTATTTTTCACTTTTTAGTTAGTTCAATTTATCACTAAAGTGTGTTTTTTAGTTTTTTTAAACTATATTTATTTTTCACTTTTTAGTTCGATTTGCTATAAAAGCGTGTTTTTAGTCTTTTTAAATTGCCTTTTTTTATATATTTTGTGAGTGAGTGTGTGTGTGAGAGAGAGAGAGAGAGCTCCTGTAAAAGAACTATAAATGCTACATATCCCATTTCAATAGGGTATATGGTACCGTACACAGGAGAAACATATATAGATTCCCACTAATCAATGTAAATTTACGGCAGTTAGAGCACGAACGGTTGGACAGAAGAACGAACAGACAAACCGAAATCATAAATATCTTTCAACTTTCTGGAAAAGTTAAAAGCAAGTATCACGGTTAGATTGTTAAGGGATAAGGGATGAAAATTTGTTATTTCACGTTATTTAAAAAAGAAAATAATTTAAATACATTTTTGTGTTTTAATACTTCGTTTACTATATCCAAACCAGTTTTAGAATAGCTATATACATATCTCGCTATTATAAGAGTTTTGAAAATAGCGAACGACGTACCAACGGGAGCCCCTTCAACAAATTTTCTCCCTCATAACATTGTTCGTGCAACAAAAGTTGTTTTACAGGCAGTGCTCTTTCTGGCTTATGTACATTGCCTGTAAAACTACTTTCACAGTATGAACAGTGCAATGAATGGGAAAACACGAAGTCGATACTATTTGTTTATTCTTCTCAACTTGAAGTCACGCATTAAGAACCATTTTACTGAAGAATGAATTCCTAAAAAATTATTGAATGTGATTTCCAAAATAATTTTACAATCAAGCAAGAAAGGTAATTCATCCCAAACGCATCCATTATAAAATACTTTCCAAAACAACACTATTTTTACGCCAAATTTGGCGATGTATTGTTCTTAAATCTGGCCAGATTTTGGCGGCAATCCTTTAAAAATGTGTATTATCACTATATATCCAATTTTGCGGAGCCCTGTTAAAAAGCTTTAAAAGTTTTTTTTTTTTTTTTTCATCGTTTAACTGAGGAGTAAACTGTTATAAACATTTTTTATAGTTATTGTACTTCGCTTGAAGTGGATTAATGTCTCTCCACTGCCATAGATCTTAATGTTTTGGAATTCATTTGAGTATTCCTGCAGAAGAACTATTAATACCACAGACAATATCTTCGATGGATAACATTATTTTGTGAGCATCAATAACATATATGTCCACTTTGTTTCCGTTGAAAACACCAAATATCTCTAAAGTATGCTTTCAAAGAACGACTAACCATAGAGCATGATGTATTGGATTTTTTTTTTCTCTTGGCTACTGTTAGAGAACTATAAATGCTACATGATCATTTTCAATAGGGTACGTGGTACTGTACTTAGAAAAAATATATATAATTTTCGCACTAATCGGTGTGTATTTACAGCAGTTAGAGCACGGACGGTTGGACAGAAGAAAGGAGAGACAAACCGAAATTATAAATACCTTTCGCCCTTATGAAAAACTTAAAAAACCTAAATATCCTTCTAAGATAGAGTAACCGAATAGCACTGATGTGGAGAGCAAGGAATTTGTACTTTTAAGGTTTAGCAAGAGCTAAAATGTTCCAAGCGCTAAAAAGAAAAATAATCAAAGATTTCAGCATTTTTGTTGCGTCTAAATCGGTTAGTTAGAGAAAGAGTTACAGATTTTGAAATTCTTTGATGGTGTATCACATTCAGGGTTGTTAAAAACACGGTTTTTTTTTTCAGAAAAAACCCAACGCACTGGGTTTTTTCAGGGGTTTTGGGGTTTTATCTGGGTTTTTCGGGTTTTATCAGGGTTTCTTCAGAAGAAGGGATGGGGTTTCAGAATTTTGAAAAAAAAATTGCTTATTATTAAATGCAACTTAAAGCAAACTAATTGATTACAAAAATAAATTATAAATAAAAAGTGGTTAATTTAATAGTAATAGCTGATTACAATTATTAATCACACATGAAAAAATGTATAAATCAATAACAATAGCAACCTATATCATGGTTTGCTCTTAGATAAATTGACTATTAGTAATAATTTTAATAGTGATGTACTAGTGCTTAATTACAACTTTTTAAACTAATGATTTTTTTATGGTTAAAAAATACCTTTTCATTTTAATACAGATAGGCATAAAAATTTACTCTAGAAAGTTTTAATGCCTATGTGAAGTCTGATTTTTTTTTCCCCTTAGGTAGTGGTGGTGTGGGGGGGGGGGAGGTAGGGAGCTGTTTATAAACTTTACAAGTGGTGTACTGATGTTAAGCGGTGTATTATCTACGTAATTAAAGTTCAAATTTTGAAAAAAAAAAACCAGTTGGGTTTTTCTCGGGTTTTTCTCAAGTGGGCTTTTTCGTCTTGGGCAAAATCATAACAACCCTGATCACATTAGGTATTTTTTAATTTCTAGCCACAGAATGAAAATGTCGCCAGGTGGGTTCTTCGAAATATTTTTTCGTGTTATATTTGGCTGTTTATCTCCAAAAATCGCCAAGCTTGGAAACATTTGGTGCAATTTTTGAGGTAGACACGCGAACATTGTTGCACTATTAGCTAACCGTATTGTGGGATGTTATTGTGCTTAAGATGGCTGAATGTCTGTAAAAATGGCATTGACAAGAAAGTGTTGGAAGTCTTTTGAGTGTTCCTTTATGAAAACTATAAATGATAGACGCTCTATTTCAGATGGACCGCTTTATCTTTTAATTTTTAATAACATATATCAATTTTGTTTCATTTGAAATACTCGGATATTTCTAAATTACGCTTTACAGATTGACTACACATAGAATGGGATGCATTGGAATTCTTTTGAGTACTCCCATAAAAGTTGTATAATCGCTACATACACCATTTTCAAAAGGCTACTGGGTACTATACATAGAAATAACATATATAAATTTCGTAGTAATTATTGCATATTTACAGTTGGTAGAGAATGGACAGGCAGACAGACAGACAAAAACCATAAACACTGTTTAACCTTGTTAGAAAGTGCAAGGTTGTGCAAGCGATTTTCATAATGAAAATCAGTCTCATATTTAGCAATTTTTGCAGGTAAATATATATTCTCAAATTAGTGCTTGCTAAGTAAGATAAACATACTTCTTTAAATCAATTCTTACTTTGCAAGCCAAAAAAAAAAAAAAATTGTTTTCTCATACAGCGTGAACTTTGTGATAATTATTTGTATCTTAACAGAAAGTTGGCAATATCTCAAAGTACCCTTAGAGAAAAAAAAACATAAATATAGATATATTATTTTAAAAAAATTGGAAATAATTTTTGTTATCTAGAATTTTCTCAGAAGTATGTGTGCTCGCCAGAAAAACAGAATATCAAAAGTTATGACAAAATATCACAAACAGATTCGAAAACTCCCCCTTCTTTAATTTTCAAAATTATTTCTTGACGTGAAATTAGAAGTTAAATTAGATTTTTGTTTGTCAGGTAACTTTAGAAAAAAATATTTTTTTACATGACTCAGTATTACTTAGTTAATTTAATTATAAATGGAAAATTTCTTAATTATAATTAGATATAGAACAATTTTTCTAATCTGAGAATTTGAAAATATATTTTCTTAGCTTTTGCGATATATATATATATGTGTGTGTGTGGTCTCATCCTAACTAATATTATAAGTGCGAAAGTGAGTTTGTTTGTTTGTTTGTTTGTTTATGACGCTTTCACGGCTAAACCGCTGAATAAATTATGATGAATTTTGGTTTTAGATATAGATGGGACCCTGGAGAAGGTTATAGGCTACGGTTATAGAAGTAAATATAACCGTAGAAGGTTATAGAAGTAATATATAGAAGTATAGGCTATAGAATATATAGAAGTATAGGCTAGAAGGTTATAGAAGTAATTAAAAATCTAAAATTCATAGAATTTTAGATTTTTAATTACTTCTTTAATTATTAATTAAAGACCGTCTTTACGTTGCCATGCTTGGCGAGTTTCGCCCGTATCAAGTGATTCATGTTTTGAACTAACAAGAATGCTATTACTTCAATGATGAAGCACGTGCATCTGAAAAACATTAAATAATACAGAAATTATGCGAGTTTTATGCCAAATCTATCTATCTCTAATAATAAAAATGAATGTTCTCCAGACAAATCTACAGAAAGTAGAGCTTTGAAAATTTGACCATGACTGGGCCATGACTTCGGTAAAGTGTACCTGAGGCTCGGAAATTTTAATTACTTTTCTAACTATTAATTAAAAACCGTTTTATCGCCCGCACAAAATGATTTATACTTTTGAAATAAAGCAGAAATTATATTTGCAAAATCACATGCATTTGGAAAACATAAATAAGTATGGAAATTATGTTGATTTTACGCCAAATTAAAAAGCATAAATAAAGAAAAGTGTACTTACGTATTATCCTGGCGGTTCGCCAAGACAAGCGATTTTTTGCCGAAATAAATGCCGGGCACAATGAAATTATTAATGGTTTTGAATACGATTGGCAACTCATTTGACGAAAAAAACAGTTTGGCGGGAATGACCGCCGGGATAATACGTAAGTATCAAGAAAAGTCCAGAGGTGTTTCTTAAAGTTCGTAAATTTCTTAATCCTACCAATAATATAAATGTGTACGTTTATGTGTTTGGATTTTTTTGATTGAATCACACAAAAATGGTTGGAAAAATTTGTAATGAAGATAGCTTATCCCCTGGATTAACATACAGGCAACCTTTCAAGCATATAGCATAAATAATTCTTTTACAAAGATACTCAAAATAATGCTAATGCATTGCGCTCTATGGAAATTTTGCAGCTACTAAACAGATTTTAAAACTTTTTTCACTGATTGAAAGTCCTAGGCCTATATGGGGAATTCCTCTATGTGGAATTTTCTAAGGGATAAATGCCGGGCACAATGAAATTATTAATAGTTTTGAATACGATTGGCAACAGTTTGGCAACTCATTTGACGAAAAAAACTGTTTGGCGGGAATGACCGCCGGGATAATACGTAAGTACCAAGAAAAGTCCAGAGGTGTTTCTTAAAGTTCGTAAATTTCTTAATCCTACCAATAATATAAATGTGTACGTTTATGTGTTTGGATTTTTTTGACTGAATCACACAAAAATGGTTGGAAAAATTTGTAATGAAGATAGCTTATCCCCTGGATTAACATACAGGCAACCTTTCAAGCATATAGCATAAATAATTATTTTACAGACACTAAAAATAATGCTAATGCATTGCGCTCTATGGAAATTTTGTAGCTACTAAACCGATTTTAAAACTTTTTTCACTGATTGAAAGTCCTAGCCCGTATTTTCGCGAGGTTTTGGGAAAAAACACGGAAAACTGCGAGCGGATAGGTCGACAGGCGCGACCGGAGTTTGAACCTGGCATCTCCCGCCTTCCAGTTTTGAGAGCAGAACCTCTTAGACACTGGGGGGGACCCTGAGTGTTATAGACTACCTTTTATGCATATATCACAAATAGTTCTTTTACAGGGATACTAATAAGAATTACATTATGCTGTATGTGTATCTCTGTAAGTACTGAACCGATTCCTAAACTTTTTCACTGATAGTAAGCTACACTATTCTTGAGTATTATAGGCTAAAATTCATGCATGTAGCGCAAATAGTTCCCTTACAGGAACACTCAAAATAGTTCTAATACATTACGCTCTATGGGCATCTGTTTAACTACAGAGCCGATTCTAAAACTTTTTCTCTCATAAAAAGCTGCACTATTCCTGATTAACATAGGCTAAAATTCATGCATAAAGCATAAATATTTCTTTTTTAAGAACACTCAAAACAGTTCGCAAATACTGTCGTAACTGTCTCTATTCGCCAAATGCCTGAAAAAAATCTAAATTTAGTAATTCTGCATACTCTCATTTTAAATGAAGTATACTACCATGCCTTATACTTCATTTAAAATAAGTAAAAAGCAAATAATATTTAAATGCGGTTTCTTTAGTCGCAAACATATTTGTTATTCGCACATGCTTCGTTTCTCTCGGGACCTAATTCTAAAGCCGACGCGGACGAAGTCGCGGGTAGCCGCTAGTTTTTTTATATTTTGTTGTTTTTATACTGTTATGTAGTAGTATATTTGCAAAGAAAAGCTTTACTTTAGAAAATATTTACTTAAAAGTAAAGTAATTATTTTGAGGATTGAAAAGTTTTCTGACTGTGATTAAAAATTTCAGAAAATGGATTATTTTAAAAAGCTATAATAGACAAAATTAAATTAAAATACAATCATCCTTTAACTGGAAAAACTGGGTTTATAGCATCAACGATATTCAGTAGTTATGAACTATCGGTACTTACGCATTATCCCTGCGGTCATTTCCGCCAAACTTTTTTTTCGTGAAATGTGCTGGCAAACTCTTGCCAAGCATATTCCGAATTCAATAATTTCATGTGTCCGTCATTTATCTTGTCGAAAAATCGCTCGTTTTGGCGGACCGCCGGGATAATACGTAAGTACCGTACTATCTAATAATGAATAGTTAATTAAGTAGTTATGAACAAAAGCAAAATGAATGTAATACTACTTAATGTCAAGTTCCAGCAATTTTTGTAGCGATTAATAAAAAGTAATACGATATAACTAACTAATGGATTTAATCTACAACAAAATATGCTATAACTATTATGAACTTACATGAATCGAAGCTTATGCTGTAAAGAGGAGGTAGCTCCGGCTTACGAGTGTTTGGAGTTGTATGTAGTATCTTGCAGTTGAAAAAAAAATCTCTTTCGTTTGGTGCCAAAAGGATGTAGCTCCAATTGTTAGTTCTTGCGCCTTTCTCAAGAATTGAAGCTGTCTGTCTCGTCAGTTTGTGTTGAATCCCCAAACGTTTTTAACAGTTTTCCTAACTTGAACTGTTGGAGATACCTCATTTTTTGCAGCAAACCCTTCAATGTTACCTTCTATTAAAAAAAAAAAAAAAAAAAAAAAAAAAAAAAAAAAAAAAGTTCACTGAGTAATCAAATGCTACTCTCTGGCTTCTAATGACGATTCGCTACTGCTATTACCATTTAGTTACCATAGTAACAGTGTCTATTGTTGACACGTTAGTCGCTGAATGCCACGAATGCCACAATGAAAAGAAAACTGAAATAATTTCTAAAGTTCTCAAAACTCGGAAAATAAAAATACATGAAGGTGACACTCATAAAGCATTAACCTTATAAACACTCTCAATTTGATGCTATTGTATCTATTCTCCATTTTATTTCCTCGTCAATGAAAGGATTAACTTCATAATACGCCTATCATCGTGAAATATAATAGACATATTATTCTTTCATCAATGACTAAATGTAAAGTGGCATGAATATTAAAACATTCAAAATCTTTGAAATACTTAACAATTACGGTTCCATTTTGTTATTTTATACTCTAATAAACATACGAATTTCTCTCAATATTATAAGACATTTTTTTTGTTTTCATGAGGCAAAACACACTAGAGTTATCTGCTATAAGGAAAAGTGCCTTGGGTGAAAGACTTTTTAGGAAGTTCTAATGGTTATTCACGTTACAGCTGAAAAAAACCGGCCAAAACTCCAAGCCGTTAGATAGACAGCCGTTCGGCAAACCAGAACCCTGTACCTTCATGCTTGAGCAGTCTATCAATGTTCAGTGACTTATCCAGTCATCCATTGATCGGCATAAAATATTTTTTTAAATATATTTACCGAAATATTGCATAAGTGAGGATTTCCGCATGAACTGCTGTCCAAAGACTGAAAAATCAACTTGTCCGAAACCGCTCGGTGGTCGCTAGCAGTTTCCGTGGGGATGTCAATATTCACAAGTCTCCCACCTTCTGATGAGGATCCAAATTGTGGCGGCGAATTCCAGGATGGGCGTATGTAGCTCCAAACGAAACATTCAGTGACGTGAGCTGTCCTGTAGTGGCAAACAAACTTGTCCGAAAATTAAAACATTTCCCAAATTTCGGTGCATAAAACAGTTTGGCGTAGTGAAAATTTTCTGGCCCATCCCGCAGTAAACTCCTTCATGATCTTTAAGATATTTGAAGTCCCTTTGCGTTGAAGGTTTCCGAACACCACAAGGTGGTGTATTTGAGGATGCCTTTACACCCTTGCTAAAACGCAATTGCGATGGATAGTAAGATTGATTTACTTTCACTACTATATATTGAAAACATTTGAAATATTAAAAAAGCTTCTGTCATCGTACCTCTAAATATGACGTTAAATTCCACTTTGAGGACTGAATCCTGATAAAACTTGGCAATATTGAAACTCTTTTGATAAAATGCTCAAAAATAAGTTTAAAATCTGCTACTTTAGACTTTTCTTGTTCCCTTCATGATCCCTGTTTCTTGTATTTAAACACTCTGAAAAAGAAAAATGGAAATTTTCCCCCTCTAAAGACAGGTATCGATTCGATACAAGTCTATCGATTTTTACAAGATTCGATAAAGGATTTACACTGGTTTTTATTTTTTTCATACCAAAAAAGTTGCAGAAACAATAATAATAATAATTATTATTATTATTATTATTATTATAATTTTACAAGTACATTTTGCCTGTTTTTACCATGTAAATAAATATTTATTAAAAAAACGGTTCATGAATTTATAGTTTTGTACCTCATTTGATACAAAAATAAATAAATTTCATTAAAAAGGCTTTTTTTTTTCCCATACACTTACATGCTTTACTATTTTAAAAGGCTTCTCGTTTCATAGGCGTATTAATTAATTTCCTTAGCACAACTGTTTAAATTATTGAATCTTTCTGCAACTTCTCAATTTAATAATGCAGCTTCTATAACGCCTTTAAATATCTGGAAGGTTATTAAAACGGTGGGAAGGAACTTTACTCCGTTCGTCATTTACATTTTTTAGCATTTTTCATCCATTCTCCTTTTTCTGAATAGTTTCGTCTTTTCTAACTAAATCCGAAACTCATTTTTCTCTCACTTCGTTATTGATACATTTTTCACGTCAAACTCGGACAAAGAATTTTTCCACCTTACTCATCTGTGGAAGAAAAGTTTTGAAACTCGAAGAAAAAACAGATATGTACTTCATCATTTTATATTCTAAATCTGGCAACAACAAAAAAAGAGGTATAAAGAGAATTCCACGATCCACAAAATTACTCGAATGAATCGCCAAACAGCGCAATAGTACAATGCATTGATTCTTTTTTTTTTTCTTTGAGACTGTGATTAGCTCATCATCAATCTAAATTTTCAAATGATTTTTGCTTCTCTCTGCAGTTAACTTGATTGATGTTGTTTGGAAATTTTCTTGCCGGGAAAACAGTGCTAAATGGTTAGGCTGATTCAAGAACGAAAAAAAAAAAGAAATATTTGATAAAACGCCAAAATCTGAGGAAAGCTTTTTTTTTTTTTTAAGTACTTTGAAGCTTCTTAATAATAGTCCGTTCACATGCAAAGATTACCGTTGATAATATATATTTTTAAATCAATCATTTTTATAATTATTTAAAATCCTTATAATTCTTTTAAAGGAAACTGAAAAAAATACTTTGAGAGTTTTAAATTATGCACAGCATCACATTTTTATGCAAACATGGTGGCAAATATGCTTTTTTAAACCGCACAGATAGTTGCGAATTAAATGTTCCATTGCTTCAATCGGTAAGATGCCATTTTCGGGTAAATTAAGAGGCAATAAACAAATCTGCAGCGGGATTATGTTACGTAGGTCTCCTTGAAAAATTCGTTATTTTATTATTTTTTCACCATTTTATTACAATACAGCATGTACGGAAAAAGCACAGTATATTTTCGACAAAATTACACATTCTACAATTATTAATTAATTAAAAAATACTATAACTGCAGTAAGTTCCATTCGGTTACATTCTAAGACATTCCGTTATTATTTTAAGTTGTCTAAATTTTTTTTGCTGCATGATAGACAGATAAATGAAGCATGCTGCAAACACAAATAGTTTTTGCACTTTAAGCAATTATACTTTAACAGTCTGGTAGGCTTATCTACTGCACATGTGACACACCTTTTTCTAGTACTACTACTGACTTCATTGTCTTTTTCTCCATCGTTCTGGGCTCCCTTGTTTTGGCTGCGAGTAACACTTTTCAGTCCTTCTTGAATAGATTGCGAAAAACCATATCCTGATTCTGATCGCCATTTCATATGTTCATATGTCAAAGTATTGGATAATTGGCGGATAATACCTGTCTTGGATTGTTGCAATATACTCATTTGTATAGGCTACTATATCGATCAACATGGAGTCATCAATTAAACAATTGCAAAAGTCAAAAATATTTTCGCTGTTTTTGGCGGAGCCTCTTGTGCCAGGGAGATGAATTAAAATGTTGTGTTTACCCCTTTTTCTTTTTTGTGTCAAAGGCGTTTTTCTCCATTCCCAAGAAGACTCTACTTTCCCTTTTACTTTTTTCTTCGCAACGAAACAATCAGCATTATCATTTATATCATCCTCGGAATCAACATGACTCTGCTCTGTTTCAGAATCTTCACTTCTCCCTGATACATTATCAAAAATGTCAGTATCTGTTTCGTCATCGGACTCAATTTCGCTGTCATCACGAAGTAACATACTCATGACTTTATCCAAATCCCTATTTTGGTTAAATCATAACGCTTATATGCCATTTTAACTCCTAAAGAAAAGAAAACTGTTTCAGGATTTCATGGGAAAACAAGGAATTCACATGTTGCATAAGTAGGCGCGCGTATCTCACAGATACAAATGGCAGTTAACAGTACAATTTTAAAAATATGATGTTCAACATTTCAAATACTTTAAAAAGGTATGTTAATACTAGTTACAACATGATAATTTTATATTTCAATACTTACGTAGATGGGCGCGGTGTATCTCACAGATAAAATACTTAAAACAATATCGCTTGATCGACTGGAAAAACTAAGTAATATTACTAGCTGATGCATTCTTATAAAAGCGGAAGATAGATGTAGCCTGGTTGCGCTACCTGTACGTAAAATAAAGAAACTAAAAAAATAGTAAGCAGTTGTGTCTGTCAGATACACGCGTCCTCTTGAAGGTTAAACAAAAGAAAGACGTGCAGTAAAAAATAACAATATGCGATAACAATATGCAGCCTTATTAAGAATAAATGTATTTAAAGTCATTTGGCTCACCCTATAAATAAATTCCCAGTCGATTGCTGTCAAAAAAGATATTGAAAACAGTTAGATATTATAATATAGTTCTAAATACAAAAGTTCAAAATTCTACGTGTTAAAGTTTTAGAGTTATACAAAATACGAAATAATTTTTGGCGCCAAATTTGGCGATATTTCGGCGAAACTCGTCAATGTCGACGACATTTGGCGAGATTTTAAGCATGGACCAACAATGACAGATTATCGCCAAATTTGGCGATATTTCGCCAAAACTCGCCAAGAACGATGACAAATGGCGATTTTTTGGGCATGGACCAAATGACTGACTATCGCCAAATTTGGCAACACTTCGGCAAAACTCGCCAAAGTCGAGGACAGTCGGCGAGATTTTGGGCATGTACCAAACAAATACTGTCTACAATTGTATTATATTGAAGATGTCCATAGACATTAAAGTACTGAAATTCTTTTCGGTGGTCCTGTAAATAAGCTCTCCAGTAGATTGGAACCAAAAATCGAGATGCACAACTAGATGTTACAACAATCTTATATATAAAATTTCATAATAGTTTTTGAGGTTTGAGAGTTAAATATACACACACGTACACCAAAAGTCGCCAAGCTTGGCGACTTTTGGCATAGTTCTTGAGGGAGGCACGTGACCGTGGTCGGACCATTACCTAACTTATGTGGTAAGACGGTATTGTGCTTGAAATGGATGAATGCCCCTAAAATTGCCATTGACCGTAATGTATTGGAAATCTTTTGAGTGTTCCTGTAGCAGAACTGTAAATGATAAAGGCACTTTTTTTCTAACTTTTTACAGCATATATCACTTCTGAGTCGTTTGAAATAGCCCAATACCTCTAAAAAACGCTTTGATGAATTTCGGCCCATAGAGCGTAATGTATTTCGAATCTTTTGGGCGGTTCTATAGATAAACTATCCAGTCGAATGGAATTGAAAGGGGAGGTGCACAACTAGATGTTACAACAATCCTAAATATAAAGTTTCAACATTCTACGCCTAATAGTTTTTGAGATATGCGAGTTTAATGAATTTCGGCCCATTGAGCGTAATGTATTTCGAATGTTTTGGGCGTCCTATAGATAAACTATCCAGTCGAATGGAACCAAAAGGGGAAGTGCACAACTAGATGTTACAACTATCCAAAATATGAAGTTTCGACATTCTACGCCTAATAGTTTTTGAGTTAGGCGAGTTTAATGAATTTCGGCCCATAGAGCGTAATGTATTTCGAATCTTTTAGGCGGTCCTGTACATAAACTGTACATTCGATTGCGACCAAAAGGGGAGGTGCACAACTAGATCATAGAACAATCCTAAATATCAAATCTCAACATTCTACGACCAATAGTTTTTGAGATATGCGAGTTACATACATACGTACGTACGTACAGACGGCATGGAAAAACTGACCACAATAGACTCGCTGCTGGTCAAAATGAGTTGCAGACGCGTTTATTTGATCGTGCATGCTAGCCTATGATGAGATGCATTGAAAAAATTCTTAAAATTAAATTTAGAGGTAGTCAAAATCGGTTTTTTTGTCGAAATTTGGCCCCCAAAATTTTTCGGGATCACATTACTTCCTTATACTACGTACAAGGAAGTAACAACATGTAACAGACCCCTTTTTACTTCCTTGTACGTAGTATAAGGAAGTAATGTGATCCCGAAAAATTTTGGGGGCCAAATTTCGACATAAAAACCGATTTTGACTACCTCTAAATTTAATTAAAAAAAATTTTTCGATGCATCTCATCGTAGGCTAGCATGCACGATCATATTAACGCGTCTGCAACTCATTTTGACCAGTGGCGAGTCTACTGTGGCCAGTTTTTCCATGCCGTCTGTACGTACGTACGTACGTATGTATGTAACTCGCATATCTCAAAAACTAATGGTCGTAGAATGTTGAGATTTGATATTTAGGATTGTTCTATGATCTAGTTGTGCACCTCCCCTTTTGGTGGCAATCGAATGGATAGTTTATGTACAGGACCGCCCAAAAGATTCGAAATACATTACGCTCTATGGGCCGAAATTCATTAAACTCGCCTAACTCAAAAGCTATTAGGCGTAGAATGTCGAAACTTCATATTTTGGATAGTTGTAACATCTAGTTGTGCACCTCCCCTTTTGGTTCCATTCGACTGGATAGTTTATCTACAGGACTGCCCAAAACATTCGAAATACATTACACTCAATGGGCCGAAATTCATTAAACTCGCATATCTCAAAAGCTATTAGGCGTTGAATGTTGAAACTTTATATTTAGGATTGTTGTAACATCTAGTTGTGCACCTTCCCTTTCGGTTCCATTCGACTGGATAGTTTATCTACAGGACTGCCCAAAACATTCGAAATACATTACACTCAATGGGCCGAAATTCATTAAACTCGCATATCTCAAAAGCTATTAGGCGTTGAATGTTGAAACTTTATATTTAGGATTGTTGTAACATCTAGTTGTGCACCTTCCCTTTTGGTTCCATTCGACTGGATAGTTTATCTACAGGACTGCCCAAAACATTCGAAATACATTACGCTCTATGGGCCGAAACTCATTAAACTCGCCTAACTCAAAAGCTATTAGGCGTTGAATGTTGAAACTTTATATTTAGGATTGTTGTAACATCTAGTTGTGCACCTTCCCTTTCGGTTCCATTCGACTGAATAGTTTATCTACAAGACCGCCCAAAAGATTCGAAATACATTACGCTCTATGGGCCGAAATTCATCAAAGCGTTTTTTAGAGGTATTGGGCTATTTCAAACGACTCAGAAGTGATATATGCTGTAAAGAGTTAGAAAATGAATTTCTCCATTAAAAAAAGTGTCTTTTTCATTTATAGTTCTGCTACAGGAACACTCAAAAGATTTCCAATACATTACGGTCAATAGCAATTTTAGGGGCATTCATCCATTTCAAGCACAATACCGTCCTACCACATAAGTTAGGTAGTGGTCCGACCACGGTCACGTGCCTCCCTCAAGAACTATGCCAAAAGTCGCCAAGCTTGGCGACTTTTGGTGTATGTGTGTGCATATTTAACTCTCAAATCTCAAAAACTATGATGAAATTTCATATATAAGAATGTTGTAACATCTAGTTGTGCATCTCGATTTTTGGTTCCAATCTACTGGAGAGTTTATTTACAGGACCACCGAAAAGAATTTCAGTACCTTAATGTCTATGGATATCTTCAATATAATACAACTGTAGACAGTCATTGTTTGGTACATGCCCAAAATCTCGCCGTCTGTCCTCGACCTTGGCGAGTTTTGGCGAAATATCGCCAAATTTGGCGATAGTCAGTCATTTGGTCCATGCCCAAAATATCGCCATTTGTTATCGTTCTTGGCGAGTTTTGGCGGAATATCGCCAAATTTGGCGATAATCTGTCATTGTTTGGTTCATGCTTAAAATCTCGCCAAATGTCGTCGACATTGACGAGTTTCGCCGAAATATCGCCAAATTTGGCGCCAAAAATTATTTCGTATTTTGTATAACTCTAAAACTTTAACCCGTAGAATTTTGAACTTTTGTATTTAGAGCTATATTGTAATATCTAACTGTTTTCAATATCTTTTTTGACAGCAATCGACTGAGAATTTATTTACAGGGTGAGGCAAATGACTTTGAATACATTGAGGTGTATAGATGCATTCAATTCATTGAAAGTCTGTGGTCAATGATTACTTTGGCTATCCCCAAAATCTCGCTGACTATCTCAAGTTTGTCGGCTTTTGGTGAAATATCGCCAAATAATGTGTCAGAAGGAAATCTTTCAAATTGAACTCAGCTTGGCGATATCGAAATATTTGGCTAGAAATCGCTAAACCTTACTATTATTGATATTTTATCTCTTTCAAACAAATAAATTTAGAGGAAGTGCATCGAAAATATTTTTGATCTAATGGACGTGCAAGGAAGTCATGTGTTGGACACATCAGATTTTTTGTTTTTGTTTTTGCAATACTTTCACTGAAAATAGTAAATAAAAGCTTAAACTTTGAAATTCTTTAATGGGGTTATGAAACTAGTGTTCTAATAAGAACAACTTTAAGGGCGGCCGATGCATGCAGGACTGGACTGCCCAGTATGTCCGACTGTCTGCAGATAGACGGGTCCTTCCATCAGCAGTGTCATCTTGGCACAAATATTTCAGATGTACAAGTGCTCAGAAAAAAAAGATGAAAATTTCCAATATCCCCCTCCCCAGGGGCCGTGGTAGCCCAGTGGTTAAGGCTACCACGGTGTTGGACTCGTAACCGGAAGGTTGTGGGTTCGATGCCGGCGTCCCACTAAAGACCACCATGTACATGCGGTTTACGTTAAAACCGTGGTTCCGAAAGTCCTCTCTGCGGTCGCTAGCAGTTTCCGAGGGGTACCAGTATTCAGAAGTCCACCACCTTCTGATGAGGTTCCAAATTGTGGCGGGAAATTCTGGGAAGGACGTATATGTAGCTCTAAGCGACACATTCAGTGACGGGATCTGTCCTCTCCTGGCAAATAAATAAATATTTCCCCCCCCCCATGCTACTGTCAGCCTTGGGCAAGTTCCGGTCCACAGCAGACTCAGTCAAGATCCGTATCATAGCCAGGATTTTATTAAGGGAGGGGGGGGGCTCTGTATGTCATATTGAAAGACAAGTTTCAATTGTAAGCTAATTATCAAATTGTAAGCTAAGTGATGTATCAGATTTCGGGAGCGGGGTCTGCAGCCCCCTCAGTCTCCTTCTCACACCTGGATATGACCCTGGTCAAGAGAGGAGTTCATCTTCCCAAGCACTGGCTTGGCCAGTGCTGCTTTATTTTTGCTCGTCTTCTAATGAGAACCTAATTTAACCGACTGATCCACTGCCAGACTCTACTGAAAACTAATATCCTCAATCTATATTTCCGTTCCTTGATTTCTCTTTATTCTAAAAAAAAAAAAAAGTAAAGGTCGCTGGCGCTGTCAAAGTTTGTGGACCTATCTCCTCCTAAACCGTGGGGATTTGAGTTTCAACTAAGGTGCCCACAGATTCGAAAAATTCCGAGGAACCTGCTAAGCTGACTTAAATTTCGAAAATCGAATTATTTTAGAAGATATTAATAAAAAACTGAAAAAATAAACATAATGGGTGCCAGATTTGGCATAAAATCATTCATTCCTTTGCAACAAAGCGTTTCCAAGTATCTAGAATCGCGTGAAATTTACAAACATGAGTTAGAATTACGCTCATTTTACGACAAAATAAAAACTATCTTTCTTCTATATTAATAAAACAATGTGTAAACTGTTAGTTTGAATGTGTCTCGCGTAGCTCGCAGACGCGTGATCGTAGAACTACCAAATTTTGTACGGAAATTTTCCATGACAGTTCCCGACACACCTCGAAGCGATTTTTTCAAAATTCGAATTATTTTAGGAGATATCGATAAAAAACGTTTCGCAAAAGGCTAATTTTTGCTTTCCGCCATTTCGTAATTGTAACCCCACATTGGAAAAAGCGACGTTTAAGCTTATCTAGGTTGCCACGTTCGGCAAGTTTATTAAATGATTCAGACTCTTGAAGTAGAAATAAAAGAATAACGATTTTTTTTTGTCTAGATTATTTGTAAGGCTGTTTTTAAATTAAAATATCGTGTGCATGGGAAATCAGAGCAGGAATGAAATGTTTTATACTCAAAAGAAACATATTTAGAAATTTTCTGAGACTAAAATGTGCAACTTTTTAATTTGGCGAAAAATTAAACGGTTTTGTGCGATTTTGAGATGATTCTAATGCTTGGCGCAATTTATCGTCTGCTGAATACACCTGAGAAAAAGGTTTTGAGAATTTTCATTCAGTTGGAATTGTGCATTTTTCTGTGCAGCTTTTCTCCATCTATTAATGACTATGTCATTTTATCTCTCACCCCCTTTATTGAAAATTGTATGAGAAACGTATCCCAAAAATGCGACATAAAAGTATGCCACATAATTTTACATATATTTAAATACTATTAGTTCACAACAGCTTTAATCTATTGTTACAATATTTCGTAAGCTGTAGAATAGGGATGTGTCAAACGCCAAATAATGAAAAGTCGCCATAGGTGGAGAGCGGTCCTATCTGTTCCGTAGCTTTTATTAACTTTACATGTACGCAAGTCACCAAATAATGAAAAATCGCCATGGGTGGCAAATTTGCAAGGTGTCCAATAGGTTTTACATTATTAAAAATACAGCTGAAAGAGATGTTCTGATTTTATTACGCTTTATCTCCTAATTAATATAACTTTTGAATGGCAACATTAAATATCATTGTGTTCCTGAGGAGTGCAAATAATTTTTCCAGCGATTATAAGCGGAGTCCGCATTCCAGGTGGAGTATAGCTCAGGACCCGTACAACACGGATTCCCATAACAAAATATCTTCCGTGTTATGAGGGGGAGGGAGTGTACTGTAGTGTGAAGTTTAAATTTTTATGTACCAATGAACATGCAAGAACCAAGCAATGTGTAGCTCAGTAACATTCTATCTGATCCAATCTTTGGGTTTTGTCTGTTGAAATTATGTCTTTTTTACGAATAAGCCTTATTAGGGGCCGAATGCTTCATACGAAAAGCGAGCGTAGCGAGTCTGGGGGCCTTGGCCCCTAGTATAAAAAAAAAACCAACGAAGTAATACAGAAAACTATTCCAAGCTAACAGAAATCATAAAAACTATGAAAATATTGTGCTCAGCTCGTAATTTTTGCATCAAAGATTATATTAATAGTTGATATTGCAATACATTAAAATCGTGAAAAATAATAATCCAACGGATATTAAGTAAGCTCTCTGCTGTTGAAAATTGTCAAAAATCGCTAAAAATCCGGCAAAGGGTTGATTTTCAGACTTTTGAAGTCGTTTATGGCCCTTTCCGTATCGTTTTACATAACTGTATGAAGGTTCGTGTCGATCAGACGAATGATTTAGATCTACAGCTTGATTACTATACGAAAATTATTTTGGAGTGGTGCAAACTGGAACCATGTAGAGTCGGTCAAAGGGTCAGTGATGGTAGAAATACGCATATAATTATTTATAGTAGCATATTTTCCCAATACCCGGAAGTTTAACAAATTCTATTACTTATCGGTTTGTTACACAATAATCTTCCAGCATTGTTGAGACGGGTCGGCCCTTACCCTCCCAGTTCGGCCCTGTATGCATGTCTATGATGAGACACGTAGAGGCATATTCTTATGAAAGTCTGTACCAGTGGCATAGCCAAGGAGGGGAATAGGGGGGTCACAACCCCCCATGAGGAATTTTTTGCAATATAAAATGTATATTCTTCACTCCCTTATCACACGCGTATACATATACGTGAGTTGCAGTAGTCGTAACACACCCCCCACCCTCATGAAAAAATTCTGGCTACGCCACTACTCTGTACCCATGCTTTTTCTCAAAAAAAAAAATAAAAAATATCGCATATCATTAAAATTTATTGCGCACCGTACACTTAAGGGGTAGGTTAAAGCTAAGCTGAAGGATGTTGAAATCAAATTTTACAGGGCGATGGTTCATAAATTAAAAACAAATAAGTAAATAAATTGAGAACACAACAAGCATTAGAAGTCAGCCGAGGATTGGGGTATCCCTTATTTTATGACTTCGAGTCCTTTTTCGCTCAAAGCTTCTCATTTTAGCACTACAGTGCTATTTCGTTCACTCCGGTATTTTCTGTCGACATAATGTGCCGACATATTTTTGTGGACCGATTTACGTCGACACATTTCCATTGTAGTTTTCAATAGGGTAAGAGAGCATTTGATTAAGCTCAATTTGGTATATATATATTACAGTCCACCATCGTACGACCAGTATTGATTTTGGTGTGTACTCTAGCTCCTAAACTGTGAATCCGATTGAGAACAAATTCGGTATACCTATTATAGACTACCTTCGTAAAACCGTTGTTGACTTTGGTGTGCATAGTACTTGCAGTTTTCTTTTACAGGACTGCAGAAAATATTTCTTATTCATTACGGCCTCTGGAGAGAAATACTTATAAGTTCGCTAGCTCCTAAACGGTGCATTCGATTGAGCTCACATTTGGTATATATATATATATATATATATACCAGCAGTGGCGTAGCCAAAAAAAAATTTAGGGGGGGGGGGTTAGGCACATACTTAATGAACCACAACCGTGCATTTGATCTCCAAGATTGGGGGGAGGGGCACAAATAGAGAAAAATTGACCAACCTATATTAAAAGTAGTTCTGTTTTAAAAGTTATTCTACTGTTGCATTTTTATTTTACAAAATAAAAAATATTTTTAACGATCAAACATCGTATAAAATAGGCACCAGTAAGTGGCACGATATTACAACAGCAATGTTTGGCCTTCCGATGGTCACTGCATTTTATTAATTTCTTTTAGCATGAGCTTAAATATATAACTCTGAGCTGAAATGCAGGAATCGTACTTGCTTTCAGTACTCATTCACTAACATTTATATCCAGAAAAACAGACAATATGGGGAGAGGGGGGAGAGAGTGAAATAATTTTCAATTACTTTTAAAGTATTCGGTTAAATATACACATAAACAAATTATTAATTATGAAATAAACACGTTCAATTAAAAGACGGTTTCAGTCTGTCAATTTTGCTCCCCACTCTCCGATTGAATTTTGTCAATAGATTCCATCTGCCTCTGTCTTTTATAAACTATAAATTGATACTGAATTTTTTTTAAAGTCAGTTTAGATAAATAAATAAAACTGATCAATAAAAAGGTTTTGAGCACTGAAAATGAAAATTGTAAGTGTGCGTTTTTAAAATAAAATATCTTTAAAATATCAGCTACATCAATCTTTAAAATATCAGCTCACAAAAAATTATTCTTAAAATATCAGCTACATCAAAAGTTATACTTTCATTAATTTTTAAAGATTTAGAAAATTTAAAATGTGCTCTTAAAGAAAACGTAGTTCATATTTTATATCTTCTCAAAAAATTATTTTTCGATTAGCTTTGCTTTTTAATTCAGAACGACACAATTCTAAAAATTTCCAAGTTAAAATTTATTTATAAGTAGAAAAGAGCAAAGAAAAAAAAGAAAATACATGGAATAAATTAATTCAATACTATTACAAAAATTGTAAACGCCGAGATTTTTTGACATTTCATCTAATACTTCCTCTGCAGAAATTGGAATTCTCCTGTGAACATACAACAGTGCCAAGCCATTTAAGCGGCTTTGACTTGTACTATTTCTTAAATAGTTTTTTAAAAATCTTAAACTGGAAAACGATCTTTCAGTGGATGCTGTTGTTACAGGCGAAAGAACCAAAAGCTTTAACAGTCTGTATACGGATGGGAAAATATCTTTATCACAAACTGCTAAAGCGTCTGTTGCATTGCGAGGACAGGTTTCTTCACGCAATAGTTTTTTGTACCAAAGAGTAATTTCCCCTATGACAGTGGATAACGGTACATTGATGTCACTGTTATCGATACTGACAAGCAGTTGTATTTTTTCTTCATCTTCACATGTAAGCATGCCCTTCCAATCTCGGGGCAGCAGAACTTGAAATGATTTTAAAATGTTTTTATGGGCAATAAACCTTTCTTCGAGTTGCATTATTATGCTGTCGATAAAAGGTATAAACACAGATCTCTTATAATACTCTTCGGTATTTTCTGAAACGATATTTGTTCTGTGCTGTTGCCGATTGATAACTCGAGGAGTTTCTATATTTGTTCCTAATATACCTCCAATGTGTTCTACCTTTTCGTACATAGATTTTAGTTCATCTTCGCTACTTCTTAGGTCTTTCAAGGTCTTTAAAATGTCCTCAACACATTCTATCGCCTTACATAAATCCATATTTATGGTCTGGAGGTACTTGTTGAGAGGTAGCGTGAGACTGAAAACTTTCTCAGCAGTAATTAAACCGACTATAAATTCACTCCGTTGAATGGCATGGAGTAAAATTTGGGCATCGGATGAAGTTTTATCTCGCCAGTTTACTGCCATTTCCTCCAATGTTAAGGATATGGGATGCAGCAGTTCCAAGAATACATGAATCGAGTCATGCCGTTGCACCCATCGGGTTGGACACAAAGATTTTAGTTTTTTTTTGAAGGAGCATTTTGATCGATATTGTTCTCCAATGTTGTTCGACGCTTTGGGGTATTGAAAAAATCAATAATTTTTGCTATAGTACCCATAGCATTTCTAATCGTACTCTGTTTGCATGCATCTGACAAACAAAGTTGTGTGATGAACAGTGTACATACGTTGCTAATGGGAATTCTTTTTTTATGATTGATTGTGTACCTCTAAATTCCCCACTCATAGCACTTGCGCCGTCATACCCTTGGCCTCTTAAATTGTGCATCTGAACTCCGGAGTTTTTCAGGCCGTTAATAATTGTGGAAGCTAACCCTTTTCCTGTAGCATCGTACACAGGTAAAAACTGCAAAAAATCTTCACTTTTCATTTTCCAAGTATCTGGCACACAATGACATCTGCTGAATACCTGCTATGTCAGTAGTTTCATCCGCCAAAATGCTGAATCCTTCAGAATCATTAATTTTTTGGACTACTTTCCGTAAAATTATACTACCACATGCTTCTATAATATCATTTTGTATTTCTGGGCTAGTATATTTGGCGTTTATGCTACTGCATTTTAAATGATCAAATAACGATTTATCCCCCACATCACAGCGCATCTTTTGTAATGCTCTGAAGTTGCCAGAATTATTCTCTTCGTCATCTAAAATATTTCCCATTTCCTTGTGTTCTCTTAAAGATAACCCTTGCCTTCCACAAAATATTATTGTCTCGATGATTGGTTTGATGTTACTACGATTTTTCATTATTTGCTCTTGAACTCCCGAGTTTATGCATATATCAATTGATTTTCTCTCTCCTCCTGCGAAAGAAAGGAAAGTCTCGGAGTCTGACACGCATTTTTTATGATAAGCTGTTTTTTCATGACCATCCAAATCTTCGATGGCTTTTTTCCAGTTATTAAACTTTTCGGACACTAGCTTTCGTGGTAGAATCCCGCTGTTACCAACACCTAAAGGTGGAAAAAGGGCACAAAATTTGCAAAATGCGCCGTTTTCTGACGGTGAATATGTAAGCCACTTCCATCGTAAAAGCCATCGGTGTTGAAATTTTAAATTTCTTTTTCCAGTCGCGGGAAAAGTGTAATTTGCAGGGGGTGTCCATGGATTACGAAGTAATTCTTCTCTTTCTGCATCCGAAAGCTGAAAAAAAAAGATGCCTTAAGTAACTTGAATTTCTTTCTTTATTAATCTCATTAATCCGTTTCATTGACTGCTTGTTGATTTAATAATAAGTTGCTAAAATACAGCGTTTTTTAATGATTGCAGTTAATTAAAAATATTATTTATTTTTCGTAATTTAAAGAAAAAATGCAATAGCTAATTTGTCTTTTAGGCTAAACATTTCTAGGGGCATTTATCCCACTTTATGGAAAACAGCCTCAAAAATTTTGTGAACCGCTGCTGTAAACGAGAGTTTTCCAACCAATGGTCGGCGCTGGTCCGTGTGATTTTTTGTTGCCGATCCACCCCCAAAAAAAATCTTAACTTTAATGCCACTTTCTTTTAATTAGAACATTTGATTTAATAAATAAAAATATTTGGTGTTTTTTTTCTGTCGTTGCGAGGCAAGGGGGATAATGCTATTAATACTCAAAGGTTGTTCGTCAATATAAACACACAGATAATTATTTTTAAAATAGCGTCCCTGAAAGAATTTCCATTGCACAATGCTCAGTGATACGTGCAATAAATATTTATTTCTTGGAGTACCAATAAGTTTGTTGTTTCAGGTTCAGAGAAAGGTCTTTAAAATGTAAAATCCATCCCCTCTTTACTTATTAAAATCTAATAAGTAAAGAGTTACTTATTAAAGCCTAAAATATTTAAGCAGGAAAGTCTAAAATATTTTACTATATCTAACGGTTGAAAGAGAAAAAAAAAATCTTAAACAAAATAACAGCAAAAAGAAGTGCTTTGTAAATATGTGTTCATGGAAATATAGAGATTTGTCATTTAAAAGACGTTTTTAATATACTTTCTTATTGCTTCCCAGTGAGAGAAGAATGATTTAAGCCAAAGCAGCATTTTAAATGATAAAAATAAATATCTTACGTCAAACGTGAGTAATCCTGTAACTATGCATAACTACCGTCGTCATTTTATCACTGTGATAAATGATTGAATATTTATCAGTTTAATCGCCTATTTTTAGGTTAGCAATTGTGTACTGGTAGAGGAATTTCGAAGCCCCCTTCCGCTCCACTGATATTTACTTTTAAAAAAACAAAAACATTAGTGGCACCGTTCACTATTGTTATGTGGGAATGAGATCTCTAGAAGCAGATTTTCGTGCAGACAGGGACCCCACACAGCTGTAAAAGGACCCACTGATTGTTTATTTTTATTTATTTATTTTGAAAGGCTACAATTTTCAAAAAAAATCATTTATCACTCTGACCAAATGACATTGGTAATTACGGACAATTTTCCTCATTCACCATAAAACACATACTATAAACATTTTATTGAGCTCATGAAAGAACAAAAATTACTTGTTCAAAGTGTATTTATTTATTAAATGTAGGATTTTCGTTGGTAAACACATTACTTTACTAAAATTTTAAAATATATTATGCTTAAGTACTTTCAACTTAATTTAGAACATGTTTTTTACTTTTACTATATTTCTTAAACAAGCGAAAGCATGTGCTTATAGTCATTTCCCTTTTTAAATGCTATTTTAGTAGTTAGTAGTAGTTTAACATACAAACAAACAAACAAAAAAGTAAAAGAGAAAATTTTCAGTTTTGAAAAACGATTTGTCAAACTAGGATTTTTTAGTAATTTTAACAAGTAAGACACCACATATAAATAAAAACAATGCAATGCAGTATATACTATACAGGCGTAACTTGGTGTGTTTTATGAGTTGAGTATTCCTAGAATAGGCTGCACCCAATCTAACTCCCACACACTTACGCCAATGATTCCCAGGTAGCACAGAGATATTGCCCAATATCAAAATTACAATATTGGGCAATATTAAATGGACCTCCCTAAATGATATTCCTGAATATTATTTTTTGACATTCAGAGATATCAGTTTAACATTTCTGAATATTGTTTTCAGATATCCAGGAATATCTTTTTCTGATATTCCTAAATATTATTTTTTGACATTGAGCAATATTGGTTTCCAACATTTCTGAATATTGTTTTCATGTTTCTCCCATCAGCCCTATAAGCATCAGGTCAATATTGTATGCTTGGACTCCTATTTGTGAGGTAAAATATTGATTGTAAAAGAAATTGGGGAGGGGGGGGGACTTGACTAATTAATATTTCACATGTAGACATTTTTTTGGTTTGAAATTATAACTCAAAATAGAATTTTTTAATGCTTTAAAATGGAATAAAGCATTAAAAAATTCTCTTTTGAGTTATAATTTCAAACCAAAAAAATGTCTACATGTGAAATATTAATTAGTCAAGCCCCCCCCCCCCAATTTCTTTTACAATCAAAATTTTTCCTCACAAACAGGAGTCCAAGCATACAATATTGACCTGATGCTTTAATAAGTTAGCGGAATTTTTTTTTTTTTTTTAATGACTGGGAAAAAAAATTTTGTACGAGTTTGCATTTGATGGTGCTAAAAGATCGTTCTTCACACACATTCTTGACTCACCTTTTGGAGAACGTAAAGGCCTTTAATACTCAAATTTTGCTGCAATTTATATTGTAGAGTGCAATTAAAAGCTTGAACAAATAGTTGAAACTTTTACTATAGGCAGCTATTTTATAATCACCTATAGAATATAAAATTTACTTTGGATTTTAAAGTAGCCACTACTCATAAAATCCACAAAGACAATATACTTTTAATTACTACAGCTCTGCTATAACAATCTCAGTGTTAAATCAAACTACATACTCTTTTCTTTGGTCAACACAGGTTATCTTGAATTTTTCAGAAAGATTGTGGGAGTTATGACCAATTTCAAAGTATACAATAAATGTTTGCCATATGTGTAAAGGGAAAAAGGAGGGGGCAGGAAGTATAAACAGAGCTTTTCTTCGAGTAAAATAATAGCTATTAAAGAAAAAAAAAATTCCAGTAATATGCTCATATTTCTTTTTTTACTCTGTACTTACCTTGAAACGTTTCCCACAAAATGTAATTTGCCATTGGAGGTTATTTCCCACCCCCTAAATTTATATTAATTTCCATGAAGCACTAATGCATCTCAGATACAATGAATTCATTTTCAATATATTTGTATTAAAAGTTAATCTCTTAAGCCTTTGGATTTCATTAAAAATTACAAGAGGGATGAATGAAAATTCCAGTTACGAGTGATTAAATACATTTCTTTATAATGTTTCAAAGTACAGTAGAACCTTGGTTATGCAATGCTCCATGATATTCAAGGTGACACCTTGGTTAATGTAAAAGATTCATGATCAGACTTCGGATGATTACACATCCATCTGTAATTGATTACAAGAATTGATAAGGATTACTTCTATGGCCAATTCCTAAAAGGATTATGACCGGTTACTGTTAAATTTGCAAAAAGGTAGTAATCTTGATCTTAGTGAAATCAAATATTCCGAAAATTTTGAAGTAATGCAATTTTATTACACTATTTCTGTAGAATTTATAAAATAGCATTCTTATGGGGAATTACATTTGACTGTAATCGTTTCAAAGTCTGGACATGATCTGCAGTATGTTTAAAACTGTAATTGTGATTATGATTGTCAGTGTTATCCGAGGCATGTTTGATTCTGACCACCTTGGATAATCAGGGTTCTACTGTAACTTGATCGAAAAGCAAATATTATTGGTTGTAAACAACAGAAGAAGAAAATATTAAAATAAATAAATTTTGATTTGAAATAAATGGATCAAAATCTTTTTTTGGGCTACATTTTAAGATTTTCATTAAATTGGAAATGCTATTAAAATTGAGTAATACTTAAAATTGCACAATTGTGAATTTTAAAAACTAATTTAAGTTTTAATTCATGCAAAACAAAATGCGCTTTAAACAGCTTACTGGAAAAGGATTAACACTGGTAAAAAATTAGTAATGTACATTTTTAATATTTTAAATATCCCTAATTATAAACACATTTCAAATTAAGTTTTCTTTCCAAAAAATTACATGAAACAGATTTTCATATTTTATTTTTAAAAACAAAATTATCTTTATAAGTTTTCAGTATAATTGTCCACAATATTAAATGTTAAGGAACAATCTGAAGCACGAATCTTTTTTTTATTCTAATCAGATGCTTCAGCTAAACTTCAACCAAACATATTTGCCAAAACCTCCTTGTCCTTCTCCTTAAACTTCAAAGCAGCAGCAGCTACAAAAGAAAGAAAAAAGAAAGCTTTTCAGACATGTAATTGCTACACGATAAAATTAGCTAAAATATTTTAACCACATGGTTTGCTTAAAGGTTTAAATTATCAGAATGAAATTAGTAAGTTTCCCCCATCAAAATCAGGAAATTTTGCATTTTTAAATTAATAATTAGCGGAAGAATCAGATTTGACTTTTTGTTACTCTCTTTTACTCTTAAAATAATTGACAGTAGAAAAAAATAAAATTGATGAATATTTTAAACCATTGATATTGGAAAAACTATTAATTAAAAAATACATTGCTCATTTCAAAACATATCAAAATGGTATAGTATGCTGTTTTATACTAGTTTTTTAATTAATTAATGAAACAATACTAACTAGCAAGTTTGATCCCCAGATCCAATAATTTTTAATTAGATTGGGTTTTAGTTTGAGTTAAGTATTATTAGTGGCACCAGGGGCGTAGCCAGAAACTTTTCATAGGGGGGGGGTTACGACTACTACAACTCATATATATGTATACGTGTAAAATTTCTCATGGGGGCGGGATGACCCCCCTACCCCCCCCCCTTGGCTACGCCCCTGAGTGGCACCCAAAATTTGCTTAGACTTGGTAGAGAAAAAAAAAAGTAATAACAGATAACAGACTGTTAGTGATAAATTTTAGGGTACTTACGTATTATCCCGGCAGTCTGCCAAGACGAGCAATTTTTTTTGCCAAGAGAAATGCTGGACATATGAAATTATTAATGGTTTTGAATACGATTGGGGCAACAGTTTGGCAACTCGTTTGACGGAAAAATAGTTTGGCTGGAATGACCACCGGGATAATACGTAAGTACCAATTTTAGGTTGGCCATGGAAGGTAAATTTCCATAAAATTGTTTTTATAGGAAAATCTAGAATTTAAATATAAACAAATGACACTTTTATGGCATAACAGTGACTATTCACCACAAATGAATTCTCATCCCTAATGAATAAGCATATTGATTACTTTAGGAGTTAATTACCTTAATGTTATGAGTTTTTTTTTTCCTGATTACTGTTTCAAATTTAAATCAGTTAGTAATAGCACAGGTTAATGCAATGTGTCGTGATTTAAGAAAAACTGAAAAGCAACAGAATTCAAATTGAACATCTGAGTGTTTTCTCTTACATTAAAACTAATTTCATTGGGATATTGTTTTTTTTTTGTGTGTGATTGTGGAATGCTACGTTAGGACTATCTGCCAAGGATGGGGGTGCCTTGGTAGGAGGACTTTATACGGGTTTCTAACGCTTATTCACATGTGATATTAGTAACAACTTGAATCAATTTAGTACTATGGTACTATACTATATACTATTTCTGATACTATTTCTGACTATTTCTGATTATTGATTCTGACTATTCTGTACTATTTCTGATATAAAAAATATGTATTTGTTTACTAATTGGGGAATACTTAAATTTGTTTACTATTCGGTTGTCGAATATTTAAGTATTTGGCCGAACCGTCACGGTATACAGTCGAATAGGTATACTGCCAATATACCGAATATTCCGTGCATCCCTACATTGTATATTACCATACATAAAGAATTTGTTGATAGCTTCATTACAAAATGAGTAACACATGGTATTACTAAAATTAACACTTACATTATTGGGTCTTTCGGAAACCTATGATATTGGCGTTCAGGTTCTTTCACTCTAGCTGTGTCATAAAGGACACACGTAACATGGGAGGACTTCTTTTTTCTGTAGAAAGAAAAACTAATTAAAAAGGGGGTGAAGTCCAAACAAAAAGTTTTACAAATGACAATATTGAAGCAAAATAGCCTGTACATTAACATGAAATATTTTTACAAATAACTTATCCGCAATGTCTGTAACTAAGGGTAGAATCTTGTGTTTTGTTTTCTTTTTGTGCTGCCCCTCGGGCAATCTCTGAAATTATTTTGGTCACAGCCAAGTACAGTTTGTTGCCCATGCAACTTTTGCTATACAATTTTTTTTTTTTTAAATTGCGGCCGTTACTATGAAAAATGGATTTTTGACTACGTATGATTTGACTATGATGGCAGAATTCTCTTGACGGTGATCGGCTGCTTGTAAACAAATAGGAAACGAGCACACTGAAGATAAAACAATAGTAGTTTCTTTCTTTCTACTCTTTTTGATAATTACCATGAAAGAAAATTCTTTTCTTTTTGGTTGCCCTAAGGGCAACTGAATTCTTTGTTTTACTTGCCCGTTTAAAAATCTGACTGCCCTGGGTAAGCAGACAACCACAACTTTCGAGCGCTGTCTGTAACTGAGTTCGAATAATTTTAAATAATGCAATTCTCTGTTAATAGTGTCCACAAGGCTGCTTTTAATTACAGCAAAACTACAAAGGTTATCTGCGTAATGGGGGATTCAGGGGTGGCAAATAGGGGGTGCAGTTGCACAACCAAATGAAAAACTGAAAAACCAAAGGCATTCTCCCCCTGGGGGGGGGGGAGAATGCCTTTGGACCGAGAAGGAATATTCACATTACAACAACTGGAGAAAACCACGGGAAAAATAACCATATTTCATTATATGATAGATCATCATTTCTCATCTCTCCTATACAGTCGAACTCTTATAGCAAACCCAGTATATAACGAACTAAGGCACGTATCCAGACTGGTGGTTAAGGCAACTGTAAGCCAGCCCCCCCCCCCGAATATCTGACTGTTTACTTAGCTTACAGATGAAACTTAGGTTGCAATTTGATACACAGTCCTCAACAAAATAAAATCTTAGGTATGGCACTCCATATCAAAATATCTCGTGACCAACTTTTCTAAAATTATAAATTTGATAATCAAGATACAAGATATGTGTTACAAATTTCATTAACTAAAATTTGCTGTGGGTCATGATTGGGCTCCAGCAGAAAAAAAATTGAGATTTTTAAAGTAGTAAAAGTTATGCGATGGAAACAAATGATGCAGGGTTGGCTAGTTTTTGACAGTTTTAACCATGGTTTAAACCATCATGTCAAAAACCTCAAATATTGAGTGGAAAAAATAAACAATACTTTTAAGTGTTTTACTTTATTGCAAAATAGCTTGTACTTCAATATCTGTAATGAATTAATCAATTAATATTTAGAAAAATAAAGCACTATAATCAGTAAAAAATGCTTACTTTGTTTACATCTATCAGGTTTATTTATTTTTAAGAAGTAAGACCATTATGTACTTTGTAAAGATGTGCTTACTCATAGCATCCAAGTCCCAAAATTTTTTACTAATTCTATTTTGAATGGAAAACTTTAGTATACTGATAGTTAAAACGATCTGATCTTTTATCTCTTTAGTCTAAATGAGTGAAATTGCTATGCTATTGGCTATTCCTTAAAGCCTTTTCAATTTAGATATTTAGATTAAACCAAAAATAAACTTGATGTTTCTTCTAGGAAATGTTTACCCATACGTTAGTTTGAAATTTTTGAAAAACTGCAGAATATTATTCATTAATTACATATATCAGTGGCGTAGCCAAGGGGGATAGGGGAGTCACAACCCCCTCCAATGAGGAATATTTTTTGTCATACAAGAAGTATATTCTTCGTCATACAAAAAGTATATTCTTCACTCCCGTATCACACACACACGTATACATATATGTGAGTTGCAGTAGTTGTAACCACACACACACATGATAAATTTCTGGCTGTGCCACTGATATATACAATTTTTATATATAATATTGTATACATTAAATTTATAAATTTGTATTATATAAATGGTATTAAACTAATTATTCTTAGTGAGCACAACTTATGTGCTAGTATAATTATTATATTTTAATATAATTAATTTTAATTAGGCATTTAGTTTAATGCAATATACTGCATAATTAGTTTGCATATTGTTCTTTTTCTTTTATGGATTAGTTTTTGACGGTTTAAACCAGATTTTGATACTTGTCATGTCGAAAACCAGTTTTTGAAGTCAAAAACCCAACCCTGAAATGATGGTATATCACATGCAAAATGAAACTCAAAGTACGCTGCGAACTAACTACTAGACTAACCACTAAACAATAAAAAAAATAACAATTTGTATTTCCTCCAATTTTCTTAGCTACTTAATATTGAATGTAATTCTTGTGTTTCTTCACATTAATTTTAAACACATGAAGTTGAGCTTTAAACGTTTCAAAAGCTCTATACTCGCCCCCCCCCCAAAAAAAAAAAAAATTAGAAATATGTTCCGAGACTAAATTAAAACTTCTGATATAAACTGCGATGAAGATAAACTTCTTTGCTTCTAAGAAGCTGAAATCACCCCCCCCCCCAAAGCTTCGATATTATATTTTTAGTGTGCACTATATCAAAAATAACTCAGTATTTTTTGTGCACTATAACAATCACAATAAAAATGTACAAGAATATTTCACATAATGGCCGCAACGGCAAATATATTTACGTTCTCTTTCAAAATATCGCTAACATAGAAAGTGCAGACAAAAACACCTTTCACGAAATATTTACACAATTGTAGAAAAAAAAATACTGATTTGATGTGCAGCATATTCTTTGTTGCATCGTCATATAAACAAACAATACATAAATCAATATATAAAAAAAAACAATGTAAATGACAGTTAAATAACATAAAAGATGTACTTACATTTTAGAAGATAATTCTATATCCTTTGCCATGACGATCAGAAATGTATCCTGAAATAAGTTCAATGGCGGCCTCCGACTTCCCACGTCACGTTGTTGATGTTTGGGAATTCCTGTTCCTCCCGCACGCCAAGAATAACGATTAGTACGCATGCGCGAGTTGAATGTTGTAAACATAATATCATTTCTGTGATATTCCCAGATATTCACCAATGTTGTAAACAGAATATCATTTCTGCGATATTCCCTGATATTCACCAATGTTGTAAACAGAATATCATTTCTGCGATATTCCCCGATATTCACCAATGTTTAAAATAGTACATTGAAATGAGTATATCGCTAAAAAATTGGACTAAATGAAAAAAAACAAACATTACGATGTTATTTCTGAATGATAAGGTTATAAAATAATTGAAGAAATTCTCTTAAATGTTTTTAAAAAGGATTACTTTTAATTAATATCTGCCAATATCGGCAGATGTCGTAAATTCAATGTATGACATTCAGAGACTTTCAAAATATTGCCCGATATCGGTGGACATTCCTCAATATCTTTGTGCTACCTGGGTTACTTAAGTAAGAAAAAAAATTGAATGAATTCTTACCTTCTTGCCAATGCAATCGCTTATGTCGTTCGCATGGTAATCCTTCTTGCAAAACATTTTGTCCTTCAGTAGTACCAGAGGCATTCGCATTACTTTCTGTTTCGAATTCATTTGAAACCTCTTCAAGATTTTCTAAAATCTCTGCGGATCTCGCCGGTTTTTTAGGTTCAAAATATGATTTTATTGATAACATTTTTCTCTTGGACATAATTTGTTGAAAAACCAAAATTCTTATACAACAGAAAATTACTTTATGAAACACACAAGTTTAATATTTCAGCTTTTACAACAATACAAAACGGATTCATAAAAATATTTCCACACCTATTTATTCCACAAATTTAAAATGCCAAGGCAGAAGTTGCCGATCGACTGGCGATTGCCACTAACAAAAGCGAACAGACCCGTCGTGGGAACCAACAAGGAGGCACCTGCAAGTTTACATTGCATAAGCTAATCCCAAAATAATTTAGCCCTCTCACATTCGGAGGAGCTTTCAATTAGAGCCTTCAGATGTCCGAACCCCGGCCGAAATTCCAAGAACGCTGCCTTCCCCCTTTCGGAAACTATCATGGAAACTATTTAATGGGAATTCATCGTGGGCGGTGGTGAAAATCCACACTTCCTTGAGAGCTGGGAAAGAGATAGATAAGACATATGGGGATCGTGGCGTGGGAGGTCCAGCAGTCGTAAAAAGTTCCGCCTGCTGCAAGGCAGGGGAAAGAAGTGCTACTATCTTTTGGCCAGCCCGCTGGCCGTTTGTATGCAGAGCCGTTTGGCCAGGGCAAAGAATATAAATAACCACCAGGGTTTGACAGCCAGAAGAGAAATATCCCAGACACACTGACGCGCAAAAGAAAACGTTTATCAAGCCGAAAAGCAAAGCGGGGAGAGAGATTAAAAATTTAATACGGAACATTTTAATCTAGAAACGCAAGCAAAGGAGCATAATTCTATACACGAAAAATATGTTATCTTCATCACACATCTCTCCCCCCTATTGGCAGATTCAAAGGGAGGGGTACGTGCCCCCTAGATGATTCCGGTTTAGATTACAATTAAAAATGATAGAGTGAACAATCATTGACAATACTCAATATTAGTTTGTAAATTGAAACGCATTGTGAATCATGTTTCCTGACAATATGTCTAGAACCCTTCAAAAATTTAGGGGGGGTTTTGACACCCAACCCCCCCCTCGCTACGCCACTGTATACTAGCCGCCTCCGGCGACCAGTTGGTTCGTCACAGTGGCGGAACTACAGGATGATGAACCCCGCAACGCGGGGGGGCCCAGAATTATAAGAGGCCCAAAAATTTTGTTAGCACTTACACTAGATAAAAAAGGGAAAATACTGGGTACAGATTATCATAGAATAAATACAAATCTAATTTGTAGGGGGAAAAAATCAGTTCCGAGATTTGGATCATTTTAAATATTTCAACTCCCACTGAATGTTCCCCGAAACGAATACCATTGTGACCATGGTCTCTAGAAGTAATGAACGTGAGGACTGCTGATAAGAAGGAGATGGGCAGAAAAAAGAGAATGGCACTTTGTAGGTGTACATGTTCAAGATTACGGATGGTGCACGCGCAAGCACAAATAGTTTCATTTTACTATTTCCTGTTCTTTTCTTGGTAGCGTCCAGTCCACGAAATTACTCTGTAGTGCTTACCTGCAGACGTTATCATCAGGGCCGTACCCAGAAAATAATTTCGGGGGGGGGCCGACTTATTGAATATCTCCATATTATATATAAATATACTCCATATACATACAAATACATAAATTATCTGACAATTTCGGGGGGGTCCGTACCCATAGGACCACCCCCTGGGTACGACCTTGGTTATCATAGCCCCTTCAAAGTTTGCACACGTATTATTTGTTACAACACACAACTTTTAAGACCCCGGAAAAGAGTGCATCCGAAAAAAAAATTTCGGTCCACCCTAATATATATTTTAAAAATAACACGCCATCAAATTACCATATCCAGTAGTATTAGTATTATAAAAAATAGAGATACACATATGATTGAATAACAAATATCGTTTAACGTATATAAATGTAACATAATTACATTTTATAAACATGCAATGCAATTTATTGCTTTCAAATTCTTTAAAGGTTAAAAATGGAGAAAAGCTAAGCAGTACCAGTGGTGCATCAAAAAAAACGTAAATTTAAAAAAGCAGCAAGAGTGCTTAGCCAAAATTCTAAAATTATCAAATTTTCTGAAACCAATTATTGCATTTCCGCAGACTCCAAGCACATACAGAAATCTAGATAAGTTAGAAAACAATGACAAAAAAGAAAGAACTAAAGCTCATTACAAATGTAGCGAAATGCATCATTGTATTGACCATTCGCATGAAAATAGAAATACTTTCGACATAGAAATAAAAAACAGTTCTGCAAACGACGATAATAGAGAGAAAACGCAAGACGATTCTAATTATGATGAAATACATTATGATACGGAAGAATCACGTAAAGATAGAGTGAATTTAGACGAAGATACAATTGAAGATAATAACACAGGCCGGTTGTTTTCAACGGACATTGCAGATTTCCAAAGCACAATATTAGCAGCCGTAGCCGATATTAAAAAAATGATTATATTTTCCGATTCATGCCAACCATGCATAGGGATCTTTTAAGCGAGATCCTCTGCAAAATAATCGCAAGTTTTCAGAAGAGTTTTACAGAACTTCCACAAAATATGGTTGTGTTGAAAGACTAGGGCTTTGCCATTCTCCTAAATTGGATGCAGTATATTGCGAACCTTGTTGGTTGTTTTCAACAGAGCCGAAAGATAACTGGAGAACACGAGGGATTAGAGATTGGCAAGGTCTTTCGAAAAATATGAAAAAAGTACAGGAAAAAAGTCACAATCATGTGCAGTTATGTTGTATATATGAAAAATGGAAGAACAATGAAACAATAGATAAGAATTTGGAAGAAGAAATTCGATACGAATCGAATTTTTGGGTACAAGTGCTAGAGCAACTTTTTAATACAACGTTAGTACATTCAAAGAATTGCTTATCATTTCGTGGTCACCGGGAATCCCTAGACGATGAATATCTTGGAAATTTTTTAGGCCAAGTTGATTTATTATCGAAATACGATAATGTTATGAAAGACGTTTTGTGCATGCCACATGGTGCTACAAAATATTTAAAGCCATAATATCCAAAATGAAATTATATATTGTCTTGCAACACGTTTAAAAGCAACTTTAATAAAGAATAGTAACGAAGCACCTTTCCATTCCATTATCATGGATACAACGCAGGACATAACGAAAAAAGACCAATTAAGTCAAGTATTTAGGTATGTAAAAATTGTTGAAAAAGAAAAAGAAGAAACATCATCTGTTGCGATTAAAGACTCATTTTTAGGTTTTGCTGAAGTACACTATCACACAGCAGATGGATTGTATAAAGAAACATTAAACCTACTTGAAAAGTATGACATAAAATTAAGCAAATGCAGAAGACAAGCATACGATGGAGCAAATGTCATGAGTGGAGGGTACAATGGTGTTCAGTCTCTTTTAAAACAAGAGAGATGTACCCAATGCTATATACATACACCGCGCATCTCATACCCTCAATTTTGTAATAAACGATGCTGTTAAAAGTTGTTGCAATAAAATATCTACATTATTTGCAACTTTAGAGAGGATTTATACATTTTTCCGAAATAGTATAAAGAGATGGGACTTGCTATCAAAATTTAAAGGAGAATCCCAAATTACGCTCAAAAGATTAAACCCAACATGCCGGGCTGGACGGCACAATTTCCTTTTAGCAATCAAACTTAGGTTTTTGGACATTATAAAAGCGCTCTCTGAAATATTCTTGAAAGGTCAGAAAAGAGACGAACGCGAAGCATCTAGACTTCAGAAAATCATGAGCAATTTTGAATTTGTTCTCTTATGTGCAATTTTGTCGAAGATTCTTAATGAAGTAAATTTGCCATCTAAAATATTGCAAAAGAAAGATTTAGATATTCTGAGAGCAACGGAATCTTTGCAAACTGCAAGCAGACACCTCAAAGAATACAGAAATACATACGATTCCGCAAAAGACGAAGCTGTTGAAATAGCAGCTAAATGGAAAATGAGTCCAACTTTTTTGAAGAAGCGACAGAAATTTAAAAAAAAAAAAAAAGAAGAAGAAGAAGAAACACTTTGACGAACTATCAAGTGACCACCGTTTGGGCTACGAAGATGATTTCTGCGTCAACGACTTTTTTTAAGTTTTATATACTGTCATATACCAATTAGAAAACAGATTTCAAGGTATGAATGAGGTGTTAAATCCTTTTAATTTTTTGGTACCGACCACGTTAGCAATAATGAAGGAAGCGGAAATTTTAAAATGTGCCGAATCCCTTCAGTTAAAATATAAAGAAGATCTAGCAACAGAATTTCCATTACAAACAGTAATAGCCAGTGCTATGCTGAAAGATGAAATTTGTAAAACATCTATCATAAAAGAATTTGCCGAGTTACTTCTGATAAAATATTTAATAATATCTTTAAATGTTTCAGATGTAATTACAGCATTATTATTGTTTTTGACTCTTCCTATCACAGTCTCAACAGCTGAAAGATCCTTTTCAAAACTGAAGATTCTGAAAAACTATTTACGCAATTTAACAGGCGAAGAACGACTGCACAACCTCTCCATATTAGGTATTGAGCAAAAACAGAAAAAAACTATGGAAACGAATGATCTGATTAGAGATTAATGCAAATCTGAAATCCAGAAGGAATAATTTTAAATTTTAGTTACAATTATATTATATTTGTTTCAATTTTTAAAATAAAAATGGCCAAATAAACTCTTTTTTGTATGTGTGTGCGTGTGTGTGCGCGCGCGTGCGTGTGTGTATATGAGTGTCTGTGGATGAGGGGCCCACTGAAATATTTTGCGGGGGGGCCAGAAATTTGAAGTTCCGCCACTGGTTCGTCATCTTAATAAATCTTGTTCGGAGAGAATCCCGTTCCTCATCGACTTCCTTGGCACTGAAATCTCTCAGATTCTAACGGGAATTTAAAATTAAGATGGTTACAAACAGGAGCGGCCCTGGGGTAAGTGGCGCCCCCTGCTGATCTAAAAAAGACGCCCCCTTTTATGCTCTACTTAATTTTTGAGTTTGACATGACGCCCCTTGGAAGCCAGCAGCCCGATGCGATGCTTACCGTGTCGGGCCACCCCTGGCATTAAAAATAAGATGGTTAAATGATAAAAACCTAAAAAAAAGGTACAAATTATTTTCGTCCTATACGTATTAATTTTGAAGAGCTTCTGGATACATCGGCCTTTATCAAAAAAAATTAAGAAAATCTGGAACACTTTCAGATTTTAAATACACACTAAAGTGCTATAAGTTAAAAGCGTATTATAATCCATGGGTCTTCCCTATTTTCTTTCATTATTCCATTAAGTTGGAAAGTATATCATTATTCATGAGTGTGATTAGCCAAAATTCAAATGGATATTTCTAACGACCTTTTTGTGGATGTAATACGTTAGAAATAGATGGGAAAAAGCTGCGCAGAAAGATGCACAATTCGAACACAGAATGAACGTTTCAAAACCTTATTCAGGTGTATACCAAGTGATAGAATTATTGCCACAAAGACCAAGAAGTGAAAAAAGCTAAATTTTTCACAAAATGGCTTCATTATTATTGTTTTGTTAAAAAAAATTTTAATTTCCGGGAGTGGGGAGAGGGCCCGTGCTGGGTACGGCCTTGCTACGCGATATAGTTTGGCGTTTACGCGTTGTTTTTTTATGTTTCATGTTATTTTTCGCTGCTTATTTCTTATTGATTAATTTAAGAAAATAGGAAATAATTTTTTATAATATCAATCAGGGGCGTAGCCGGGGGGGGGGGATATCGGGATATATCCCCCCCCCCGAAATTTTTGATTAGTGATGAAATTCCGTCTATTTATACACGTATAAGTTCATATCCCCCCCCCGAAAAATTTTCCTGGCTACGCGCCTGATATCAATAGATAGCGACTGCAATGCTAGGGTACCCTAGTAGCAATAACCCATCGGTCGATGAGAGGCGGGTGAGTTAAATCCGAGGAGAAGGAGCAATGGCCGATCACGGCTTTTCATCCAAAAAAGGGGAAATTTCATCGGCAACTGGTACAAAATGTCCGCTCGGGGGACCATAAAGCCGATCATCGTTTCCCGATGACTCCGATGAAATAACGAAAAGAAACCGATAAACTGTGAATAATATATTTGTTAATAAAAAATAAACGACTGGCAGCAAAATTTTCAAAAAATGTCCGTTCTGTTTATTATGTTTTCGTTTTTTGTATGCTAAATTTCTGTTTTTCTTAAAAAAAAAAAAAAAAAAAATCCTTCCTCCCCCGGGCCCGAACCCTGAGCGTACTTATTACGAGATAAGCGTGCTACCCCTAGACCATCGAATCTTGTCAGGTGTAAGGCAAAGTATGAAGTACAGCTTATTTTAGTATCAGATTGGGACTTTGCGTGAAATTTTGACAAAGTGTTGTTCAGCTATTATTAATAATAGTCAAATTATTCGATTGGTAAGAAATTAATTTCACTTTTTACCAATGTATGTTAAGTAGCAACAACATTCATAATTAATAATTAAAAAACAATATTGCCAATTGTATAGGAATTTTAGTGCGATTTTAACTTTCATATTTCTTGGATAACTTTTAAAAATTAACTGATTTCTCTTCTTGCTGTTTACATTTAAGAGGTTTCAAAAGAGTTGCTCATTGTAATGAAGTTTCTATTTTTCTTATAATGCAGCTGACGCTCAAATATATTTTCTTTTCTTTTTTTTTTAAATTATTTAAATATTACAAACGTTTTTTATATAATAAACACTTACATTTTTTTGGTAAATATTTCTTTTCAAATTTAAATTTTGTGGGAGGGGGCAAGGGGGATACCACCCCCCTGCCCCCTCCCAACCCCAATATAATAAATTTGAAGTAAATTATGCGATTAATTCAAGAATTGTTCAAAATTTCCCTTAGATTATGCAAAGGCACATCTAAATTACGCAAATATTTATAGGAATTTGGGTAAAGTGTAAACCACTGGGGACACCTGCAAGGCCCGTTGACTACAGAGCTGCAGTTTCGGATAAAATATTGTTTTTCGGTTTCCCATCGGCGAAACTGCTCGTCTAGATCACTTCTATCCATGAATAAAAATTCATCTATTGCAGATAAACAAAAGTGCACTCTCCGATGACTGAATTCGACGAGTCGATGAGTTAACGATGATTCGATGAACGACCGAGCAGAAAACAAGCAGTCATTGCTACTAGGGTAGTTGTCTGCGAAAGAAACTAAGATCAGCTTTTCAGTACGGCGTATTTACTTCTGTAAGATTCTAACTCCATTGTTATGGCAGTCTCAAGGAGGTTTAAGTTAAACCTGCTTGGGTAGCGTTGCCAGGCGTCCGGATAAAGCCGGACATAGTTAGGCTTTTTGATTGCGTGTCCGGCCAAACTTAACGGTGCCTGGCTTTTGTTAGGCTTTTTACTGGTGACTTTGGCTGATTAGTAATAAAGTACTTGAACTGATTTGGCATTCGATGTTATTTATATTTCATTAGAATTTAACAAGATTCATGGTAATAATAAAAAAGCTTGATTTTACATACAATTTTTTTGTTGTACCTATCAATACCGAGACAAAATCCTCAATATTGTAGGCTGTCCGGCCTTTTTACCCATATGTCTCGCCAAACTGGCTGGTCTGTCCGGCTATTTGGTTTGGCGACTTGGCAACCCTATCCTTGGGCAGTCTGAATTCTCCATCGAGCCTGTCGCCTGCAGCGCCATCTATTGGCATGATTTGTAACTACAAAATTTGAGCTCCTGCATCAGATTTTCCTGGTTGTCTTAGCCCATTTATGCCTAATGTCCCTTTTCTGGGACGGCATTTTCACTATCATTCAAAAACGTTATTTATTTTTCCTAGCCTTTATTCACGAGTATTGAACCTCAACTCCTCAAAATACACTACCATGACCCAGTAGGATGCTGACATATCAATTTTTATCATAATGATTTTAAAAGAAATCATCTCTTTTTCAAGAAGTTAGCGTCAGAAATTTATCTATTATTGCTGGTATTAGCAAAAGTCGCAAAAATATCTAGGCACAAATGGGTTAAAAAACATACCACTGGCTTCCTGCTTCTATCTATCACCGTTTCCAAGTGATTAATTTTCAAAATTAGAGGTCCTTCGTGAAACACTCTGTAGTTAGAATATGGTGGGCGAAGATTGTAAAACAGTTTGAGTGGGTAATTTTAATGTAGGTTTCGATTCCAAAGAAGTGTTTCATAGAACAAGGAAGAAAAATACGACACACACATGAATAATGATACATTTTCCAACTTAATGGAATAAGGAAGAAAAATAGGGACGACGCATGGATTATGATACGCTTTTAATATACAGCACTTTAGTAAGTATTTGAAATATGAAATTGTTTCAGATATTTTGTCTTTTTTCGTTTCATGCCCAAACACTCAGAAATAAATTTTCTTGCTATTTGGACTGTATCGACCTGGTTCGAATGGTGACGAAACTTGTGCCTACCCTACAGCGTGTGTCGCTAAACCGTTATTTATGCTGTGCAGTGCATCCATGCAGGCTCATTTGTGTTTGATTGTTCGTAAACACATTATTTCTGCTTGTGCAGTCACTGCTGTAGTTCATGGAAATAATCGGGTCTTTTTTTCAGCTCTCAGTTCAAATCAATCACGGGACATGACACAGCTCTGCAAGATGAATGCTTGTTTATTTTAATCTATTTATATATTACACTAACGTACACAGTACCGAAATCGATGATTTTTCTACGCTGCGAATAGCAGCAGCTAGATGTAAACATTAGTGGGTACCATGAAGTGAAACAAGGAGAGCAACCCCAATGCTATGAAAATAATCCAAACTTCATTAACAGGTAAGACTGATTCCGCCCATTGCAACTAATTCCACAGAAAATAATATTTTTCTCTAAACTTTATTTGTAATATTAATTTTATTTTATTTTACTTGTTATGTTTCAAAACAAAAAAATTCATTATAATGCTTCAAAATATTAATAAAATAATAAATAATAATAATAATAATAGTTATACACTCAAGAGGTAAAATCCAATTAAGTTTTGTTATGTATATACTTTAGAAAATACCTTTTATTACCTGCATATTTAAACAATTTTTGTGACAATCCTCAAGGTGTATATAGGGTCATATGGGAATTATTGGTCATAAAACAACATCTTAATATAGTAAAGTGTGAAAGAAAATTCTGTCTTCGAGTCTCGTCAAGGGAGACCCCCCCCTAATTTTTTAGTTTCATTATTGTCACCCTTTTTTCTTTTATTCTTATTTTACATTTATTTCATCGACTGTAAGTAGGAGGGTTTAATGATCTTTCCTCGCAATTGCAAACGCGGGTCGATGATAACTGAAGTAACTTATATAATTTTTAGTATCTATCTTAACACACCAAAAATTTTGCTTTTCGTTATTTGATATTGTTGAGAGAGCTTTAGGCGAGTAGGGTTTCTGTATTTCGCCTGGTAACCCTATTGGCAAGTCATCCAGAGTGGATAAGAATCCCAGGCTGTTAAGCTTATGTTTAAAATTATTCTTTTTCCATTTTCACATTCGCTAGCCCAGTGACCGATGCATTTACACATTTTATAAGTTATTCTTGATGCATCCTTAATTTATGAGTCGGATGGCCCGAGTATTTTCCATAATTCTTATTTTTAGACGCAGGTTTTCTAGGAGCATCCACGAAAGCACCTGAGTCTTCCGATTGTCTATCATCATTACTCCTGGCATTGAATTCGGTACTTATGAATTCAATGCCAAAGATGGCAATCGCATTATCCCATCGATCATTTCCGCCAAACTATTTTTCCGTGAAAAGAGTTGCCAAACTGTTGATAATCGTATTCAAAACCATGAATAATTTCATACGCCCGGCATTTCTCTTCGCAAAAAAATCGCTCGTCTTGGCGGACTGCCGAGATAATACGTAAGTACCTTGAATTCTTCCCCTACTTTGATTCTGTGTATTTCTAGCTTCAGAAGCTCATCTCTTGATTCCATAGCACACCCTCCAAAAAAAGATATAGAGCAAGAGAGAAATTTCCTATTTTAGATTTGCGAATAGAGTTTTTGAAAAACGTACAACTTGATAGAAATATGAAAAGTCATATTTATACATAGCCTAATTCATATTCTATGATAAATAATTTTTTATATACGAAACCAACGTAGGAAATGTCTCTCTTGCTTGAATACTTTTTACTTCCTTGTACATAGTATAAGGAAGTAATGTGATCCCGAAAAATTTTGGGGGCCAAATTTCGACAAAAAAACCGATTTTGAGTACCTCTAAATTTAATTTTAAGAATTTTTTCGATGCATCTCATCGTAGGCTAGCATGCACGATCATATTAAGGCGTCTGCAACTCATTTTGACCAGCGGCGAGTCTATTGTGGTCAGTTTTTCCATGCCGTCTGTACGTACGTACGTACGTATGTATGTAACTCGCATATCTCAAAAACTATTGGTCGTAGAAAGTTGAGATTTGATATTTAGGATTGTTCTATGATCTAGTTGTGCACCTCCCCTTTTGGTCACAATCGAATGTATAGTTTATGTACAGGACCGCCCAAAAGATTCGAAATACATTACGCTCTATGGGCCGAAATTCATTGAACTCGCCTAACTCAAAAACTATTAGGCGTAGAATGTCGAAACTTCATATTTTGTATAGTTGTAACATCTAGTTGTGCACCTCCCCTTTTGGTTCCATTCGACTGGATAGTTTATCTACAGGACCGCCCAAAACATTCGAAATACATTACGCTCAATGGGCCGAAATTCATTAAACTCGCATATCTCAAAAACTATTAGGCGTAGAATGTCGAAACTTCATATTTTGGATAGTTGTAACATCTAGTTGTGCACCTCCCCTTTTGGTTCCATTCGACTGGATAGTTAATCTACAGGACCGCCCAAAACATTCGAAATACATTACGCTCAATGGTCCGAAATTCATTAAACTCGCATATCTCAAAAACTATTAGGCGTAGAATGTTGAAACTTTATATTTAGGATTGTTGTAACATCTAGTTGTGCACCTCCCTTTCGGTTCCATTCGATTGTATAGTTTATCTACAGAACCGCCCAAAAGATTCGAAATACATTACGCTCTATGGTCCGAAATTCATCAAAGCGTTTTTTAGAGGTATTGGGCTATTTCAAACGACTCAGAAGTGATATATGCTGTAAAGAGTTAGAAAATGAATTTCTCCATTTAAAAAAGTGTCTTTATCATTTACAGTTCTGCTACAGGAACACTCAAAAGATTTCCAATACATTACGGCCAATGGCAATTTTAGGGGCATTCATCCATTTCAAGCACAATACCGTCCTACCACATAAGTTAGGTAATGGCCCGACCACAGTCACGTGCCTCCCTCAAGAACTATGCCAAAAGTCGCCAAGCTTGGCGACTTTTGGTGTACGTGTGTGCATGTTTAACTCTCAAATCTCAAAACTATTATGAAATTTCATATATAAGATTGTTGTAACATCTACTCGTGCATCTCGATTTTTGGTTCCAATCTACTGGAGAGTTTATTTACAGGACCACCGAAAAGAATTTCAGTACTTTAATGTCTATGGACATCCTCAATATAATACAATTGTAGTCAGTCATTGTTTGGTCCATGCCCAAAATCTCGCCGTCTGTCCTCTACCTTGGCGAGTTTTTCCGAAATGTCGCCAAATTTGGCGATAGTTAGTCATTTGGTCCATGCCCAAAGTATCGCCATTTGTCATCGTTCTTGGCGAGTATTGGCGAAATATCGCCAAATTTGGCGATAATCTGTCATTGTTGGCCCATGCTTAAAATCTCGCCAAATGTCGTCGACATTGACGCGTTTCGCCGAAATATCGCCAAATTTGGCGCCAAAAATTATTTCGTATTTTGTATAACTCTAAAACTTTAACCCGTAGAATTTTGAACTTTTGTATTTAGAGCTATATTATAATATCTAACTGTTTTCAATATCTTTTTTGACAGCAATCGACTGGGAATTTATTTACAGAGCCAAATGACTTTAAATACATTAAGGTGTATGGATGCATTCAATTCATTGAAAGTCTGTGGTCAATGACTACTTTGGCTATCCCCAAAATCTCGCAAACTATCTCAAGTTTGTCGGCTTTTGGTGAAATATTGCGAAATAAAGTGTCAGAAGGAAATCTTTCAAATTGAACTCAGCTTGGCGATATCGAAGTATTTGGCTAGAAATCGCTAAACTTTATTATTATTGATATTTTATCTCTATCAAACAAATAAGTTTAGAGGAAGTGCGTAGAAAATATTTTTGATTTAATAGACGTGCAAGGAAGTCATGTGTTGGACACATCAGATTTTACTTCCTTGTACGTAGTATAAGGAAGTAATGTGATCCCGAAAAATTTTGGGGGCCAAATTTCGACAAAAAATCCGATTTTGACTACCTCTAAATTTAATTTTAAGAATTTTTTCGATGCATCTCATCGTAGGCTAGCATGCACGATCATATTAACGCGTCTGCAACTCATTTTGACCAGCGGCGAGTTTATTGTGGTCAGTTTTTCCATGCCGTCTGTACGTACGTATGTATGTAACTCGCATATCTCAAAAACTATGGGTCGTAGAATGTTGAGATTTGATATTTAGAATTGTTCTATGATCTAGTTGTGCACCTCCCCTTTTGGTCGCAATCGAAGGAATAGTTTATGTACAGGACCGCACAACATATTCGAAATACATTACGCTCTATGGGCCGAAATTCATTAAACTCGCATATCTCAAAAACTATTAGGCGTAGAATGTCGAAACTTCATATTTTGGATAGTTGTATCATCTAGTTGTGCACCTCCCCTTTCGGTTCCATTCGACTGGATAGTTTATCTACAGAACCGCCTAAAAGATTCGAAATACATTACGATCTATGGGCCGAAATTCATCAAAGCGTTTTTTAGAGGTATTGGGCTATTTCAAACGACTCAGAAGTGATATATGCTGTAAAGAGTTAGAAAATGAATTTCTCCATTAACCCTTTCCGGACGAGCGCCACGTACGCGTGTTCAGCTGAAATTTACCGCAAAGGACGGCGAACGCGTGTACGTGGCGATAGTCAACTTTCTGCAGAAGACGGCTGCCACGTATCCGTGTTTTTAAATGGAACGTTTTGTATTTTGAATAAAAGATGGCGCTACTTTCCAATAACGGTCTTTAACGGTTTTTCCAAGCACTGACCTTCAGAAATACTTCTTTTTTTTTTTGTTTTGGTTTGGGGAGAAGGGTGAACAAGTGTTTTTCGGTAATGTAAACAAATGCACGTGCAGTGGATTGCTGTCGCGTTAGACTCCCACTCTCTTTTGTAATCGGCGGCTTGTGTTTTTACTTTTTATTTATTTTTCAGAGGGATGGGGGAATATTTGTTCTATAATAGTATTTTCATGGGTTTGGTGTTAAAAAGTTAGAGTTAAGCGAGGTGAAAGGATGGCGAAAAGAAAAAGAGCTTTAACACAGGAGGAAATTTTGGCTCTATTGGAGCAATCAGATAGTGATGAAAGTGCAGTAGATAGTTTAGATTCTTGGACTTTATGTGTATCTCATTCATCTGGAGATGAATCGAATGAGGATGATGATAATGGTACGGTTAACCAAAGTGCATCCGTACTTCAATCACCAGTTTCGAAGGAGTGGTCGTATAATGTGAAGGATATTTCTCCGCATCCTTTCGTTGGCACTCCGGGGCTAAATGTGACATCGCTTCATTGTAATGAGATGGATTTTTTTAATATATTTTTCAGTGATGATTTAATTGAGCTTATTGTAAAAGCTACAAACAGCTTCGCAGAGAAAGAGGAAGAAAGGAAGCTTCATGCAGCATCCACATCACAGGCTTCTCCGTCATTATCTTTCAATTCTAATGTTAAAATTACCTATAGTTATCAGCAAAATATATATGCAATGCTTTTGAAAGTTCCTGATCATGCAGAAGTAAAATTAGTGTGGAGCGCAATGCGATTCTAAGTCTTTCATGTAGATTAGGCTTAGCGTCAAAAATCTCCCGTCCTCCAGGGTCATTCGCGCAGCGGTGCTTTTCGTCCCCAGTGTAACTTCCGCGAAACTCGGCGGTCGTCCGCAAAGGGTTAAAAAAAGTGTCTTTATCATTTACAGTTCTGATACAGGAACACTCAAAAGATTTCCAATACATTACGGTCAATGGCAATTTTAGGAGATTCATCCATTTCAAGCACAATACCGTCCTACCACATAAGTTAGGTAATGGTCCGACCACGGTCACGTGCCTCCCTCAAGAACTATGCCAAAAGTCGCCAAGCTTGGCGACTTTTTTGTGTACGTGTGTGCATATTTAACTCTCAAATCTCAAAAACTATTATGAAATTTCATATATAAGATTGTTGTAACATCTAGTTGTGCATCTCGATTTTTGGTTAAAATCTACTGGAGAGTTTATTTACAGGACCACCGAAAAGAATTTCAGTACTTTAATGTCTATGGACATCTTCAATATAATACAATTGTAGACAGTCATTGTTTGGTACATGCCCAAAATCTCGCCGTCTGTCCTCGACCTTGACAAGTTTTGCCGAAATGTCGCCAAATTTGGCGATAGTCAGTCATTTGGTCCATGCCCAATGTATCGCCATTTGTCATCGTTCTTGGCGAGTTTTGGCGAAATATCGCCAAATTTGGCGATAATCTGTCATTGTTTGGTCCATGCTTAAAATCTCGCCAAATGTCGTCGACATTGACGAGTTTCACCGAAATATCGCCAAATTTGGCGCCAAAAATTATTTCGTATTTTGTATAACTCTAAAACTTTAACCCGTAGAATTTTGAACTTTTGTATTTAGAACTATATTATAATATCTAACGGTTTTTAATATCTTTTTTGACAGCAATCGACTGGGAATTTATTTACAGGGTGAGCCAAATGACTTTTAATACATTAAGGTGTATGGATGCATTCAATTCATTGAAAGTCTGTGGTCAATGACTACTTTGGCTATCCCCAAAATCTCGCAAACTATTTCAAGTTTGTCGGCTTTTGGTGAAATATCGCCAAATAAAGTGTCAGAAAGAAATCTTTCAAATTGAACTCAGCTTGGCGATATCGAAATATTTGGCTAGAAATCGCTATATCTTACTATTATTGATATTTTATATCTTTCAAACAAATAAGTTTAGAGGAAGTGCGTAAAAAACATTTTTGATTTAATAGACGTGCAAGGAAGTCATGTGTTGGACACATCAGATTTTTTGGAGGGTGTACATTTAGTACTAAACACGTGACTAACACCAAAGGAAAAGTTAACAGGGAAGCTAGTAGACCAATCAGAGCGCTTGTTCCAGGTGTACGTTTGTTTAGTCGGTGATTTAGCAGCTTGTTTTGGTCACGTGTTTAGTATCTCCGCCTCCAAATTCTATCTCAATCCACTTTACCAAATTTAGTAACTAAACAATGGGTTTAGTAGCTACTAAATCTATCTGAATCAGGGCCTAAATCTATGTGAATATAGTCCTTTATTAAATTGAAATGCGATTACCATTCTTTCCATCGCGACACGGACTACTTGTGTGACGGGAGCCAGAAGCGTTCTCCACTTTCCTCGAATGGCAACAAGGTCAAACGCGGAGATTTGGTTTTCATTTTTGTTGTTTTGCTAACGCCGTTATTAGTGTAAATTGATCAGAAGCTGGGTGTTTGGCTATGTATAATTTTATGTGATTCAAAGTTTTGTATAAAATATTTTTTAACAATTATGTAAAATAAGAATATAAGTAGCTTGTTACGATTTGTTTAAAACAACATGCCTGTAAGAACGTCAGACGAAGGTCAGTGATCTTTATCGTTCAATCAGTTTAGTTTTTACCTCAAAATTTTGTCCTTTAACCTGTGTCAATATTTATGTTAGAACTTAATGTGAAAATCGTCTGCATTGTAATGTTTCAAACTGTCGTTGGTATTGGGTACATTTCACCGAAACTTGGTGATTGTTTTCTCGATGACAATCTCCAAACTCAAAATAACGTCGCCCGTAGTCAGATAATGCAGTCTCACGCCGTGTGCAGATACATTCAAAGGTCTTCAGGTAGTTTTCCGGTAATGCCAATAATTTTTTTTTAGCACTACAGTGTACAGTGCTATTTCGCTCAATCCCATATTTAAGTCGACTCATTTTTGTCTACCCATTTTTTGTCTACGCGATCTTGTCGACAGGTTTTGTAGATATGAATTTTTCAAATATGCTTGCCAGATAACATTGAGGGGGGAGGGGGGGTCGTTAATAAAATGTTGAACGTCGCACAAGGTTTGCAATTTTTGATAATGGATCGCTGAGTTTGGTGCCCAAACGCGACGATTTATAATAAAGGGGGAGTATAGTTAGAAAATGCCTGGCGACAATTTTAAAATAGTTTTAGTCGGCGATTTTAATGTGCATTTCAATTCCGAAGAAGTGTTTTATGGAACAGAGAAAACAAATACGGTACACTCATAGATTATGATACACTTTCCAAATGGCATTTATAAAGGTGTAGTTTAGTTTGTCCATGCCTGGTGAAAAATTGTTAAAGAGTTTTGGTAAGCAATTTGGTATAGATTTCAATTCCAAAGAAGTGTTCTGTGGAACAAGGAGGGAAAACATGGCACACTCATGGATTATGATGATTGATGTCCATTCCAAACAGTATTTAAAATGGTAGAGGATAGTTGGAATATGCTTGGCGGAGTTTGTAAAAAAAGGTTTCATAGGTGATTTTAAAATAGATTTTAGTTCCAAAGATGCATTTTATTTAACAAGAAAGACGAACACGGTACACTCATGTTATGATGCATGTTCCAAACAGTATTTAAATTGGTGGAGTATAGTTAATATGCTAAGGGCTGGGAGTAGCATGCTACAAGTAGCGAAACTACCGTAGTCGCTACTTTTTTTTATAGTTTGTAGTGTAGCGCACTACTTTTTTAAACAAGTAGTGTAGTGTGTAGTGCGCTACAAAAAATCAGTAGTTTGTAGTGCATTTTGGAAGCTACTTTTACCACATCATCATTTCCGGCAGTTGATCACGTGGTGCAATTGCTCTTTCTTCTGACTACAAGCATAGAACTGGAATTGGAACTGATGCTTGAAAGAACACCCAATCCCGCTCCATGAGGGGATGGGGGGGGTTGCTAATTGCGAGGACCGACTATATATCATGTCAGATTTGAAAGGGTATCGCCTAACAGGAAGTTCACGAAATACTAGACACTGAATGATCGGTAATCCTGATCCTGGCAAGTGTACACTACACTGTATTTATGGGAGCAATTAAAAAAAAAAGACCAAAGGAAATTAATGATGTTACAAAAGTATACAATTTACAGATATGTAAAATTCCTTTTCGAAAGCAAAAAGTACTCACTTTTATGCACCGAAATAAATATTTTAAAAATTCAAACCTTTTATGTATTCTAACTTTCAACTGGGGAGTGCACATGCCCCGTCTGGATCTGCCAATGGGCCTTGCCTTAATATGAAGTCAAATGCAGCTACTTTTTCTTTTACACTCTCAGTCAGATTAGAGACATCAATGCAAAAAAATGCAAGCTGTTCTAATTCTGATTTCTCTCTAACGTTCCCAGATTATCACAGTGGCAGGGGGGGGGGGATAGCCCATGTCTCCAATATCCCAATAATATAGATTAAAAATTCATATATACTGAAATAATAATAGGAATAATGAAAATAAACAATTTCCCCTGTAACAGTTATTGTTGTCCATCAGTAGATCAACTGGGAGACATTTTTTCGATGGAGAACAAAGTACAGTAAATTGAAATGCCATTTTTTACACTGAGTACCAGTGCCTTGTGTTTTATGTTTTAAAGAAGAAAGAAAATAACAAATTTTTTGTCGGTCCCGGACAATTTTCTAGCACGCTAAACTTGAGCGCCTTGTAGAAATAACCATCCCAGACAGTGACGGATTTAGAGGTGTGGAGGCCCTGGGCAATAAAGGAGTGGTGGCCCATAATTATTTCTCAAACAAGTTAAGAATTTTTTCGAAAACAAGTGTGGCGAAGTGGTTTCGCCGTTAACTTATAGCCTAAAGGTTCAGGGTTCCATTAGGAAATTTTATTTAAAGATGTCTATTATGGAGGCATCCTCTCTTGTGGAGGCCCTGGGGCTGCAGCTCCGGTTGCCCTTCCCTGACCCCAGACTTAATATCCATAAGAGTTAATAATGCAAATGGATAAAATATTAAAATAAAAATTTAATCTTGCTCAAGCAATCTATGTAATTTTTTTTAATTCAATGTTGGAACTTTTGAAAATGTTTTATTTTGCAAAAATGCAATAGCGGTTAAAAATATGCAGACCCTGATCATACTTAGATGGGGCCCTGGGACAAAAGGTTATTTTGGGCCTCTTATACTATTACGGGCATTTACCTTATGTTTGATTGTTCTCTATTTTCCCAGCATAAAAATAAAACATTTTAGAATAATTCTATAATTGAATTAAAAATTACCCATGTATTTATACTCATTTAGAACAAGACTATGCATTTAAAATTGATTTTAATATTTTTTTAATCTATTTATATTATTAGCGGATGTGTGCACCAAGTTCCGCCTGCCAGAAAAGTTTCTTTTCTTCATCATAATATATAAAAAAATGCTAACTTATGGATATTTTGTATAAGTACATATGGCCATAAGTTTTCAAAAATGCCTTTAATTTATATTTTATTGATCTAGTCTTAAGAAACCATTATCATTGAGTTAGAAGCACGGAAAATAAGTCTCGATGCCTTTTTATTGTTACACAATTATGATATAGATATTATAAAGGAAATTTAGCGTAACAAAAATTATTATTGCAGCATATATAAACTTAATATACAATAAATCGAGAGATTTGCCAGGCCTTTATTTTTCAGGTGCTCCGGGCTTTTGCCCGCGCACCTGTTTGATAATAAGACTCTGAAAATATGTTTAAATGCTTGGTATGGTTTAGTAAAGGTGCCCCGAAGTAACCCAGTACCCTGAGGCCCCATCTGAATATGATCAGCTTTGGACCTCTCTTTCCTTATTTTTTTGTCCTCTTTATGGCAATTGCTAATTCTACAAATAATACTGAGAACGATAAAAAGAAAAAAGATGTACAAGGTCAGGCTTCAGGCAAAGCAACCCCCCTCCCCCCCTTCTCTTTTCTTCTTCCCTCACTCGTGTGCGTGTAGTGTGTGTGCCACCTGGGAGGATCTATGCCCTCACTCACCACCATCTATGGAAGATTATGTCTAGAACCAATTAAACCCATGTCGTCACTTTCGGCATACACATACATGAAAGAGACCTTTAAAAACACTAACACTGGTGTGCCGTCCAATGCAGCAGTAGAAAGGCTGCTTTCTATTGCATCGGACGTATTTTCCCCTAGACGATCATGTTTGGCTGATAGCAATTTTAAGATCCAGCTCCTATTAAAAATGAATAAACATGCTTTTGAGTAAAATGGTTTTTATTTTATACTAGAGGCATGACAGTCTTCCATGAATATGTTGAAATCTGCTTTCTTTCGTCAAAATTTTAAAGTGTCTATTATATTTAAATTATTAGTTTTTTTGTGTTAGTATTGTAATTTCCCTTTTATTTTTAGACTTTGTTCCTTTTTTCCTTTTTCGCTGCCAGTGGTCAATTCTCTTTGATTTTTTTCACTCGCCATCTTTATTATTTGTGCCATTCACATATTTTAAAGCCCAATTCATACCATTTTGTCAAATCCCGATAATATCATCGCGGTTGCAATTGGCCATCCTTATTAGATGTCTGCCAACTAAGATTTTTCTGCTGATTAGTGAAAATTCGCTGTTTTGTTTATTTTGCTGAGGAATTCTTTGTTCTTTATAGATTTCTGAATGTGCTATTTATTTATTCAACTTTTCTTTAGGGGGAAAATTACGATAAGTATTATGCTGCCTCTGGCAGCATCACAATTTCAATCTTTTCCGATTCATCTTGATAAAAAATATTTTCCCTTTTGCATACCTTTATTCAAATCTGCAATGTTGTAATAATAAAAATTGACACCCCCCCCCCCCATTTCAAAAAAGAAATTTCCCTGAGGAAGAGAAAAATTTTCTTGTAAGACTGGCTGTGATATTAAAAAAATGATACTAAAAGATTTCAGCTGTCTACCATTCTGCATGTCTTTATCCTCTGGGCCATGGTGGGGCATTACTGGTTTGTAATGTAGTTTGTTGTTCATTTTACTTCTGAAAAAATGCAAGAAAATTTCCGTATAGGAAACTGGAATAGGTCACTTATATAGGATTGTGTGGTCTCTTCTTGGTGACTTTTTAACATTAAGTAGAGAGGGTAAAAATTGGTTGTTGTATGGAGGAGAGGGATTCCTTAATAAAGGTGGTCTCTCATAGAAGTTTCACTGCATATGTATAAATATATATTAATAATATTTATATTTACTTTCATAATTAACTATTCAAATTAGGGATGCACCGAATATTCGGTTGGTACTTAGTTAAAAATTGAACACGGAAATAGTTAAAAACATTAAAAGCCTAAAATTTCCGTAAAAAGATTAAAACACGCACCATGAGCGCTTTTGACAGCTTAGCCTGCTGTCATCATCAGAACTGAGTTGCTTGGCTCGTTCACCGCTTCTTCTTCACTATGGCTTGCCACGATTGCTCGATCTGCGCATGCGCCATGTCGTTGACAGCTCCCTCTTGTGTCATTATTTCCAACGCTTCCCATCTTAATCCATAATTGTGATTATTGTAATTAGCTATTTTCTTGACATTTACGAAATCTATATTTATATTTTCTTTTAAGGCTAGGCGGGATAGAGCGGTACTTTGTCTATTGTATTTTATGTCGTTTATGTGTTCTTTAATTCTATCTTTAATTTTTCTTTTTGTAACCCCAATGTAGTATCCGGGAAGGTTGGAATCTCTATATGTGAAATTTATTTTATAAATACCTGCGGTTTCTAGAGGGTTAATCTTGTCTTTATCTGACCGGATTCTTTTAAATATATTGCTATTGGGTTTAATTGGGATACGGAGGTTCATTTTACGTGCCCTGTTGGATATTTTTACAGCGAGACCGCAACAGTAGGGAATCGGATGAGTAAATGTGGATTTTTCTTTTTGTGCGTCGTTGATGATGTTTAGTTTCTTTCTTCTATTTCTGATTAGGCGGGGGATGATATTGCTAGGATAATTAGCTTCGCGCGCAAGTTGCTTTATGAATTGTATTTCTTCCTTTAGTACTTGTTGGTTGGAGCATATTTCCAGGGCTCTATTGACGTGTGAACGTAAGATTGATATTTTGTAGTTATATGTAGTTTTTGAGGAGTAATTGACTATTTTATTATTATTGGTAGGTTTACAATAAACGGTAGTTTCTATAATGTCTGGGGTGGTTCTAATTACTTTAACATCAAGGAAATTTAGGCTATTATTCTGCTCAAGTTCTATAGTAAATTGTATATTTTCGTCAAGTGAGTTAAGTTCGTCGAGAATATTATTTATGCTATTATTATTTACTATTGCAAAAACATCATCAACGTAACGAAACCAGTATTTAATATGGGGGTGGAGGTTTGTATTGATTAAAGTTTCACGGTTTCGCATTTTCCACTCTGCTATTATACCAGATATCGGGGAGCCCATAGCCATAGGGACACCTTTATTCTGTTTGTAAAATTTATTATTGAATTGGAAGTAGGAGTTATTGAGGATGAGGGACAAGGCAGCTTTTAGGGTTATTGAAATATCTGTGTTAAACGTGTTCTCAATTTCTTTACTTATTGTATTGTACATTTCTATTGTGTCTATGGAAGGATATAAGTTGGTGACGTCGAAGCTGACCATTTTAACAGAATCTGAGAATTGTATGTTTTTTAATTCTTTTTAAAAATCGATAGTGGAATTTAGAGATGAGTTTGAGGAGGGAATTATTTGTTGTAATATGTTTTTTAGGTATTTTTCAAGTAGGTAGGTAGGGCCTTCACATTTACTGACTATTGGGCGGAGGGATGGGGGATTTTTATGATCTTTATTTTTTCCAAATATGCATGGAGCAAAGGCAGTAGGGCTATGTAATTGTTGTGGTTTGTTATTGGGCCAGCTTCCTTTATTTATGAGTTCTTTTAGGATATTGTTAATTTTGGTGGTAGGATCCTTATTTAGTATATTGACATCTAGTTTATTGATGGTTTCTATCATTTTGGTAATGTAATCATCTTTATCTAAAATAACTATTTTTCCTGTTTTGTCTGAACTAAGGCAGGTTATTGTAGGATTATCTCTCAGTTCTTTTAAACATTTTTTGTCTTCCTTGTCCCTCGTATATTTCTTTTTTAATTTAGTAAGTTCTTTTTGAGTGAAAAGACGTAGTTCCTGTTTATTGTTGTCTGGTAATGGTTCTATTGCGGTCTCATAAGCAGCTATTGTGTCTTTTAAGTTTATGTTATCGTCAAGTATGAATTTTGGTCCGAGGTTTAGAGTGTCTTCTTGGTGTTTATTTAATTTGAAGGAGGAGAGGTTTATGAATTGAAGATCGTCAGACTTCATTATTGTTTTGTTTGTACCATATTTATTAATCCAGAAGTTGAGTTTTTTCTTGTGTGTAGTCTAGTTTCCGGCAGAAATATTCTGTTTTTTTGACAAGGTTTTCAAATGTATGATAGTTGGTATTGGTTGGTTGGAAGAAATTAAAGAATGTTTAAAAGCAAATACCAACTATCATACATTTGAAAACCTTGTCAAAAAAACAGAATATTTCTGCCGTTGGTATTGGTTGGTTGGAAGAAATTAAAGAATGCTTAAAAGCATGTGGCAATCAACAGTAGTGAATGCGGTTGTGGACTTTTGGCATAAATCTTTCATGAACTTTCATGAATGTGTATTAGTGCCCCCTTATGCCTCATGATACAATCTTTTATATAACCCCATTTTTTAAAAAATCGCATGGAGTTAGCTCCAGAGAGCAGGGTGACTACAGAAGAAGGCGATTGTCGACATCAGAACCTCGACCAATCCAACAACAAGGAAGCTCGTTATTTGTGAAACAAAACTTGTTTCTTTTTCCAGTAAAGTCAACTTTGTTGCTGTATTGGTAATATATTATTTTTTATAAGCCTTCCAAACCCGGGAGGACATTGTGACACACCCTGTATATTATAAAAGAAACACTTGGATATTAAACTTTGCAGTACTTTAATTTCTGAAGAGTTTCAAACTATATGAAATATTAAATATTGTTTTATTTAAAAACAAGCTAATTAAATGAATTGGTGCACAATCAAAGTTTAATAACAGTTTAATAAATTTTAACCATGTATTCGGTATTCGGCTGAATATTCGGTTAGAAATTCAACCGAATATTCGGTATTCGGCAAAATATGGTATTCGGTGCATCCCTAATTCAAATTCTTGTTATTTCCTACTCCCTACCCAATAAAATAATTTTCAATTTGCCTTCTAAATAATAATTTCATAGAAAACAAACATGGGTATATAAATGCAGTTGCAACTGTTATGATTTTGCTACTTCTTGACCTTTTCACTGAAAAATGGAGTGGCCACCCAGAAAATTCAGGCCATTACAAAAGATCTTGGAGAAGCTGAAAAAAAGAAAAAAAATATATGAAGCAGACACCACTCTCCCTCTTATTTTTAACTTTCATACTATATTTCATTTTAGATTTTTTTTTTTTTCTGATTATTCGCACCAAAAATATTTTGTTAGATTTTTTGTTAATTATGTAGCCAACGTGAAGAAAAAGTAAATACATGTCCAAAAGTAAGTTTAAAAATCTTGTATAGAGTGTTTTAACTTTTCTGAATCAAGAAAATTCTAAAAATATCAACTATTTAAGTAGAATTATTACTTTTTTTTTTTTCTTTTTTTTTTTTTAGAGAGATATAAATCTTAAAATGTTGCACTTAATTTCACTAGAAATTTTCTTGCAGTTAACCAAAATCCGCATTCCTTATGCCTATTTAAGATTCCTATATTCCTTCTCTAGCATTTTTTTTTTTTTTTTTTTTTGCAAATGGACTTAATAATTTGTATTCTGTCTGAATTAATGAGTGTCTTTATTCTCCTTTGTATTTTTAATTGTGATTTTAATGTTTTCAGCAGATGCTGAAAAAGTAATGTTTTTATAGTTGAATTTAACTTGGAATGGTATCTTTAAAAATATGATTGATTTTTTGAACATTTATAAAAATAAATCTGTCAAATCAAATTGAAAAAAAGTACTCCTTTTTTCTTCCTATATTTTCTTTTGCTTTCCTTTTTTTTTTCTCTCTCAAAATTTTGGCTTCAGAGCCTCTAATGGGGTGCAAAGCGGATCCAATTTTCGTCTGAATCAACCCCTGCATTCAGACATATTCTGTTCATCTGTGATCATTATTTTCAACAAGCAAGCTAACTCTCTAGATAATTATGTAAATATTAAGAAATTAGCTATTTTTCTTTCATTTTAGTTTAAAAAAAATATTTATAATTTTTTTTCTTAATTATATGTATGATATCAATACAGTAGAACCTCGATCTATCGTTTTTAAAGGGGGTGCGTAGTAAAAAACGATGCATGCGGGTTAAAGTCAAAATATAAAGAAAACAGTATTTATGAATACACACAATGTATGCAGAATACCAAAAATACTAAATTTGTTACCAAACTGTAAATGAAACAAATTGAAGTTGTTTAGAAATTAAGTGATACTTATTTTTAAAAAATCAGTAATTTTATACTGCGTTTTTCATTAATCTTTTAATTAAACAAAATTCTTAAGATTTACAGTTTTTTTTTTTTCTTTTTTATGTGTATTCATGTTTGTATATAAAAGTCATACAATTTCAAATACCATTATTGCGTAGGATAAACTAGGCACTAGTGTTGGCTCAGTCTCATTGGCATGAATGTTATTCTCAGCTTCTTCCATTATTTTCATTTTTTGCATCACATTTCTTCCATTCTTAGGATGCTGCATGTTGCTACTTCTAAATCAATGGAAATATAATCGCTGCAATTCTCACCTTATACATCCCTCCTGGATCTAAGAACTCTTCACCTATACCATCATCAACCCAAGATATCATACCAGGAAGTAATTAAATTTGTAAGCCATTTTGATCCGTTTGATCTTCAATTTCATTTCGGCCAGAAGAAACATTTTACAACGATAAATGCGGGAAAGCGAATTTTTGACGAACGACACATGCGGGTTTTGTTAAAGTTATTTGAATACAGTTTGTGCAGGGACCACAGAAATAAAACGATCAATACGGGAAAACAATGAATGTGGGAGCGATAGATCGGGGTTCCACTGCATTTTGATGGCAAGTGGTACTTTTTTATTTTATTTATTATTACTATTATTGTTATTTTATTTATTTATTTATTTATTTATTATTTTTTTTTTCACTAGTGAAAAAAAAGTGTCAACCTTGATTCAGGATCTATTTAGTCTCAATTCTTAAGGAAGTGCTTTAATTTTTTTTTCAAACCCTGAGTATTGATTAATAACTAGCATCCTCAATAAAAATTTATGCCAATACACTGATTGTTAAATAGTTTTTAAACTTTTATTTATTGATTAGATTCAACAATGGACGATCCCAATAAGGGAACTGTGTATAAACTCTTGGAGGAGATATTTGAATCATGCATACTTGCAGCAGACATAACTGAATATATAGATAATTTGACTGAAATTTATAACTCTGTAAGTATTATATTGTTTAAATATTTATATGCATTCTCCAGTTCCTGTAGTGAAATTCATTGATGTGAATGAAAATAGTTTTATTTCAATATTTAGCAGTTCTTTATATATTATTTACCAAGATAACATAGTACATGTGTTCATTATATGCAAATTGAATCGCATTGAATTAATGTGTACAAAAATACCTTACAGATGTATATGTTGCTATTTTTATCTTTATACTTACAGTCTGTTGTGTGTCGCTCCTGATGAGAGTCGCAGCACTTGTAACTATTCCCATTTTTCATTTCAAAAATCTTGTTATTTAAGACCTATTTCCACATGTAACTCTATTTCCAGTAAATCCTCAAATGTCGTTACGCTAAAGAAGAATTCTGTTTCTACCAGGGTTGGCAAAGTGGACTCAGCCCAGAAAAACCCACGCGGGTTTTTCTGGGTGGGTCCACCAACAAAAACCCGCCTGGGTTTTTGTTTAAAATCATTTCTGAGTCTGCAAATCCCACCTATAGTATTTAGAAATACACTTTACCTTTTAAGCCCAAAACCTAGGTGGTTTATCTTATCAAAATTACATAAAAATAAGTCATATTTATGTTAATCAGATGAAGTTTACCTCAAAATATTTATTTTCTAAAATTAATTTCATTAACTGAAAATTTTGAAACTTCTAGACAGTATAACAACAGTGTTTTTGACTGAGGTAGTCATGATCCTTCACAGAAAACAAGCTTTCTTTCTACTTTGAAAGAATTAAAAAATATTATTAATCATATTTCAATTACTACTTGTATTCATTATTGATTAAGAAATATGTAATTATATATATATATATAATATATATAACTAATAATATTTTCCCTTTAAGAAATATAAAGAAAAAACCCTGAAATTTTCAGTTTGAAAACACAGACTACTTTTTGCTACTATACTGTTTTTATTATTCTTTTGCTTATTTAATTTTTTTTATAGCAAATATGCAGCGATTATTATAAATAAGTTTTGATACCACATTATAATGAAAATAAACTGCTGATAATATTCTAGTAAAAATCTATGCAAAATATGACATGTGTGTTTAATGTCTAATAATAATCCCAATTAAAGTTAAATGAAAACAAACTAAAAATGTAGAATGAAAAATATATTTCAAATTAATTATAATTGATCTTTTTTTACAGTTTACCAATCAAAATCACGTTCACTTTGATTTTTGTGGTAATACTTGTAAATCTTTACTAATTTTTCACACTGCTCTGAGCCTAGTCTGTTCCGCAGCTTAGACCATATGAATCCAAATCTAGAGAAAATTCTCTCAATGGAAGCAGAGCTAGATGGAACAGAATGCAGAGACTGAAAAAGAAGTGTCTGAGATTCTTTCCATTGGTCAGCCTCAGTAATTGTCTGTGATTGGATGATTCAAGAAAATTTCAAAACGAAACAAACTACAAAATGATGTTGTCAATAAATATAACCACATGAAAAAAATATTTTTATGGTAGTAATGACTGGCTAGAAGCAAAAAATATTGTTTATCAAATATCAAAAAAGTAATTTTATTAATAATGAAAGATGTAAACATAAACTCAAACCCAAAATAAAACATTTTTGAGTAGACTGATGCCATAGTAATAAGAAAAATTCATTATGGAATGGATTCATCTATTTGAATGGCATTAAGTAAATGTATAACCAAAAATAAATAACATAAAAGAATAATTTTTAGATTTGCAGTTTTGTTTGGCACATATTTGCATTATTGTTCTTAGTAATGATTTTTATATGAAAAAATTCAATTAATTAATGCTCATGCATATGTAAACAGATACATTGTATAAATATACAAACATACAAAAAATAACAAAAACCCAGAAAAGCCCACAAAAACCCGGGTTTTTGCCAACCCTGGTTTCTACTAGCTTTCATAAATTCTGTTAATCGTATGTTTCCTACATTGGTTATTAGTACGCCCAAATTTTGTTGACACAAAGAATCCCTAAAAAATGTTTTCAAAATGAAATCATTTTTTTTTTCCTTTGCTATCAAATGTTTATACTTCTTTGAATGTCCACCTCTCTTAATGACCAATTTTTCACATAACGGAAGGTGATTGCTCTGGAGAAGTTTCACTGCGTAATTATTTGGGGTTCCTTTCTGAATTTTGTGTATAGTTTTTCAATAACATTATGTAAAGAATTTATACATTTAACACTGTCATAAAAATGTTTTCTCAAGGTACATCTAGGTATCCAGTGGTTTGAAAGAAAGAAAGAAAAAAAAAGAAATGTATCCTTTTAAGGGGAAAAAAAAATTACAAAATATGCACAATAGCATGTCAGCATGATTCTTATGAAAGGAATATGAGTTTTGTGGAGGAAGATAAAGCTTTACCTTTTATTAAATCAGTACTCATTACAATTATCTCCCCAGAAACTTTTATTAGCCGGGCAGCATTATGAAGCTGCAGTGTGAATTTTATTAAATTAAAACATTTGAAATGATATTCTTATTTTTCTGCTGGGTGCTCAGTAAAACTTGTCAGGCAATGCACCTATCCAGAAAGGCCTGGGGAGAACACTGCATATGTTTCTATTATACATTCAGAGATTGATGCAGACAAAATCTTATTCTGTTTTGCAGCCCCTTTACAAAACTACAGTTCATTTAAACAATCCCTTCACAAAAATATAATTGAATAAAACAGCCTTTTATTGACAATTTGCTGTACATTTTGATTTGTTCTGTAAATTATTTTACCAAAAAAAAGTGACTTTTACAAAAATTTGTATAAAAATTCACAAAAATAAACTTATTGTTTAGTCTTAACTCTATAAAAGATCTTGCCCTTATAATTACTGCTACAATTAAGACTAAATACTTATTATATACATCAATATTCTACATTCTCATGCTTTACTTTTGAAAATAATAGTAAAGCAACTGCATTACAGTCTTGTTTTATTTTAAATTCATTTAAGTTTTGATAGCAAGCTTAATAATTTTTTTCTCTTTTTTTAATGCTAAATAATCTTAATTAAAAAAATCTTCCACACTAATCATTGTTATTAATATTATAATTAATTTATTTACTTAACTTGATGTATACAGCATGATTGGAAAATTTTAAAATATTTTAATATCTTCATTATTTAAAATCTATTTAATTTATTTTCCAAAAATATGCCTTTTTGCAGAACTGTGTAGTGTATACCAATATCTTTTTTTTTTTTTTTCATTTGTATTATCAAAAGCTTATGACTGACTAAAGTCTGTTATTTCTGTATTCCTTAGTATAGTCATGTACAAGATAAGATGAACCAAGTTTGTCGTAACAGTAATGAATTTTGATTTCATATATTTTTATACTTTAAAAAAGAAAACTCAACTTCATATCCTATTAAAGAATGTAGTTTTATGTCATTTGTAAAATAACATCATAAGGTGCTCATATGTAATATAATGTGTCTTTCAGTTTTCTGGACAAGGATTTGAAGCAAGCTTCGAAGACATTTTGATGTTGTCTGTCAGTGAATCAAGGCGAAGTGGTGATGTTCAGAAGATTTTTAGATTTATATCTGAATTTGCAATAACTTTAGATAAAAAATATAAGGATGAACATGCCAAAGAAAAAGACAAAAACAATGATGAAGACAGTGGTGCAGAAGATGATACGAGTGAATATGTTCATCCATTTTTGAAATATTTGTTTGCTATCTTACAGCAAGTAAGTTGTTAAAAAAAATTAGTTTTTAGTTCCTCTTTTATTTATCTTTTGATGTTTAGTTGCTATTGTATAAACAGCTAATTTCTGTCATTTTTATGGTTTTTGCTTTTCAACATATATTTTGTAATTTTTAATTTAAAAAAATTCTAAATAAATATTCCATTTGTATTTTAATTCTTAAACAATCATGTTACAGTTATGTGATTTATCATTATTTTAGCTTAATTAGTTAATTTTATTTTCAGTGGTCAAAATCATCATCTTACGTTACTCGTTTCCGATCTTGTCAACTACTGTATGTTATTTTTACAAACATTTTGGATGTTGGTGTTGTAGAAGTTGATGTTAATACTTACGAAAAAATCGCAGCTCTTATTCAAGTTCGACGTAAAGATATTAGTGCTACTGTCAGAGCACATGCTGTGTTGCTTGCAAAATTTTTTCAAGATCCGTCTGATCATGATGATCCTGTTATTGCAGGTAATTTCAATTTCCTGTAAGTTTACTCTTAATTTGCGTTTTTATTAAATCTTTGTCTTACCTTTGCATTAAATTTTTTATAGCTCTATGTTGGCAGTTAGAAGCAGATCCTAATCCCCGTGTTCGTCAAAACATATTGGAAATTATAGCTGCCTGTGAAGAAACAATCATTCCAGTTACAAGAAGATTTCTTCACGATAAAAATTCTCTTGTGAGAAATTCAGCTCTCCTACATATTTGCAATCGAATCAGTCCTCGTTCATATACAACTGAGCAAAGGATCCTCATTTTGAATCAGTGCTTTTATGATTCTTCTTGTAAATATTTTTCATTACTGTTTAATATTTTAAATGAAAATTGAGTGTGAAAACATAGGAAATTGATGATATTAAAAAATAGAGGACAGACTTTAATTATACAAATCCAGTAATTTTTCTTCTATTTGAAAAAAGCCCTTTTACTCATGTGACATTTAATGTATTAAATTTCCTCCTGTTATTCTTATGTATTCTTATTGTAATATTTATTTTTTAAATGCTCTGCAGAAGGGAGAAAAATTAGTGAAATTAAAATAGCCAGTTTTACAAAACAAAAAACAAGTACAGTTGGCTCTCTGTTTAACGATTTTCAAGGAACAATGAAAAATCCTCCTTAAATAGAGATCGCCCTTAAACGGAATTTGTAAAAAAAAATAGCATTTTCCTTGACACTTTACAGGTGTAGGACTGTCATATTTCTTAATATATAAGATTGTTTAAAAATATCATTTTTACTATTATTTTATTCACAAAAAATAGCCTTATCAAACTCTTCTGACCGGCCACATTTAATTTTCTGCCGTCTGAATTTGGATCCCAAACCTGATTTATGTGTTGCTTCAAGAAAGGAATTTCTCTTTGCTTGCTAAAATACTTTTGACAGTGGACTCATGTAGCTGGAATCAGGTTGCGTGCGCCTCCTTAGAACTACTTGAAAAAACAAAATACTCCTTAGACACTTCCTGGCGGCCAGAAGAACTTCCTAATTGTCCGGTGCCGGTCGAAATTGAAAGAAGCGTTCCTTCCCCCCAGCTTCCCCTTTTAAGCACTGACCCTACGGAGAAATTGTTGTGAATTTGTCCATTCGCGCGAGATCACACAGATAAGGAAGATCATGGGAAGTACTTGCGACTCTCTGTGATGGCTATTGTCGAGGTCCCCCACGAAGTAGCTCCGCTGTTGTCCAGTTATTAGAAGAAGATTTGCCTCTCAAATTAGGGGAAAGAAGTGCCTTTCGTTCCCGGCCCGACGAGGCGCTAGAGGGTTAATTCATAAATGACACACATACACACACACACAACAAAAAAAAAACCTGACATAAATAAATATTTCATTTGAAGAAATCTTTTGAATTTCAAGACTATTTTATTTAGTTTGAAAAGTGATATGCTTCTTATTTCATATATTCTAATTAAAAAATGATATATGTAAGCCAACATCTTTTATTATTTTCATTAATGCTAATCATATTGTTCTGAACTTCTATCTGCTACTAACTCTTAATTTTAAAATTTAGTTCTTCATAGTAAATTCAATGGTTTGCAAAAAAATAAAATGGAGATTTATAGTACAGAACTGGCTAATCTCCAAATTTTTAGTACTACTAATTCTAAATATTTGCTTTTATTAAGAGACATTAATTCTGCGATTAAACAAGACAAAGATAAATCTTTTATTTTCATTTAGATATTCATTTATCAAATTAATAAATATCTATTGATTTAAATATGTTAAATTTTTGGTTTTGAAAAACAAAGTTACTTAGTGATTAAAAAACCACTGTGATATTGCGTGTATACAATATAAACAATTTTGATAGAACTCCTTGGATTTTACCTTCTGAAATGTGTAAGAACCCTGTGAAATTGTCTTACAAATTGGACTTTTGACATTCCAATGCTTTTTTCTTACACTTCAATAATTTTCACCTTTTCATGTAGCGAATATGCATTTGGTTTTATGCCATTTTGCTCTGATCACCTTGTACTGGAATGAGCTACTAGAGTACCTTGAATGTTTCATCTTCTGAGAAACAGTAATTCCCCCATTTTTCCCACAGCAACAAGTCTATGATTGACACATTGCAAGCATCAAGGAAAGTCCTGGTCTGCTATTAAAACCAAACTTGTACCCCCACAGAAAGTTCCCCTGCTGCAGATAGGAAGTTGGAAAAATAAGTTTATCATGTAAAAAGAAAATCATTGTTAAACGGAAACAACATCGTCTTTGAATAGAAATTTTTCGCTTTGCAGGGGGGTGGGACTGTGAAATATCGTCTTTAAATAGAGAATGTCATTAAACAGAGAGCCAACTGTATTTAGAAATGGTACACATCTCGTGCAAAAATTAATCTCAAACTTTGTATTGTATTCTTGAATTTAGGTATCTCGAAAACTCAAAAGATTCGATGTTTTAGGTAATTTTTGATAATTGGAGAAAATAAAGCACAAAAATATGAAACTTCATTAAAGAAAGATTTCATTCCAAAATTACTATATTTACTCACCCAGTAGCAGAAACCATGCATAGCCGTGGCTGCTGTAGATTTTTTTATAACTTTCAGTTTTATCTAGCTGTAGGTTATTCAATCATTGAAGTTTCAAGAAAATTTTGATTTGTGATTCTGATACTTCATATTGATACTGAAAATTCTGCTCCTGGGCTTAATTAAGCTTAAATTTCATCTCTTAGCTAAAGACCAAAAATTAGAAATTTAAATACTGTTTGAAAGCATTAGATACTTCAATAGCACTATTTTTCAACAAAATTTAATGGGTATTCAATTTTTGGTATTTTAACAAAGTTTGTGATATTATCAGTTCTTAATGCTATTTATCATTTGCAAAGTTAATGCTTTTTTTTTTTGTGTAATATATTTTTCTGTATGGAAACCACAAATATAAAGTTATATTTATTTATATGTCAGAGAAAAACAAACATGTGAGTTGTCTGCAATATATTTGTAACTACTATTCTACATTCAGATATTCTTTGATTTAATTTTTTTTCCTTCATAGCACAAGTACGACGCAATGCAGAACAGAAACTAGTGCCCATGTGGTTTAGATCTTATGGAGATAAACTATGTGTTTTCCTTAAGAATGTAAGATTAGGAAATGACTGTCTTGACAAACTGCCTTTTATGAAATTGTTAATTCGTCTTTTATTTAAACTTGTTAAAATATCTCAAGTCATAGAAGAAATTGATTTGGATCTTGAAACGTAAGTATTGAACTTTTATTATGAAATTTTACAGGATTTCTAGCTACAGTAGAGTGCCGATTATCTGGATCGGTCAGGAACGAGGCCAATCCGGTTAATTGGACAATTTATAAAACGGCTAAGTCAATATTTGGTAAAATCATACAAGCCGGTGCGCACCCCATGTAAACATGGCGACAGCGCCAAGCTCCAGCGACTGTCGCCAACCAATTTCCACGATCAGCACATTAAAATTGCACATATGTTCCACTAAAAATGAGCAACCAGTGGACCGTTTTTAACTAAAAAAACCTCAGTGGATTCAGCAACTTAGTTGTACAGCTATCTAAACTAGGCAACCAGTGGTCCGTTTTTAACTAAAAAAATCTCAGTGGATTCAGCAACCTAGTTGTACAGCTATCTAAACTAGGCAACCAGTGGCCCGTTTTTAACTAAAAAAACCTCAGTTGATTCAGCAACCTAGCTGTGCAGCTATCTAAACTAGGCAACCAGTGGTCCGTTTTTAACTAAAAAAACCTCAGTGGATTCAGCAACCTAGTTGTACAGCTATGCAAACTATGCAACCAGTGGACCGTCTTTAACTAAAAGAACCTGAGTGGATTCAGTAACCTAGTTGTACAGCTATGTAAAGTACGCAACCAGTGGACCGTTTTTAACTAAAAAAACAACAGTGAATTAAGCAACCTAGTTGTACAGCTAGTGTAAACTGGGCAAACACTGGCCCGTTTTCAACTCAAAAAAACATCGGTGGATTAAAACACCTAGTTGTACACCTCTTATAAAGTCAGTATGATTAGAATAGCACGTAAATAGCACTTACGAAAACATAAAACACATCGAATATCAATTTAAAATTCACATTAAAAACCTTAAACATTGCAAAGATTCGTTAAAAAAGAGCACTTACCTTTATTTTTTTTTTTAAATAACCGCTCAGAAATGTCCCCAACACCCACCAGCTTATAACGTAACACCAGCATGCTTTCTTTTATTTAGCTCTATATTCACACCATATTTCTATCAAACACACACAAAAGAACACTCCTTTTCCTTTCAAAACATAAAAAAACTCCATATTCCACACATAAATACTGATGACGAAATTCCCCGATACGCTTACTAACCTACGATAGAGTCCGTAAAACAGAATCAAAACCACAAGGAAAATCAAACATTAACTTAATCCACTCTATCACCAGCCACAAACAAACAACTATTGTCATTCAATTAGCACTGAATGAAAATCCCATACTTCAAAACACCCCGTGTTTCTCTTTGGTTACTAGTCTAAACAATCACCAGCAGGGTACTTCACTCCAGCTGAGCATCGCCCATGACGGTGCCAGAGCCAACGCCAAATCAATTTGTAAACAAAACATCAAAATGTAAACAGCACCGTATACAGAATATAGTCCCAATATTTTTTAGGTAACTTCCCTTCACACTTTTTCCAGGCTTAGGAGTGGCAATTGTAGTAGTACCTATTTAGCATATTACAAATGGCGTGTTTAGAAGTTAATTTTTTAACTTTTTAAAATTTTGTTTTCTATAAAACTCGTACAAATTTTTACATAAAAGCTCACATAGAAATTACGTCATAGTATTGCAGTATAGTATTATATATTTAAAAAACAATTTATTGTGATGGTAAAAAGAAATTCTTTAGAGTCTTCTGCTTCATAGAGGATCTACAGAATCTTGCCATTGTAGCCATTCCATCACAACTTCAAGCGCATTAAATGCTTTTCTGTGTGTTGGCCCTCTTGATTCTGTAGTTCCACATGTTTCGTTGATTGGACATTCTGGTTAATGTGCATCCAGATAATCGTCGCTCTACTGTACTTTCAAAATTAGATATTTTGTGAAAGTTAAAAAAAAAAAAAAAAAAATACTGCTAGTATTTAGAAAATGCTGGTAACAGAATCTTCTATATCAATTTGTAGCAACAGAAATACAAATCGGATTTTATCTGTGACCTTTATAGCTCCTGAATACCACTAGAATAATATGCAAGATATAAAATAACTACAGGGCCTTGTGTCGTGTTGCATGTTTTCTGCTATCAGAAGAAAATACACAATGATTCTGTTTTTTTCCCTAATCACTGAGACTGAATATAATGCTTTGCACTTTGCATATAATGCTAACCACTTTGTTACATGGAGCTTTTGTGGAATGACATTAACATTTATGGAGAAGGGTTGCTTACGTTACAAAATATTTTTATAAATTTTTCTCTCCTTTCTAATGAAGCTGTTTTATATTACGACTAGCTACACATTCTTCATCCAAAAAAAAGTGGCTATTTTCCTAACATACATAATAGAAATATCAAAAAGTAAGAAATTATTTGACAATGTGACAAAAATTTTGTATTCAGTGCTGTTGTTAACAAGACAGTGCATAGCAAACATTTCTCACTAGAGCTTAAGGCTTTTGGCCCCACCATGGTTGAGTGAATAAGACACCAAACATGGTAGACAGCTGAAGTGTGAAAGTTCTGCTTTTTGGCCCACTGCATGGCTATCAATTTGACAGTCTGGAGTTTTGGTCAGTTTTCTCTAGATGTAATACGAATATTCTTTAAAAGTCCTTTGACCAAGGCACCCCCCCTTATAAATATTACAGCCGTTATTTAAACCGAAAGATATACAGAAAAAAAGCAACAACTTTAAATGACATTGGAATTTTCCCCTCTAACTCTGAATGTAGTGATAAACTTTAATCTGCATATTTTTTAGTGTTTGATTTTGTTGAATTATAATTTAATATGTCTTTTTTTTTTTTTTTTTTTTTTTTTTCTGTTATAGAGCATTACCCAAATCTTTAAGTGGGGAAAAAATTTTCATTTGGCGCAATTTTTATGGTCTGACTTACCAACGTGAAAAGTTGAAAAAATTCATTCCAACCCCTGAAAATTTGGTCAAGTTTCTTGTACAGTATGTAACTAAATTTAACTCCATTCTCCTCTCTTTAGTGATATTGCTATATTTTAATATAATCATAGAAATAGCGAAACTTGTATGAAAATTTTATAAATGTGTAATGTAAAAACCCTTACTCTGTATAATCATTTAAAGGCTGACTATATTCATATAAAAATGTGTAGTTTGAATATGAATATTTTGGTTCATTCAAACTTCTTTTATTATTTTTATTACCGTATATACTCGTGTATAAGCCCACCCCCAACTTTCCCCAAAAAATCTTTCAAAACTGACTGACCTGTGTATAAGCCCACCCACCTACTTTGAAAATTTACGCCCCTGTGAAAAACTCCCCTACCACATTTAGACTAGCATCCAGTCATTACGCGATTGTTTTGCGCCATAACCCATTTACAGTGCAGTTTTGACGGCAAACCGATAGCGATAACCACGTTCTTCACATTCAAGAACAGCATTCGAAATGCAAGAGCTTCAGTGAAGATGGCTAAAGTAAAATGTCTGTCTTAAGACAAGGCTTTCAAACTGAAAGTAATTGAATATGCTGAATTGTAATTTATTTTAAAATCTTATTTTAATCTTACTTGTAATATATTGCCTTTCAATACAAAAGTCCAATATGCTACATCTTTCTTTTGCTAACATAAAACCAAATTAATTATCTGGAATACATAGGCACGAAGCGCAGGGACAACATATCGAATCCCGTGCATATGGTTTTCATATATACATATACATGTTTGTGAGCATGTGTGTAGATGTTTTCCCCTCCACCGAACTCCCCTCCCTAAACATTGAATTCTCCTATGATCAAATTTTGAAATTTTTTGACCCGTGTATAAGCCCCCACCCTTTTCAATCCGAATTTTTGTCAAAAAAAGGTAGGCTTATACATGGGTATATACGGTACTATTGTATGACTCCCTATCCTGATATTTTGTATGTCTATGCTTTAAAAAAGTATGTGTTAGTGGTGCATTGTGATACAAGCACTCCATGAGTTTTTTGATATATCATCAAAGTCAGTTTTTTGAGTTTAGATATGTATCAGAATTTTCTTCGTGTATTATAAGCAAAAAAGTATGGAGGGAACTTAAATTATTAAACAAAAAATCTGATGTGTCCAACACATGACTTCCTTGCACGTCCATTAGATCAAAAATATTTTCGACGCACTTCCTCTAAATTTATTTGTTTGAAAGAGATAAAATATCAATAATAGTAAGGTTTAGCGATTTCTAGCCAAATATTTCGATATCGCCAAGCTGAGTTCAATTTGAAAGATTTCCTTCTGACACTTTATTTGGCGATATTTCACCAAAAGCCGACAAACTTGAGATAGTCAGCGAGATTTTGGGGATAGCCAAAGTAGTCATTGACCACAGACTTTCAATGAATTGAATGCATCTATACACCTCAATGTATTTAAAGTCATTTGGCTCACCATGTAAATAAATTCTCAGTCGATTGCTGTCAAAAAAGATATTGAAAACAGTTAGATATTACAATAGTTCTAAATACAAAGTTAAAAAATCTACGGGTTAAAGTTTTAGAGTTATACAAAATAGGAAATAATTTTTGGCGCCAAATTTGGCGATATTTCGGCGAAACTCGTCAATGTCGACGACATTTGGAGAGATTTTAAGCATAAACCAAACAATGACAGATTATCGCCAAATTTGGCGATATTTCGCCAAGAACGATGACAAATGGCGATACTTTGGGCATGGACCAAATGACTGACTATCGCCAAATTTGGCGATATTTCGCCAAAACTCGCCAAGGTCGAGGACAGACGGCGAGATTTTGGGTATGTACCAAACAATGACTGTCTACAGTTGTATTATAATGAAGATGTCCATAGACATTAAGGTACTGAAATTCTTTTCGGTGGTCCTGTAAATAAACTCTCCAGTAGATTGGAACCAAAAATCGAGATGCTCAACTAGATGTTACAGCATTCTTATATATGAAATTTCATAATAGTTTTTGAGATTTGAGAGTTAAATATGCACACACGTACACCAAAAGTCGCCAAGCTTGGCGACTTTTGGCATAGTTCTTGAGGGAGGCACGTGACCGTGGTCGGACCATTACCTAACTTATGTGGTAGGACGGTATTGTGCTTGAAATGGATGAATGCCCCTAAAATTGCTATTGACCGTAATGTATTGTAAATCTTTTGAGTGTTCCTGTAGCAGAACTATAAATGATAAAGACAGTTTTTTTAATGGAGAAATTCATTTTCTAACTCTTTACAGCATATATCACTTCTGAGTCGTTTGAAATAGCCCAATACCTCTAAAAAACGCTTTGATGAATTTCGGCCCATAGAGCGTAATGTATTTCGAATCTTTTGGGCGGTCCTGTAGATAAACTATTCAGTCGAATGGAACCGAAAGGGAGGTGCACAACTAGATGTTACAACAATCCTAAATATAAAGTTTCAACATTCAACGCCTAACAGTTTTTGAGATATGCGAGTTTAATGAATTTCGGCCCATTGAGTGTAATGTATTTCGAATGTTTTGGGCAGTCCTGTAGATAAACTATCCAGTCGAATGGAACCAAAAGGGGAGGTGCACAACTAGATGTTACAACTATCCAAAATATGAAGTTTCGACATTCTACGCCTAATAGCTTTTGAGTTAGGCGAGTTTAATGAATTTCGGCCCATAGAGCGTAATGTATTTCGAATCTTTTGGGCGGTCCTGTACATAAACTATCCATTCGATTGCCACCAAAAGGGGAGGTGCACAACTAGATCATAGAACAATCCTAAATATCAAATCTCAACATTCTACGACCAATAGTTTTTGAGATATGCGAGTTACATACGTACGTACGTACAGACGGCATGGAAAAACTGGCCACAGTAGACTCGGCACTGGTCAAAATGAGTTGCAGACGCGTTAATAGGATCGTGCATGCTAGCCTACGATGAGATGCATCGAAAAAAGTTTTTAAATTAAATTTAGAGGTAGTCAAAATTGGTTTTTATGTCGAAATTTGGCCCCCAAAATTTTTCGGGATCACATTACTTCCTTATACTACGTACAAGGAAGTAAAAAGTGAAAGGGTAATTTGATACCGCCTGCTAAACTAGCCTGTACTGACAAGTTTGGATTATGTGTTCAGTAGTGGATAAAGGGGAGGTGCTAGGGGGCTTCCCCCCCCCCCTAAAAAAGAGATTGCTAAAGGGTAACATTCTCCTTTATTGTACATTTTAAAAAGCTAAAATGATCATATTTTGTGACTTAGGCCCTCCCAAAAGCATGCACATTGGTTTAAACTAAAATTTTGATTTAGAGTACATTTTAATTGGGTGTAATAAGGTATTTTAAAAGTTTAGCCCCTCCCAAAAAAAAAATTTCTGGATCCGCCACTGCATGTGTTTATACTAAATACATTATTTTATAAAAATTAGAAGGGTTTATTTGGGCCCAGTAAAGATTAATTGCATTTCAGTAATTTTAATAGTTAAATTGATTCAAGATACAAGTATTTTGATATCATGCTCAATCAAGGAATGAATTAAACTTGTATCTCTAGTTACCACTACATAATTGTTTGGAAAATTAATGCTTTAAGTATGATTTTATTTCTATATACAGAGTATTCCAAAAACATTGACCTTGGCTTTTATTCCTTAACTACTGACTACATATGTAATAACAGAGATTGCTCTGAAGTCTGATAAAAGTGGGTCTCAAAGGCCCATTAGCTTGAGAAATGTGAGTTTTTGCATATGCAAAACCCATTATTGCATATTTTTTGCATCAGAGTCAACAAAATTTGGGTAATTTACTCAAAAATATGAGTAAATGCAAACCCTGTAATAAGTTACAAAGTTACTTAAAAATGGTACAGAATCTTATGAAGTTGATTAAAATTTATTGGCAATTTGAATAAATACAAAAATTTATTTTTTTTTATATGGCCCCATAAAAAATTTAATTAGTAAAATGTGCCCCATACAATAATTAGTTGATGTACAAATTTTCAACCTTCCATCGTAAAATGTTTCAGAGAGTCTTTGTACAAAGTTAGGAGGGGCTGTACACGAATTTTAAATTTAAATGTTTTTATAGCATGTATGCAAAGAATTGTCTGTAATTTCTGTATGACCTCTGAAAAGTGGACATCTGTGATTTTTTTTCTCGTCAAGTGTTATTGAAAAGTGGCTTAAATCATCATATATTTATTTTCATATTTCTGACATTTTTTAGGATAAATGCTCAAATTTTGTACATCAGATCTTTAGTGAATGGAACACATTTTATTAATTGGGAATTTTAATCTACGAGGCCATGTAAAAATTTAATTTTTGTATTTACTCAAATTTAATTCACTGAAAATTTTAATCAATTTCATAAAATTGTTCGACAGAGTTAGTTTTTATATTTCAGAATTTTTAGAGCAGTGAAAGCTAGTGAAAAATGAATTGAGGGCTTGCCAGGTAAAGGATGACAAAAAAGCGTTTACCTTGATACTTCTTTTATTGTAAGAGATGGGGTGTGAAGCTTTATACAGATGGAGATGAACAGAAAAAATTTGATGTAACACAATACCCATATGTCGTTGAACATTTCTGAGTATAATCCAGCCTATGGTACGAGGTCGGCAGCAACGTCTTAAACAACTTGCAGGGGCGGGATCAAAAGCTCTATCGAGAACGGCAGCGGACAGGCTTCAGGTCTGACAGCATCGGCGATTGTTTGCTGTTGCAATAGTCTAACACATTTTGTCTTAGCTTTGGGTGTCTCACGGCCAGCTACCAGCTTCCTTCCATCTTATCTCATCTCTCAATCTTCTTGATCACGGCAAACGGCAGGCTTAAATACTGCTGACTGGGCAACAGCATCACGAATTACTGCAGACCTGTGATGTGAAAAGGAAAAAAAAGAAAATAGCTCCGCGGCAAATCGCCGGGAGTACAGCGCCTCTAGTGGCCAAACACAGAAACACATTATGCAAAACGTTTTGCTAGCAATTAGGTACTTGTTTGAAGTTTTAATATTAGAATAGCATTAAGTACGAACTTTAAGAAAAATAAAAGCTATAAGTGCCTTTAGATTTAAGGCAGATAATTAAAGTCAAGTTATGCAGCATTCTGCTATAATAAAGAAAACCACAACTACATGTCATGGAACCTTTAAGGTAAGGTTTACAGTTAATTTTCCTAACAAAAATCTAGTACATTTTTTCGTGTAACTCTGTAATTCACTATATATGTCTATGGTCAATGTATATAAAATGAAATCTGAGGTCAGTGTTTTTCGAACACCCTGTTTATATGTGTTTCAATATAAAACTTGAAAATTAACAATTCACTTTTATGCTCATTTTAGGTCTTTCCTTTTATGGAATTTTTTTACATGTAAGAAATATATACTACTTTTTTAATATCCACAATCTAAATTTATTTTAAATTGTAAGTATTTAGTAGTTTGATGTTATGCCCGTTCATACTAGTGTTTGAACTATTTTGACAGCTGTTATCATTTAATTGCAGTTAAAGATACAAACAAACAAAAAACTTTCACCTTAAAAAATGTGCATGTTACATGTTATATATCTGTAAAGCTAAGCTTACAGAGTTTACTTAGCTCCAGTGTAAGGACACATTTATCTATTGCTGAACTATATGTGAGCTTATTAGTGAAATATCATAACTTGTGTTTGATTTCAAATTGGACATCTGTCATTCAAAATATTGGAGGTTGCTTTTATTTTTAATGTCTATATTATAGTCTATTAATGTCTATAGACTATAAATATTTATTTTTAATGTCTTTTTCATTTTCTCGTGAAAACGTATGAGTATAAATCGTCTACTTTTCTGTGTTTTATAAATTATTATTAAAATTGTGATACAGTAGAGTCTTGATAATTTGAGGTGGACAGGACCTGGTTTGCCTCGAACTATCGAAAACTCAAATAAGAAAATCATAAAACTTAATAAACAAATAAATGAAAATAAAGCAGTTTTTGTGATTTATGTGCATATTTAAATGAAAAATGTACTTATATATTATTGCATTACTGGTGATTAGTACAGGATTATTATATCAGAAAATAATAGTCAATTGATATTTTGTATAAACACATTGCCCCGTTTCAGTGCAGCAACATCACATTATCATCAACACTGCACAGAAATGTCTGTGAGGGCATCTATAGAAAAAATTCACCCATTTTCTTTGTGAGGGGGATTTTTGATGTGGCTTATGGATGCGCCAGGTATTTCAATTTTGTGGTGCAAAATAATTCTTTCGTATATTTTGTATGTATTGGTCATTATTTGGAAGCTTAGCTGATTTTTTCACTAACTCGGATACATGGGAAACTCGAACTATCGAGACTTTACTGTATTGATAATAACGAAAAACTACAATGTTGTCTCAAACTCAATATTAATTTTATAGCTGAAAAAAATTTGCTAGCACGGCACTTGTTTTATGTGACATGATGCATAAGAAACTAGAGTTCATTATTTTACTAAATATCTGTTGTTAATTTCTGCAAAACAATATTTTAAATAACTGTAAATTGTTTATTAGCTTATTTTTTGTTATTGTTTGTACCTGAACTCATTTCTAATATTATATTCCGTAGGCAATTTAAAGAATCATCATTTGAAGATGCTTATGCCTACAATGAACTCATTTCTTTCAGTATGGATGCTATAGATCTTTTAGGACAAGATGTTTGGTATTGTATTATAATTATTTTCTTTTTTCATGGGTGTCTACCCATCTAAAAAACCTGGAATAGTCAGGGAAGTTCCTTTCACTGAAAAGTTAGGGAACTTAGCACTTGTTAGGGGGAAAACCGGGAAATTTTTTCTCAAGATTTTTTTTTAACCTTAAAAATTGTGTTAAAATTTTCCCTGCAAAGGAATTTAATTTTTTTTCTACGACTTTAATTACTGCTAGAAGAACAGTGTAGCTGAAATAATATTGCAATTGTTCTCTAGATTACTTGAAGGCGGGGAGAAGGGGGAAATGGGGACGTTTGAGAACAGCAAAAATTTGGTGAGGAACATTGGCATTACTTAGTTAGAGAATGATTGCTTTTAAATTGACAATAGAAACAGATAGTTCTACCCACTGTCGATGATCTCTTTTAAGTAAAGTTGGGTCAAGCTAGTTTTAAAATTGTAATGTTAGTTCATTTTTAGCATTGTTCTTATATAGTTGCTAGCTACAAAATATCCAAAAAAGAGTGTGTTCAATAATGATTGTTGTGATAAACAACTTAACCCTAACTGGTCTACATGGTTGGAACCTCATGAAAAAAAATCCAGGTTTCGCAAAATGTTCAGCATGCAAGATTCTTTTTAAGCAATATGGGGAGCCCGGCAATCATTAGCCATGAAAAAAGGCATAACCATCAGAAAAATGACAAATTTAAAAGTTCATCAGAAATGCAACTTTCTATGGCAAATTTTGTGAGTAGGTCTGCAACTAGTACTTATGTCCTGTGAACACAGAGTCAGTGTCTTCAACCAGTGCTGCTTTAGTACCTGTGAGTACAATATCTTTAAACTGTGCTTCTGACAAGACAATGTGCTGAGAATATTACTCCAACACTGGAATTTTTAAATGGTGATGCCATGACTTCACGAAGCCTAAGTTAAAATTTGCAAACACACCTAAATTAAAGTTAAATAAAAATATCAAATAAACCAATTTCTTTTCCTAAAACAAATGGCATAGAGGCCGAAATAATTGTATAGTTTAAAAGTTTTAAGCCGCCAAAAGACCCAGGTTCAATCTGTGCATTTCGCTGAAAAAGAAAAATGGTGCAACGACGCCATTGTAGACCCAGTAACGAGACAAAGAAATAATGAAGAAAACACTCTGTTAAACTTTAAAATCTTACATTTATTTTAAATTAACTCAAAAAAAAACAAATTCATGGAAACACATTTTCTTTTACAATATTCAAACTTAAAATACCCATTATTACAAACATTTTAAGGTTCCCTTGTTTAAGTGCACTTAAAGTTATATTTTTTTTAAAAGCCGACAAAGAAACAAAAAAAATTAAATAGAAAAAGGGAAAGAAAAGAAAAGGGAATGACTTATCGTCTGGTGAAAGAATCTGGGGGCCCCCATCGTGTTTTCTCTTCAAGTGTTATTTCGTAGTTCTTCCATCATCTCTCCGCGCTTCATGCCGCCGACGGGATGACACCACTCAGGAAATCTCAAATACCAAACGACCACCGTCCGCAGGTAGCACCAGCTCGAGGAAGAGAGACTTCGCTCCCTGACGCTCGCTTTTCCCTTCTCTGCCTTCTCACATCTGTATTCATCCGACCATCAAGTTCATTCATGAACTTGAATTTTTCCATATCTTAGTGCATAAAATTTTAAGTGAAATTTATTTATTTGGTGAAGTTACGTTGCATTAAAAGGAAATTTAATTATTTCGTTGGTTAATTGATGTATTTTGAGGCATTTACATTTTTTCTTGCACGTGGTTGTGTTCCTCTGCCGATTTCGATGTCTGTATCGAAACTTCATCCAATCTATCGAATTATGTGAAATGATGCAGGGAAAAAAAGGTAAAAAGAAAAAAAAACAGAAAAGGCAGAATAAAAGTTAAAGACGGAGAGAAAATTTTAGCATAAAAACTTTTTAAACCAAAACTTAAAATTTAGCAAATACTTTACAAAGCCAAAATATGATGTTTGTATCAAAAAATTATTTAAGAAAAAAAAATGTCGGCATAAAGAAAAGGAAAAGTCGGCTCGATTTTAAAAAACACATATAAACATTTCTAACATTAATTATTTATCAAAAGTTACAATCATACCAATACCACGTATCAAAAGGAAAAAGTTTTGTTCATCCGATCTGGCAACCTGTTTTGACGTTAGCGCGCAAAACGAATCAAAACAAACTGCGAAATCGGAAAGTTTGTGCCGTGAAAGAAATAATAAACAAACCCAAAAGATAAGTAGTACCACTTAAACATTACACAAAATATTACTCTATAATTTGTTTTTACTACTCATAGATCGCTAGAACAAACATTATTTTCAAAACATTTTTCAGATCATAACAACTACATTTGTTTTTACTACTCATAGATCGCTAGAACAAACATTATTTTCAAAACATTTTTCAGATCATAACAACTACCTTCCCCTCACCTTAAAAAAAAAAAAAAAAAAGGAACTTTTTTTTTTTTTTTTTTTTTTTTTTCTTTACACCAAAACCAACAGCTCTTTAACCACACCATATGATCCTCACAAAAGGAAAAAAAAAATTCTCAAAATAACAAATGAGAAAACATAAATGCTCTAAATTGAGCTTTACACGCCACAAAACATTTGAATGAAATATTAAAAAAAAAACTAAAATATCACAGCTTTACCCAAATTGCAAAACTACCCGACTACATTGATTACTCAAAACATTAAGGTATATATATATAAAAAATATTTATATCACATCATGAAAGAAAAATTTTGATGAGAACTGTAGGACTCCCAGCAAGAAAAAAAATTAGTTTCACATTATTCAACTCAAAAAGATGGCATTAACCACAAAAATAAAGAAAAAATTTACACCATACTTGACATTAACTAAAAGGTAAAAAAAAATTTCTCTTCCTAAATGAAAGAAAACAATTACAATTACACTGTTAATATCAGTTCGCAGTCTACATAAAAGAACCTCCCTACTATCAATTCATTTAGGTTAGCTACTCCTATAATTAATAGCAAAAAAAAACTTTTACATATCTTGCAACAGATATTAGGGCCCTAAATAACAGTGTTGTAATACAGTTACTACCAAAGACATACAAAGAAAATACATAAAATAATACTCAATACCAAAATACATATATAAAAAAAAACTTGTCAATCAAAATGTAAAAGTCCATCATTTTAATAACATTAACTTTTCACAAAACCTCTAGAGTCCCTTGGGCGAAGTGAGTATGAATGTTGCCTTGTTGCTGGTCTGGACACAGGTTGCTGTATGCTCCTACTACTGGACTGGACTGGCATCTGTTGTTGAGTCTGCCCTGAAGTCGACCTCTGTGTAGTAGTAGTCTTTTTCCTGTTGCTATTTGTGACAATTCTATAACGACGCCTAACTGGTGTGGGGAAAGGATTGTCGGGGAGATCTGGTTCATTTGACTGATCAGTTACATTTTCTACATCGCTATTGTCATCCTCAATGAGCTCTTCAGGTAAAGATGGAAAAATTATACGTTCAGGAATTTTAGTTAGTCTGTCCACGTGTACATGTTGTATGTCATTTGGGTTGTTAATATGTACTATTTCAAAATTTACATTACTAGTCTGTTTTTTAACTCTGTAAGGCCCCTCATTAAACTTCGAAAATTTCTTCCCCTTCCCCGCTTTAATAGATGGAGTGTAAAGCATGACCAGATCTCCTACAACAATGCCCTTCTCCTTACAAACTTTACTCCTGTAACTCTCTTGTTTTTCAGCAGCTTTGATAAGATTTTCATGGACAAGTTTAAAAGCTCTCTGAAGGCGAAGTTCAATATCCTCACTTAATTCCCTTTGATCCGCATAACTTCTTAAAGGTGGATTGTTAATTAAATGAATGGGTAAAATTAAATCCCTACCAAAGATTAAATGAGCAGGAGTGTCTTTAATGGTGGAATGTATTGCAGTTCTATAGGCCAAAAGAGCAAAATGTAAGTATTTGTCCCATTCATTTGCAGTCTCATTAACTAAGTGCTTTAAAGAGTTGACAATTGTGGCATTGACGCGTTCAACCACGCCATCTGCCGAGGGATGATAACTGGTGGTGTACTGTTTTTTAATGTTTAATTTCGAATAAACCTTTTTTATGCTGTCCGAAAGAAATGAGCTGTATCTATCTGTAATTAGGTGTTCTGGAATTCCGTGAGTGCAAATAAAACGCTCTAAAATTAAAGCAACAGTCTCAGTCTGCAGGTCCTTAACTGGATAAGCTTCTACCCAACGCGTGAAATAATCACTGATTACAATGATGTGTTGATGTCCTGACTCAGTAATGGGCAAAGGGCCTACAGCGTCCATACCAATCCGTTCAAAAGGTCTACTAGTCACTGGAACTCTCTGTAAAGGAGCCTTGTGTTTGGCTACATATCCACGTCTTTCTATACAAGATTGACATGACTTTACATGGTTCTTAATGTGGTGATTCATGTTCCACCAAAAGTAATTTTGTCTAATTCGGGTAATTGTTCTCCTAATACCTGGGTGTGCCACTGTCATTGAATCATGTCCTAACGTCAAAACTTCTTTAATTAAAGTTTTTGGAACGACTAACCTATCTGTGATGACCGCACCTTCTTTGGGTTTGTCATTCACACAAAATAAAATACCATCTTTAGTAAAAAATTTAATTCCCTTATGTTCTACCTCCTCAGATTGACTCAATTCATCAAGAATACTTCTACACTTACTATCTTCGTCCTGAAGGCTCTTAATACGGGAAGAAGGAAAATTTTGAACCATTGTGTCGATGAGATTTACTGTTCTGGACAAAGTGTCAGCTGGCACATTTTGTTTCCCAGGAGTGTGAAAAATTTCAAAGTCATAATTTTGTAAAGCTAAAATCCAACGGGTAATTCTGCCACCATCTTTCAGTGTGAGAGCATAGGAGAGGGACTTTTGATCACAAAAAAGTTTGAACTTTTGTCCATAAAGATAATGTTTGAAATTATTAATTCCCCAAACTACCGCAAGAGTTTCTCTTTCAAAAACACTATAACGCGTCTCTGCATCTTTCAATCTCCTACTAGCATAGCCCACAGGATGTATTTGTCCATCAGGCCCTTCCTGACTAAGTACAGCTCCAATAGCAAAACCCGAAGCATCAGTATGTAAAATAAATTCTTTCTTTGTATCAGGCAAAAGTAAACAGGGGTATGAAATTAAGGCGGATTTTAATTGGTTGAAAGCTTGATCTGCTGAAGTATCCCACTTAAAATCCACAGATTTTTTTGTTAGGTTGGTTAAAGGTATAGCAATATTTGCAAAATCTTTAATGAATTTTCGATAAAAATTACACAATCCCAAAAATGACCTGACCTGCTTTTTGTTACCCGGAACGGGAAAGTTCTGAACTGCCTCAACATTCCTGGTATCAGGTGAAAGTTTACCCTCTTCGACTTGAAACCCCAGGTAAGTGATCTTATCTTTGACAAGTTGACATTTTGCAGGATTTATTTTTAAATTATGGTCCCCGAGTCTTTTAAAAACCATATCTAATTTCTCTAGATGTTCATCAAAAGTTTTAGATGCAATAATTAAATCGTCTAAATAGGTGTTAATGTTCCATTCTTTCAAACCAGCCAAAACAATTTCTAACAATCGCTGAAAGGACGAAGCGGCATTCTTTAATCCTTGAGGGAGTCTATTCCACTGAAATAATCCGAAATCTGTGGCAAAAGCTGTTTTGTGTCTATCACCAGGGTGGAGATTCATCTGCCAATACCCTGAACATAAATCTAACGAAGAAAAAAATTTAGCTCCTTCCAAAGTATCTAAAAGGTCTGAAATTAATGGTAAAGGAAAAGGAAGAGGTTGAGTTTTTAAATTAAGTTTACGATAATCACAAACAAGTCTATAAGTGTTGTTCTTCTTTTTAACAAGTATAACTGGTGAAGAGTAAGGAGAGTCGCTGACTGAAATGATCCCTGTGTCGAGCAGTTGATTAATCTGTGTGCGTAATTCGTCTCGTAAGGCGTGGGGAGTTCTATATGGCTTATGCCTAACGGGTATGTCATCTGACAAATAAATCCTGTGTGCTACAGTGTTGCAACCCGAAAGCTCCTTAACTGACTCAGCAAAAATATGTTTATGATTGTTCAACAATTGCATTAATTTCTCTTTTTGAGCCTCCGATAAATGAGATAAATCAAATTTACCCCCAAACAATTCACAATCATCATCAAAAAATTCATTAACTACGTTAACCTCTGCCTCAGCATCATTAACAACATCTAGTACAGGCTCAATGTTAACTAATTTACAATTTTTGTTTATGTGAATAGGAGTGTCGAAAAAATTAGCAACTTTAACAAAATATGTACCATTATCACTACCAGTATTTATTGAGCATGATATAACATAATTTTGAGAAAGAGAATGTTTATGTGGTTGTATTAATACATTTTCAGCAAGTTTGAGATTGTTTTTGGTAGTGACAGAGATAATTAATTCAGATCTTGGAGGAATTATATGTTTACTAATAGTATAACCTGTCTCATGAACATCTCTTAGACAATTAACATTGTAACCTGTACGAGTGTCAAACCAATTAATTTTAAAATTTTCATTAGAAATTGTGTGTTGCTCAAAATCTATCTTAATTTTGTTATTAGAAAAAAAATTTGCACCCAAAATAGCATCATATGACATAAAATTATCCTTACAACAAAAAAATTCAACAATAACTTTACTTTTATCAATAGAAACTTCTAATTTAACTTTCTTCTCTAAAACCATCATATTATTAGAAATCCCAATTATTTTCACATTGCACTCTTCTACACTTTTTATTTTATTACTTATTAAGGCATCGTTTACGAATTTATCTTTAATAATGGAGACAGAGGCTCCCGTATCACATAAAGCAAAAATCTTTTCTTCCTGTAGGTTTATGGGAATTAAAGGCAAAACTGACGTATGACCAAAATTCCCAAGTCCTATGCGCTCTGGGGACGTGTCTGAAAGTAGCGGCGCTTCGCTATTTCGCCCCTCAATTAGTTTCCCGGTCTCTCCCTGTAATTATTTCTAGGTGGATAATTCTGAGAAACCCTACGCGTGCAACGACGGCTGATATGCCCTTTCTCTCCACAGGAATAACAAACTATTTCACTATTTTTTCTTTGTCCCAACATTAGTTTTAAATCATTAATTTGTTCCTGGAGGTCGGCTACGCGCTTGTCCGTTTCTAATAAGGAGTTCTGCATCAGGGCTTTTATCTCCTTGAGTTCAGATTCAACTACCGATGGCTTGATTTCAGCTTGAGCTAAATGAACTGATGAAGTAGCCCTGTCCAAAGCGGTACATTGTTCTTCTTGAAGAACTAAGTCCCACATTTCTTCGAAGGTGTCATGTTTCTGTGACATGACAAAACGTCTAACTGCTGGACTGAGGCCTTGAATGACCTGAGCTGTCAACATTTTATTTCTTACTTCTTCATTGTTACTAAAACATTTATGCGATAAGCCTTGTACGCGCGTCAAAAAGGCTCTCGCCGACTCGTTAATTCCCTGAGTAGCTGTGGTAAACAAAAGTAAAGAGTTGTCCTGTGTTTTGTTCCCAAATCGATTGATCAGCGCTGTCTTAAAATCTTTATAGTTTGCTTGTTTAAGTTGTGGCTGCGAACGTAAGAATTCGCGTGCCTCGCCGATACATTTAGTCTTAGCGACAAATAGTGTTTGTACGGCGGTCCATCCTGCATGGAGCTTAACCTCTTCTAAATTATCAAAGAAATCATAAATTGTTACATTACTATTATTTCCCGAAAAGGGGGTAATAAGCGGAATGAATTCCGTAAAGGCTGGGCAAACCACAACATTTTCATTTACAGTGGGCCCCTCTTCATCGCTGTCCTGAGCCGACATTATTCAAACCTCAAACAAAATCAAGTTCAATTAAAATTATTGAAAAAAAATTATTTCCCCTCACGGCACAAAACAAAACCATAAAAAATATCAGAGTATTATCTTCATTATTCCTTATTAAAGCTAAACACAGACTCCGAAAATTTAAAAAATGTCACGGCACCATTTTCGTATGCCATGACTTCACGAAGCCTAAGTTAAAATTTGCAAACACACCTAAATTAAAGTTAAATAAAAATATCAAATAAACCAATTTCTTTTCCTAAAACAAATGGCATAGAGGCCGAAATAATCGTATAGTTTAAAAGTTTTAAGCCGCCAAAAGACCCAGGTTCAATCTGTGCATTTCGCTGAAAAAGAAAAATGGCGCAACGACGCCATTGTAGACCCAGTAACGAGACAAAGAAATAATGAAGAAAACACTCTGTTAAACTTTAAAATCTTACATTTATTTTAAATTAACTCAAAAAAACAAATTCATGGAAACACATTTTCTTTTACAATATTCAAACTTAAAATACCCATTATTACAAACATTTTAAGGTTCCCTTGTTTAAGTGCACTTAAAGTTATATTTTTAAAAAGCCGACAAAAAAACAAAAAAAAATTAAATAGAAAAAGGGAAAGAAAAGAAAAGGGAATGACTTATCATCTGGTGAAAGAATCTGGGGGCCCCCATCGTGTTTAGTCTCAGGTCGTCGGTTCCATGCCTCGAGTCAACCACATCATCTCTTGGCTTCTCTCCAACGAGATGACACCACTCAGAAATCTCAAGTACCAACGACCACCGTCCGCAGGTAGCACCAGCTCGAGGAAGAGAGAGACTTCGCTCCCTGACGCTCGCTTTTCCCTTCTCTGCCTTCTCACTTCTGTATTCATCCGACCATCAAGTTCATTCATGAACTTTAATTTTTCCATATCTTAGTGCATAAAATTTTAAGTGAAATTTATTTATTTGGTGAAGTTACGTTGCATTAAAAGGAAATTTAATTATTTCGTTGGTTAATTGATGTATTTTGAGGCATTTACATTTTTTCTTGCACGTGGTTGTGTTCCTCCGCCGATTTCGATGTCTGTATCGAAACTTCATCCAATCTATCGAATTATGTGAAATGATGCAGGGAAAAAAAGGTAAAAAGAAAAAAAAAACAGAAAAGGCAGAATAAAAGTTAAAGACGGAGAGAAAATTTTAGCATAAAAACTTTTTAAACCAAAACTTAAAATTTAGCAAATACTTTACAAAGCCAAAATATGATGTTTGTATCAAAAAATTTATTTAAGAAAAAAAAATGTCGGCATAAAGAAAAGGAAAAGTCGGCTCGATTTTAAAAAACACATATAAACATTTCTAACATTAATTATTTATCAAAAGTTACAATCATACCAATACCACGTATCAAAAGGAAAAAGTTTTGTTCATCCGATCTGGCAACCTGTTTTGACGTTAGCGCGCAAAACGAATCAAAACAAACTGCGAAATCGGAAAGTTTGTGCCGTGAAAGAAATAATAAACAAACCCAAAAGATAAGTAGTACCACTTAAACATTACACAAAATATTACTCTATAATTTGTTTTTACTACTCATAGATCGCTAGAACAAACATTATTTTCAAAACATTTTTCAGATCATAACAACTACATTTGTTTTTACTACTCATAGATCGCTAGAACAAACATTATTTTCAAAACATTTTTCAGATCATAACAGTGAGAGATCTAAAGAAACTTTTCGTGCTTGTAAAAAAACAAACATCCGTTTTTGTTTAAAATCCTCTGCATTCATTTTATTTTTCTTTAATAGATTATGGCTTGTGTCACAGTATTTTCTCAAGCCAAAGGTTCCCAACTGGTAGTCTATGGATCACTGGTGTTCCCCGAACAATTTCTCAGTGGTCAGTGAAATAGGTCATAATTGCAAAAGTCAATTGCTAGAGAAACATACATTATTAAAACACATTAACCTCAGAAAGGCAGGAATTGAACATACAGTAAAAGCTCGACTATCCGGAAAGCACGGGAAGCGTCGAATGCCGGATAAGTGAAAATTCCGGATAGTTGAGCTTGTAAAAAAAAAAGATAGAAACATTCGCCGGCAAAACCAGAGGGGGAGGGGAGAGGGGCATTATGCGTGTGCATACTGCTCAATTTTTATTTATGCAGTTTCGTAACAAGATTTTAATTGAATTTATGCTAATGCATGTTATATTGCAGAGTTTAAAGACGTTACAAGACTTTTATTATAATATGTCTTTGCATCCTTGGGAAGATTAATAATAAATTAAAGTAATAACACCTGCCGATTTTCAATGCTTAAAAGCTTTACACTAAGAGAGTGATAAAATAATAATAATAAATAGTGTTATTTCCTGCCCCCCCCCCCCCCCTCCTTCCTCTTCAGTTTCTGTTCAGAGATAACATAGTCAAATCATTGGAATGCTTAAGCCGGAAAGTAGGTCACGAATCACTACATTTAAATAATCTGCAATCAGCATTTCTGCTATGTGTTTATTTTAGCGCGAAAGATGAAACATATCATAGTTCTGAGTTAATCATTAAAAAATATATAAAAGAACTTTTTGAAAATAATGTAAACATATTGCTATAGTAATGAACAGTATGATCACTGTTTTATCTCCTTGTTGTCCCTTCTGTGCTTGCAGACGCAACAGTGAAATGCTGTGTTTTTGTATTTTGTAATCATTTAGGCTGTTTTTCTTTCGTATTTTTAAACACACCATTGTAATTTATAGAAATATTAGTATTCTCTGGTAATTGGAAATTTGCACCTTTCGTTGCCACCGTACTGTTTGGACAGCTGGAGAGGAGGGGCAACCGTACTAATCAATCTTTTGAGAAGACACAAAAAAGAAATAGAGGGAAGCTGAAAATTTTCGGTTACTTGAGCTTTCCGGTTACTTGGATGCCGGATAATCGAGCTTTTACTGTATAACACTTTCATGATTCCTTCAAAGTCAATTGTAATTTTTTGTCTTTTCTTTTTAATAAAGCCATTTTTAAATGTATAGATACATTTTGTGCATAAAGTTTGTATTTCTTGTTATTCGCAGCTTTTTAACATTTTTATTCCCTCCCCCAAATACATATTCATTGTTTCATCTTATAGGTTTTGCTTTAGCTTGAAACTTCATTCGCTTATAACGTTTACTTAAATACATATAATTCATTTTAATTTAATATACCTGTATTTGTAAAAAGGTAGTTTTCAATCGAAAAATTATCTTTTTTTTTCTTTCTTTCTAAAAGATGTTTTCAAAAGAAAATTTGCTAACTGGAATGGGCTAATGCATGGATACATGTAGTGGCTTGGATTAATTAGCAGCAGGCCCAAACTAGTAGCCCTTGTTTTGCATAAACTAAATAGAAGCACACAATCAAACATTAAAAGAAATGCCTGGAACAATTTTTATTAAGTCAAGGAAGTTTTTTTTTTTTTTTTTTTTTTGAGTAGACACCCTGTTTTTTACTTGTTCAATAAATATTATAGGTTTACTTTATTTATAAATTAGCCGCCTTCGGCAACCAGTTTTGGCCATCTACAGCCCCTTAACGGCCAAATTCAAAATTACAGTCAGCAGCTGGCTTTCGCTGACCTTCCAGTCTTCCAACGGGCTGCTTCGAGTCTCCGTGGGCTCCTCAGCCATGAAAGAATTCTGGGAAAGTGATAAAGAAGAAAAAAAAAAACAGAAGGGTGTTTATTTTATTTTATTTTATTATTATTTTTTTTGGAGGGGGGACCTCCACCCATACACTCTCTGGAGAAAAGAATTATTCCCTCTCTGGGTCTGTATTTTGATGTCACGTGATGCTAGTCGAAAAATCCCTTCTTCTGTCTTCGGAAGTTTCAAATTATTTTTGTACAGGTTTTACTAATTAATTTTTTATCTGATCAAAAAATTATCCTAGACACTTCTTTTTTTTTTTTTTTTTTTTAAATGAAAGCTGAGCAGTTTGTCCGTAACAGTATATATTTTTTTTATCGAAATATTCCACAGCTTTTTAGATGCAAGCTGAGATAGGCTTCTTGTTCTGAAATTCACCCGAATTTGCTGGAGAAAAGGGTTGTTGATTTTTATTTATCAAAAATCAGGAAATGCAGCTAATCCAAAGATAAAGGTCTCTTTAGAAAGAAAACTCTTTCCTCTTATGGAAGGAAAGCCTCCTCCTCCTGCAATTATTTTTTCTTTTGGACGATCGGAAGCCTTCTTTTTCTTGGGATGCTTGGAAACTCCCCTGCAGAGTTTGGTGCAATTCACATCTAAAAGACATTGAAATAATCTGTTTCTATAGAGACTGCTAAAACAGCATGTCTGTTTTTTGGGCTTGTTCTTGTAGTTGGACAGTTTAGTTCTTCCTAGAATTGTTCAAAAGTCTTGTGTAGTTTTAACAGTTTGAATTGTTTTCAATTTAAAAACATTATCTTTTAAAATATTTGTGCATGAAAGAATAAAAAAAACTGTAACAGGTAAATCATAACAGATAATTTAAGACTAATATAGCACTTATATTCATGATATAATATAATCAAAAACTAAATTATGTTTACTTTTATAATCTCTTTAATTGCATAATTTGTATTTATTTATTTTTTTATCCTTGATTTATTTATAGTGAGAAACTTCCACTACTTGCAATTGATCTAGTGAAAAACCCTTTTATGCCGAGAGATGTTATTCCCTATGCAGTTGTATTTTATTGTGATTATGCTGCCAAAGAGACTGAAGAAATACACAGGGATCTTTTGCAAGTTGTTAGTGATTTAATGAAACTTGCTGAGAGATCATCTGGAGAGGTAGTTTTTTAAATTAGTTTATTATTAGGGTTATTGTATTTTATCACATTAACATCTCAAAAATATTTCACAAAAAGGAAAAAGGATTTTCCAAATGTACTTAATTTTCCTTGAAACTGTTCCTACTGTTTAAAACATGTATATTACGATAAAATTAACTGAATATTCAAACTTAGGAAGGTTTCATGATTTATTAAATATCCATACCAATTTGGTTACAAGATACAAGAGAAGAGGGGGGGGGCAGACAGATGTGGTTGTATAGGTTTGCTAAGCAGTGCAAATGGTAGAAAGCTCCCGATTTTAGTGTGCTATCATATTCAAATAAATGAACCCATGTGGGTTTCAAAGAATTAGTTCTGCTTCTCTCTCATCTCTTATTCAAAGAAATATATGTATATGCTGACATTTTCACCAGGGATGAGGCTCAAACATATTCTCAGTGAGTCTCAAAACTCAAAAAACAAATAACATAACTCCAAGATAAAGGGTGTGTAAATTCATGTATCAGTGAAAAGCAAATGATACAGTCAGAATACACTATTTTGAAGTGAATGAAATCCAACCTACTTTTTACAACCCCTTTATACATTTTATCTATATACAGGTACATATGCATTTGTTATTTAATATAAAATTGCTATTGTCTGCTTGTGATTTAAAATTTTGGATAACAATTCTGTTAAAGATATATTTGGTATCTGTCAGCTTAAGCACACTATTATTGCTGTAAGTTTTATAGAATTTGTTCACAATAATGTTTTTAATATAAAGATTTGGTTACAGAATATACTAAATAGGCTTTTTAAATTATATGTAATGTACCAATTTTAAATAATTTATAGCTTTGAAAAAATAGTATTGGGGTGTTGTATATATTTTCAACTAGCGGCTACCCGCGACTTCGTCCACGTCGGCTTTAGAATTAGGTCCCGAGAGAAACGAAGCATGTGTGAATAACGAATATGTTTTCGACTAAAGAAACTACATTTAAATATTATTTGCCTTTTTACTTATTTTAAATGAAGTATAATGCATGGTAGTATACTTCATTTAAAATAAGAGAGTATGCAGAATTACTAAATTTAGATTTTATTCAGGCATTCGGCGAATAGAGACAGTTACGACAGTATTTGCGAGCTGTTTTGTAAAAGAAATATTTATGCTATATGCATGAATTTTAGCCTATGTTAATCAGGAATAGTGCAGTTAGCGAAAAAGTTTTAAAATCGGTTCTGTAGTTAAAGAGATGCCCATAGAGCGTAATGCATTAGAATTATTTTGAGTGTTCCTGTAAAGGAACTATTTGCGCTACATGCATGAATTTTAGCCTATAAAACTCAAGAATAGTGTAGCTTACTGTCAGTAGGAAGAAGTTTTGGAATTGGTTCAGTACTTACAGAGATACACATAGAGCGTAATGTAATTCTTATGAGTATCCCTGTAAAAGAACGATTTGTGATATCTGCATAAAAGGTAGCCTATAGCAGTCAGGGTTCCCCCATTGTATAAGAGGTTCTGCTCTCAAAACTGGAAGGCGGGAGGTGTCAGGTTCAAACTCCGGTCGCGCCTGTCGATCTAGCCACTCGCAGTTTTCCGTGTTTTTTTCCAAAACCTCGCGAAATACGGGCTAGGATCCCTTAGAAAATTCCACACAGAGGAATTCCCCATATAGGCCTAGGACTTTCAATCAGTGAAAAAAGTTTGAAAATCTGTTTAGTAGCTGCAAAATTTCCATAGAGCGCAATGCATTAGCATTATTTTGAGTATCTTTGTAAAAGAATTATTTATGCTATATGCTTGAAAGGTTGCCTGTATGTTAATCCAGGGGATAAGCTATCTTCATTACAAATTTTTCCAACCATTTTTGTGTGATTCAATCAAAAAAATCCAAACACATAAACGTACACATTTATATTATTGGTAGGATTAAGAAATTTACGAACTTTAAGAAACACCTCTGGACTTTTCTTGATACTTACGTATTATCCCGGCGGTCATTCCCGCCAAACTGTTTTTTTCGTCAAATGAGTTGCCAATCGTATTCAAAACCATTAATAATTTCATTGTGCCCGGCATTTATTTCGGCAAAAAATCGCTTGTCTTGGCGGACCGCCGGGATAATACGTAAGTACCCTTTTCTTTACTTATGCTTTTTAATTTGGCTTAAAATCAACATAATTTCCATGTTTTTCAAATGTATGTGATTTTGCAAATAGAATTTTTGCTTTATTTCAAAAGCATAAATCATTTTGTGTGGGCAACAAAACGGCTTTTAATTAATAGTTTGAAAAGTAGTTAAAATTTCAAAATTTTGAGCCTCAGGTGCACTTTACCGAAGTTATGGGCTCAATCATGCTCAAATTTTCAAAGCTCTGCTTTCTGTCTTTGTCTGGAGAACATTCATTTTTATTATTACAGATAGATAGATTTGGCATAAAACTGGCTTAATTTCCGTGGTATTTCATGTTTTTCAGATGCACGCGCGCTTATTTATTGAAGTAATAGCATTGAAGTTAGCTCAAAACATGAATCATTTGATACGGGCGAAACTCGCCAACCATGGCAATATACAAACGGTTTTTAATTAATAATTAAAAAAGTAATTAAAAATCTAAAATTCTAATTAGCCTATAACCAACTCCAGGGTCCCCTCTATATCTAAACCAAAATGCATCCTAGTCGATTCAGCGGTTTAGGCGTGAAAGCGTCATAAATAAATAAACAAACAAACTAACAAACTCACTTTCGCATTTATGATATTAGTTAGGATGAATTGAGATAAAATTAAATTTTGGTAATTACAAAAATCTCTTTTTGTCATGGTGCTGCAAATATAAAGAAACACGTATTTGTTGTGATGAGAAATAAAAAATATTGGCTCTGTAATATTATTATAATATTTTTTTTAATTGATTTTCCCCAGCTCTCTGACCACAAAATTTCCGCTCCCATCTTTCTCCCACCTGCCTCCTTCTCCCTCTCAAAAAAGCACAATGTACTGTATTAACAATGTGTCCACCAGCAACTACAAATGAAATTTTTGCTACTAAATTTAAAATCAGGCAACTTGGAATACCTTTTTGGTTTAAAAAAATGCCATTTTCTTACTATTTTCAAATATTTGGTGACTTTTCCTTTGTTTTAGACAACTAATTTTGTAACTGGAAAGGGCAGATTCCTTTTTTGTTTTGTTTTGTTATTTCTCTTCCTTTTCCAATCTTTATCTCCTACCAAAGTGACTCTTAGAAGCCTTCCTAGAAATGTCTGTTTGCACATCATAGCTATTCTAGAGGACCAAACAGTGATTTTTCATCCTGATATTTTTTTTAATTAATTATAAAAGTATTATGTCAGTTAAAAGACTAGAATCTCTCTATATAAAGGAAGATGTCCTGACTGACGATCAATGCCCAGCCAAATCTACCACAGACATGAAATTTTAGGAGCTCATAGCTTTTGTCCTGAAGGTTTCATTTAAGTAACGATTTTTTAAAAATTGTACCCACACACAGACAGGGGTGGCGGCTCAAAACGTTCTTTTCAAGTTTCCCTTCATATCTCAATGGGGAAAGAGATAGCCATAAAATTCTTGCTTTAAAATGCAACTAATACAAATACCTAAAAGTCATTTTCAGAATTTCTTCAGAATTCACACCTAAATGGGCATAAAGGGCAATAAACTTTTTCACATTTCCCTTCGTATATCAGAGGAAAAAAGAGATAACCATAGAATTCTTGCTTAAAAGTATTGTAAACACAAATGCTTAAAATTCATTTTCAGGATATTTTAGAATGTGCATCAAAATGGGGATAAGGAGTCAAAACATTGTTTTGGAATTTGCCATCATGATTTGGGATTTGCCATCTTGAAGGGAAATAGAGATTTCCATGAGATACATGCGCTTGTAAGTTGTAAGAAACATATCCCATTCTCTTATCTGGGAAAGAATTTTTTTTTTTTGTGATTATACTGATAATTACATATTTTATTGGTATTTGAAAACTTATTTATTAAAGAAATAAATTACTAAGTTATCCCTGCCTGCACACTATGCGTTCATTTCAAAATAAATATTGCAGATAGAATAAGCTCAAGGTATTATTATTTTTAAAGGTTATTGTTCTTTATGTTGATGTTGGAAAAATAATTATATAAAATTAAACTGGTATATATAATATCTAATATAATGCACTAAGTTATGTAGGTAATATTATATATATTTAATGTCAAATAGCAAATGATTTTAATTAGAAAGGAAAAATTTTGATAATGTTAAAAAAAAAAAAAAAAAACATTTCTCTGTGGGTTTTATTGGGTTTTTTTTTTTTGGGGGGGGGTCCAAAACCCTGTTGTGCATTGCGCTTTTATCATTGTTTAATGTGCAGCCTTTTGAATCACTTTTTTTTTTTATGAAATATCTTAAACCAACCAGGTGACGATACCACGGAATTAGAAAAAGTAAAAATTGATTAGCACTTAGTGTAAACTTTTGAGGTGTTCAGATTTATTAATATGTGTTTTTTTTTTTTTTTTTTTTTTAATATGTATCAGTTATTTTTTTAATACTATACAATAGCTTTACAATTATCCAATTAGTATTTTGCTTAACTCATGTTGTTTATAATAGTGTGCTCTCCCTCTTTAAATGTTTTTTTTTTTCTAAATTAACTAATTATATCTGCTTTGTTTGTTTGTTTATTTATTTTATGCCTTAAAGTCCATTTTCTTTAATCACAAATTACAGACATGATCCTCCCCACCCCCCCCCCCCCCAAAAAAAAAATTATCTTGTAATTGGTCACGTTATTTATATCCAAAAATAATGGAATATTAATATAATACGTTTATTTGAAAGTGCTTAAAGGCAGACAAAATTATTGCACTTATTTGAAAAATAGAGCTGCATAATGTTTTCCACGGAAATATGTTGTCTCTTAGGAGAAGACAACAGAATGTAGATGAAGTATGGTGACAAAGAATTATTAAAAAGAAGAAAATTTATTTTCATCTGAGTTTCAGATGGTTGAAAATGTGCAAACAACATGTCCGAAAATTTTAATGCATATTCGCATCAATCCCGGGAATGATAAAATTTAATGCTGAAAAGGCGGAATTCCGCTATTAGGCAGAAAAGTAGTCCAGAATTAGTTGCCCCTTTTCTCTTCCTCTCTCATCCTATGCTGGACCCCTTATGTATTCACATCATTTAAGTTTTTTTTTTTTTTTCTAAATTTTGGCTGTTTTTCTGCACATGATAGCATTTAATTTTAAGTTTTGGGTGTTTTTCTATGCAGTTTACGTTATTTTTCATCGGCTTAATGCTGGTTCAAGTTTTCACTGAGCTTCATTTATGGCAGTATGCACTTTCAGCTGCATCCTGTAAGCGCCACTGTCCATAGAGACAATGCAACATCTACCTAAAATGTATCACAATCTTTAGAAATGCTGAGGACAGCCGTGAAGACACACATACAAGTATTGTAACATTTGCTTATTTGGGGGGATGTTGGTTTTTAAATAAATATTTAGGGTATAAAATAAAGTTAAATTTGGGGACAACATCACTAAAAAAATTGGATGATTATTTATGACTCTAATGAGTTGCGTTGATAGTGGGCTTGCGTTCTAGGGATAAGTGCTAATGAATATTTTGACATTATAAGAGAGTTATAACTATAATCTAGGTCACTATAAGTGAGTTCAGCAGTATTTGCAACCCCAGTGCCCCCTAAACCAAAATCCTTTGTGTGCCATTGCCCCCCCCCCTCCAAGCATGACATCTTTGTGGATTGCCCCTTATTAAAAAATTTTGGGGTATTTAAAAAGTGCTTTTTTTTGCTTTAAAAAGAGTGAACCATGAATACATTCTAGTGTGTGTGTATATATATATATATATATATATATATATATATTACTAGCTGAAGTACCCGTCGTTGACGGGTTAGTACTGAATGCAAATTTCCAAAAAGCAAGAACTTTCGTCAGCATTGTAGGGGAATGGATGTAGTATACTGCCAAAGTAAAGAAAGCAAAGTTATAATTTTTATGTATTGTTCAAATATTACAGGTTAGACAGTAACTAAGTAATTTCGTTTTAATCGTAATTATGTGATGCACAAACGAATATTTACGCATATTGAAATAATTTTAACAAAATCTCAAAATCTAATCAATATTTTTGAAAAATTGGAAGCCTAGAATTTAAGTTGAGTGACAACCTATCATGTTACCCAATTTTGTTTCATTCCTTGCAGTCTTTATTTTGTGATGCTGGAACAAAATTTCAGCATTTTAAAGCAATTTTAACAAACTCTCAAAATTTAATCAAAATATTTTAAAAATTCAACGCCTATAAATTAAGAATAGCAACTACCTATCATATCACCAAATTTCTGAAGGGAGAGAGCGTGGGGCGAGAGCTGGGTTTGAACCCAGGGACTTATGGATGGTAAAATGAGGAGCAATCCGGCTCCGCCAAAAGGTACCTATTCAAGCAGCCTTCAATTGCCGGGTGTTGTGTGCTCGGAGGTGATCTCGTACCGCCACACTACTCCCCCCACACCCCCCCAGAGAGTCAGTCGGAGGCTGACAAACGATATTCCAAGGAATGCTGCCACTCGTTGCGGACTTTGAGAGGTTGCTGTCGCTCGTGGCGGACTTTGAGAGGTTGCTGCCGCTCGTTGCGGACTTCGAGAGGTTGCTGCCGCTCGTTGCGGACCTTGGAAGAGCCGAGCGAGAGATGGAAGAGGGCGGTGCTGGCGCCATCTGTCGCTGTAGGCGAGAAGGAGAATGCGTGTTCGTTGTCCGGGTCGCCAATGAAGGGAGAGCGTGCGGCGAGAGCTGGGTTTGAACCCAGGGACTTACGGATGGTAGAATGAGGCGCAATCCGGCTCGGCCAAAAGGTACCTATTCGACCGGCCTTCAATTGCCGGGTGTTGTGTGCGCGGAGGTGATCTCGTGCTGCCGCATTTCGCATCATTCGTATTAGTCGTTATTACGTGATGCTCGAACACAAATTTACGCAGTTTGAAAGGATTTTCGGAAAATCTCAAAATCTAATCAAGATTTTTTTAAAATTTGACACCTATGTTTTAAGTTGAGTGACCACCTATCATGACACCAAATTTCATATCATTTGCTTCAGTTGTTTTTGCGTGATGCTTGATCAAAGATTCACTCAGTTTTAAACGATTTTCGCAAAATCTCGAAATTTGATCGATTTTTTCTAATTAAATGCTTATAGTTTAAGGTTAGTGACCACTTATTTCACCAAATATCATTTTTTTTTCCCTTTGCAGTTATTACGTGATGTGCGAACACAAATTTACGCAGTTTGAAACGATTTTTGCAAAATCTAATCAAGATTTGATTTTTTTTTTTTTAATTCCACGTCAATGTTTCAAGTTGAATTACCACCTATCATGATACCGAATTTCATTTCAATCACTTCAGTCGTTTTTACTTGACGATCAAACACAAATTTACGCAGTTTGAAATGATTTTCGCAAAATCTAATCCAAATTGTTTAAAAATTTGACGCCTATGTTTTAAGGTGAGTGACCACCAATCATGATACCAAATTTCATTTCAATTGCTTCAGTCGTTTTTACGTGATGCTCGAACACAAATTTACATAGTTTGAAACAATTTTTACAAAATCTGAAAATCTAATCAAGATTTTTTTTTTTTTTAATTCGACACCTATGTTTTAAGTTGAGTGATCACCTATCATGATACCAAATTTCATTTCAATCACTTCAGTCGTTTTTACTTGACAGTCAAACACAAATTTACGCAGTTTGAAACGATTTTCGCAAAATCTCAAAATCTAATCCAAATTGTTTAAAAATTTGACGCCTATGTTTTAAGGTGAGTGACCACCAATCATGATACCAAATTTCATTTCAATTGCTTCAGTCGTTTTAACGTGATGCTCGAACACAAATTTACGTAGTTTGAAACAATTTTCGCAAAATCTGAAAATCTAATCAAGATTTTTTTTTAATTCGACACCTATGTTTTAAGTTGAGTGACCACCTATCACATGACACCCAATTTCACATTATTCACTTCAGTCATTTTTGCGTGATGCTTGAACAAAAAAAGCATCATGGACAGAACGACAGACAGACAAACTTTTTTTTTAGGGTCGCATCGGATTCCCAGGTGCTTAAAACGGATAGAAATTGCAAAATTTTTGAATTCCAAGAAATGTACAGATAAAAGTCTAATTTTTTTATATAAATATATATATATTTTTATTTTACTTATATCTCTAGAAAATTACCTGTAATTAATGTTACCTGTATTCAATCAGTGTATGATGTATTAGAAATGTGATTGTATATGTGAGAGAAAAATTTATTTGTTTATATCTTGTAATTTTTTTTTCGATGTTTCAATGTCAATAGTATATTTTTGAAGTAATCTACCAGAAAGTTTTACTATTTTGACTACTAAAATTAAGAAAAACTATGCTATTTGTGCATAGTTTTGCAACTTGTGCAACTTTTTTATGTTTGGAGTCTACTAATGCTACTATTTTTTTCTCCTGACAATGGTGGACACCCTGTTTTAATGAATATTTTGTGTATATTAAATTAAAAGTATTAGTCATCATTTTTCAGTGGGCACCTACAACTAACAAAACAATAAGTAATCCAACTTTAAAATAAATCCTGCAGCAGCTTCAGCCAAAGGAACTAACTATAAATGGTTTTTTGTTTTTAATCTTTTTTTCAAACTCGACTTTTTGGATATTTTGTGTGTTATTCTAGTTTTTTAAAAACAAAATGCTGTGTTAATTACATTTTTTCCCCTATGTGCCTAATTTTTCTTTTTTCTTTCTTCTCTTAACAATTTTGATGACTTATTTAACAATAGCTACAGAAGAAGCTCCTTATCAGATGTCTGGATATTTTTTCTGAACACCTTGCACAGGACAACATTTTTGCTAATGTTGAAATAATGTCCATTAAAGATACTTTAGTAAGTTACTGATTTATCCTCAAATATCATTGTTTACACCAGTTTTTGTTACCTATATACTATTAATCAAATCAGTTGCTTTGGTGTATTATAGCCAACAAAGCAAAAGCTTTTTTTACAACATTGACAAAGCAAAAGCTTTGTCATGTTGTAAAAAAACTAACATATTTTACTGATTTTATATGGTTATGGAGCTATGGTTACTTATCTTAAATTCATTTGTTGTTGCTGACATAAATATTGGCAATATTGTCAGAATAAATTCAAACTTTTTCATAATTCTAGCTAAATGGTAGAAAAATCTATCAATTACTCTTAATAAAATTATTTGAATCCCAGCCAAAAGTATGTTAATAGAAAGAAAATGAAGGTGCTTAATATGTTAGCATTCCTGTCACTGGTGTCTTTTATGCCAATCCATTCCACAGCACTTTGTAACAATTTTTACAATTTTATTATTTCTATGAAACCTTTAATGAGAGTGGTTACTAATATCAGACCCATGATCAAAACAGTGATAAACATTTTAATGAATCTATCATGAAATTTAAAAAAATGCTTTTTAACATAAATTTAAAGACTAGCCTAGTCCCCCTAGTTCAGGGATGGCACGACACTTCCTCTTCCTGTCAGTCATACCACAGGTCTGAGTTAATCCCCATTCCAATTATTTTGAATGTTTAAGAAAAGCTAGTAAATTTTAATTATGATTGTAGAACTTTTTAAAAATTCTTTTTAACAATGAATTTATTATTTTTAAACAGGTTTTACCTAATTTAGATTCTGATGATGTGGATATTAAAACAGGAGCCTTTAGAGCCCTTTCCTTATATTGCTTATTAGACCTTGAAGAAGCACGACTATTTTGGCCTGTTATTGAAAAAGTATGCTTATAAATAATTACTATTTATTTGTAACACTTTGTAGCTAAATTATATTAGTACAGTAAAACCTATAAACAACTGATTTCAGTAGTTATGCAATTTTATCTTATCAAGGGTCGATCCAAGAATTTTTTCCAAGGTCCTATTTTTGTAAAAACTGTTTATTTTTGTGAATCTTCCTACCAATACTTTCCTACCTTTGTAAAACTCCCTTTTTTTGTCAAAATAATTTACAAAACAAATTCAAATATAGGGAAAGGGGTAATGAAGGGCTGTTATATGTAATTGTATTTTTGTAGTGCAGCAGTTTTAAAAATTGTAATTTTGTGAATGGGGTCATTTTAATCAATTGTAATTTTGCGAAGGGGGCTGCAAAACAGACTCAAATTTTGTTTCCATCAATTCCTGCTTATAGTGTTAAACATAATCTCTTTCTCAACAATCCAGCCAACCTTTTGTAATATTTAAGATATTTTAGATTAAAAATGATTGGAGTAAATTTTGTTAATCAAGCAATGAAATTTTCCCCCACTTTTATGAATATACTGTATTCCTCTTGTAAAGCAACAAATTTACCAGCATTTTACAAAAGTTTAATTACAACTGGTCTTATTGATGTTTTATTTTTTTATACTTATTGCTCATACTTTGCATTGGACTACTTTTTTTTTTTTTTTTTTTTTTTTTTTAAGCCACCCTACAGACGGTTGCTCTTGATAACTTTCACTGTAGTTGCAAATCAAAAATTACTGTAAAATGTTGTGCATTAAAATATTTTGTTAAATGCTTGTTACACCATAAAATTCTGAAATGAAACATTATTAAGTTAAAAAACTGTATCATTCTATTAAAAATTTTGCATTTTTGAAAATATATTTCATGTTTAAGTAATCAAATAGCGTATTCAATTTAGTTATCCTAATTAGTTACTAAAACTATTTTTTAAAATAGTAATAAGTTTTTATATTAAGATGGTATTATTTGTACGTTTTGACTTAAAATTAATTGTGTGGTTGAGATTTACCTCTTATGTTATAACATGAATATACTGTGAAAAAAAAAAAACTCAAAATACTGGTGTTAAATGATAAAATAAATAAAAACTTTTGAAAGAAAACACACACAAAAAGTTACTTATAAGATGTTACAATCGTTTGGACCAAAAAATCCTTTCAGTCTTCATCAGACAAGCCCTTCGACTCACTGAGCAGAGGGAACTGAAAAAGATATTTTTGATCTCTTTCAGTTTTTATTTATTTTATGAAATAATCATAGCATATCTATACATCTATATACTGTATTCCTCTTGCTCATTTTGATATAGTGTGCATGTCTCACTTTTTTTTTCTGCCTTTGCTCTTTTGCTTTATAAATATATGAAAGCATATTCTGAATCTGAAGGATGCAACTTTTTATATATGTGAGATATTATTGATTAATATTCATTTACTGATATATGCTGAAAAGGTGTTAATAGATTACTTTTTAATTATAACTTCCCCGGCAGAAAATGAATCATGTGTAATTGTATATAAAGTTAAAAAGGAAATGAAACTTTTCTGACATTATTGTTTGTTTATATATTTTTTAAATTACTGCACTACTAAATTCATTATATTTTAAGCGCATGTGTTTATAAAAAGTACAATTTTTACCATGTAACCCCACTTTCTCTCATATACATTTTGTTTGCGCTCAGCAAGGGGCTATGATAGGCATGGTGCCGATGATAGGCTTAATAGTCTGTAAGAATGGGTAGTGTGCTATTTATGCACTCCTCTCCAAGGGAAAGAAAAAAATTCCACCTGGTCACCAGTTGATATAATTGCTGGAATTGTTACTCTAAAGTCTGATGTCTCATCTCATGAGAACTGAATGGTTTATTAGCAGGGATACTTCTATATCGATAGCTACATCACAGCTCGGCAATCGACATGAGAGTGATCGAAGAAAGGTGTTCTCGATCACAAGTGACATGGGCACAAGGTTGGCACCATCTACATTACTTGCAAGTAACTAATCACAACACTTTCTTTCCCCTTAAAAAAGAAAACATATACTGTTAAAGATCTAAACAAATATAATAACCAGAAAAATGTTCAAGAGATTTGGATTATATATTTAAAAGTTCTTTTCCTAAAAGGACTCTTAGAATCCCAGATGTTTAGGGTCTCGCCGAGTTCTCCCTGAGCATAGAACAGGTGTTGAAAGTTTAATAGGTTCTACAGACTTGAGCTGCTTGTCAACACAGTGTGTCAGTACTGGAGGGTCTACTGGACAGTTGTTCAATGTCTGCACTGGTGAGAATGAGCCAAGAAAGGTGATCTCGATCACAAGTGATAAGGGTGCAAAGTTGGCGCCATCTACATTACTTACAAGTAACTAATCACAACACAAATTTAACCGTTGATGCCAATAAATGTAATGTTGATGAAAGCAATAATCTTTAGAAAATAGTATTTTGTATTTCTTGTTTTTTATGCAGACTTTGTATGGAGATGCAGACATGTTGATATTGGATGTGATGAAGGGAGCTTTTGACATTTTCAGATGCCATGGTTGTAAAATTTTTGGTGAACCATCTAATGAAAGTATGAAGCAATTTGAAGAAATTTTAGATGATTTGATTACCTATTCTGTGGTATACCCATTTATGATTATTTTAATTTTTAATTTATGAATCTCAACTTTTGTGTTAAGTTTATACAAATTGTTTTTTATAAACACAAATATCCATGCCTTCCAATTATTTTTCTTATCTAATGATAAAATTAATCTTTGTTTGTATATTACAACTGACCATGTGATTCAAAACAACATGTTTTTATGTTTTTTTATGCTTATAACAGGACATGTGACAGCAGAATATAAGAAATATACCTGAATGTAAAATGCTTTAAATCTATGACATAATTATTTTACTTGTTTAGTTTCAAGATAGGGAATGTTAGAAATCATAGCATATCTATACATATTTATTTACTTACATTTGTACTTTTAAAATTGGCTAGGAAAAGAAACTTGTAGTTTTTTTGTTTTGTTTTTTAACTTACCTCTTATATTATAATTAATGTAAAGTGAATGTTTGTTTTTACCATTTAAGGGTAAAAACAAACCAGTTGGGTTTGGAGAATAAAGGATATGATAGAAAATGGCACCCAAGACTTTCTCACCAGAATTGGCATCATGTCACTTCACTATTTTTTGCTTGTATAACTAATTTGAAATAACTATTTTTGTATTTGCTCTTTAAATGTAGAAGGTAGTTCATAAAAAATATGTACTGCAATTTTTTTATAGTGAGCAGTTTAATTATTAATTGTACAACAACCAAGGCTTTCAAATTACATTACAATACATTTTTGTCTTATTGACATGCTTCTCATAAAGTTTTTAATGAGTATAATGTCTGATAATATAGGTTTAAAAAAAAGATATATCATTTAAAACATACTATTTATATTTTTGATGAAATAGAAATACATGCCCATTTTACTGCATGTTACCTACAACAGTGTGATGCTGGGATGCAGTGTTTATCTAGAACCATAATCTAACAGTCTTGGCCCTTACACATTTTTATTTGAAAAATTTGTCAGTCATGTTAGACAGGAAATAAAAATCCATAAAGTATATCCTTTTCTAAAGATCTATTACCCATTTTACCTTACCTTTTATAGAAAAAATATGTATCGATTGTTTTTTTTTTTTTTTTTTTCCCCATTCAAATCAAATGTAACTATATAAAATCTTTTTGGGTGTGAAGGTAATGAATGCTTTGCAAAAACCACTACGAAAAAGTTGGATGTTTAATATGATTGCTCATTTATAGCTTAGAAATACATGGACAGATAATTAATTAAAAAATGCATGTTTCATGGCTTTTTTAACCAGAGTGCTATTAATTTCAACCTTGCTTTTTGTGTAGACGCGATTTTGGTACAATTTTTGCATCAAGTCACTTTTGAAATGTGTTTACCAGATAACGTGGAGGGGGGGAGGAGGCGTTAATAAAATGTTGAAAGTCGCACAGGGTTTGCAATTTTTGATAAATGATCGCTAAACTGGGTGCCAAAATGCGACAATTTATTATAAATATATTTTGAGTATAGTTAAAAAACGCCTGGCGAATATTGTAAAATAGTTTTAGTAGATGATTTAAATATAGATTTTAATTCCGAAGAAGTGTTTTATAGAATAGTGAAAACAAATACGGTACATATCATAGATTATGATACACTTTCCAAATGGTATTTATAAAGGTGAAGTGTAGTTTGACTATGCCTGGCGAAAATTGTTAAACGGTTTTAGTAGGCGATTTTAATATAGATTTCTATTCCGAAGAAGCATTTTATGGAACAAAGAAGGAAAACACGATACACTCATGGATTATAATGCTCATTCCAAACAGTATTTAAAATGTCTACGAGATATATTTGGAATATGCGTATAGTTCGAATATGCCTGGTGAAGATTTTAAAACAGCATCAATAGGCGTAGGTTAAGATAGATTTGGATTCCAAAGATGTGCTTTATGGTTCAAGAAAGAGTTGATTCCTATTATAACGCCCCTACTTTTGCCAACCTAAAAATTCCCCGCCCTTTGGCGAGCTTGGAAGTCATGGGTCTCTAGGAGTTATGCACAAGTTTCAACGCTCCCTAAACAACTACATGAAAACTAAAGTGAACAAATTAGTGATAAATGCACTAGTTAAGGAATTTGAAGACACTTAATTATTAAAACTACATTAATTGGCAACCCAAAATAAATAAAAATGTAACGGAATGCTGTACTTACATGTTGTTGCGAATTGCCATTTTAATTCTAAATTACGATTGCCACATAAATACAAAAAATTGTCATGGTTACTCTATATGTTTAACAGGGTTCATACAGCTTGTAGGAAATAGAAATTAATGACTTTTTAATGACCCTATGAATTCTGAATAACTACTTACTTCTAAACGTAAGTTGCAAAATCATGAGTTTATTTCATAAAAATATGCTATAATTTTTTATGTTAGAACATAAAAAAGAAAGAAGAGATAAAATAAATAAATGACATGAACACAAATGATAAGGAAATAACAATTATGTATACAAGCTTTTCTATTATAGATTTAGCATTTGTGTTTTTTTCTCGTCAATTTGCTTTTGCAAAGAGACATGCTAGCTGCTTTTTTTTCTTTAGCACGCTTTCTGTATTTATTTGATTTTACAAAGAGAGCTATGTCACGGGACTTTTCAGCCTTTTCGGCAAATTCGAGGACTGCCATTGGCTGATTTGTCCATAGCTGACTTGGACAAATTAGCAGATCTGTCCAAGTCAGCTATTTCCTGCTCTAAGAAACTTCTCTTTTTTTTTTTTTTTTTTTTTTTTTTTATAAATTCTAAATCATCATGAATTAGTTTTCTTTTATTTACTAATGCAGAAGATTGTGCTTTAGTAAATAAATTCTTTTTTCTGATCATCTAAGTATTGTTGGTATTTCATCCTAGAGGATAACGTTGCCTTCCTCATTTCATCATTGATAGGTATTGAATGAATGTTATTAAATTTTTTAACAAAATCGTACACAAGCCTTTTTGATACATATGAAATTTTATTTAAATTTTCTACCTCCATACATTTATTGATGGAGAATCCTCTCTCTGCCGACGCTTGTCCTTGGGAAAGCAAAATTACGATCTGTATGATCTTCCACGCATTTTTATATTGTTCTGACAAATATTGATAAAGAAAACTATCCAGACGCATAGTCTTGGAATCAAAATTTTGAAATGCGACTAGAGTTCAAAACAACATTTTAAATATGTATGAATTTTTAAACAAAAAAATACTTTTAATGGAACACAAATGATAATTATTAATTTGTACATCAATATTTAAAATGTAACATATTATTCATGTGCACATGACATTAACTTGAAGAGAAGATTTATATAATTGAAGATTTGAATGAGTAGTATTTGATTGCAATTGTACAGAACTGACTAAAAGATTTAGATGTATTAACAGAGAAATAATAATTCAAATATTATAGCAGTTAAAAATTCTCTAAACTTAAATGGGCAAAAAGGTCAAAGCTTAGTATTTTTAAATCTATTAAGATCTTACTAACTCTTCGATGCACAAAACGTTGTTTTATCCACAACGTAAAATTATGTACATTTACAAAGCAACCAACTGATGCCATTGAAAATGAAAACACTCTTATTTTTATTTTACTAATTATGAATACATTTGTAAAGTGGGTGAATAGCAATTGGTAGAAAAATTATACTAGCATGTAATAGCTTAGAAAAAAAGTTTGAATAAGTGGTATGTGTTTCATACCACAATGCTCTAATGCAGCGTTTCTCAACCTGTGGGGCACGACCCCTAAGGGGGGCGCAGTGCGTTTGCAGGGGGGGGGGGGCGAGAAAAACCAAAGAGCAAGTAGTGATGCATGTTTTTTTTTTTTTTTTTATCTTATTTATTCTCATTTTTTACCTATTTTCGCTTAAAATGTTCATCCAAACTTTACTGATAACATTTTGTAGAAAATTCGACTAAATGTTCATTGTTAAAGATTAAAAAACTGAATGTATGCTGAAAAATGTGAGGGGGGGGGGAGCACCACCGTAATTTTGCCTTTGTTGGGGGACACTACGTTAATAAGGTTGAGAACTGCTGCTCTAATGAGTTTCCTCTAAAAAAATCCAAACATTTTAAGCAGAGTACTTTTTTTTATAACTAACTTTTTTTGTATTTAGAAACCGGCATATGTTATTGGTTTAACGTCTGGCACAAATAAAAATGTGCATTTTTTAATTACTAATTAATGGTTAAAAACTGGTTTAAAAAATGAACGTATTAAGAAAAGCTTCCCTCCACACCCGAAAGCGAAAGTAAATACAAAATAAACATAAGAGAAATGATGCGGCAGAGAATCTTGCACATTCCTCCTCCGCGTGGGAGAAGAGTAAGATGCGCAGAACTGAATGCACGACCTCACGGGCAAGGATGGATTAAGGGGGGCGGGGGTCAAACTTTCAACAATCCGCCATTGCTCACGGGCTAGCCGCAAGTAGAAAAGCACGTGCTCACTTGTTCCAACTGTGGATACTACAATACACACTACGCTCCTAATGACTTCCGAGAATTCAGATGCAATGCAATTTTGTTGAGAAATATTTGGCGAGAAACGATCTACTCTTTCTGATAACCTTTATATAAAGCCGAACAAAGACAGTCCGGAAGCTGGAACGGTACTCATAGAAAACGAAAGGAGAGGAGAAGGGGGGGGGCTACTGGCGAAAGGAGCAGACAGCCCGTAGCCCCGCCTACGGAGGAAGGGTGACATGGGTTTTCTAGTAGCTTCTCGCTCTTTCCTCAGTAAGTGAAAAGCTTCCTGTGACAGGTTTTTAGAGTAGCCTGCCACATTTGGCAACTTATTCCACTTTTGGCAATTTTTACAAAATTTCGTACAAAAATTTTTAAAATGTATGACTGTAAAGTTAAAATTAATGACTGTAAGGGCCCTATTTTGATGACTGATGAAAATTAATGAGTTTTTAATGACTTTTAATGACCGTGCGAACCCTGTTTAATGATCGCCACCTTGGCGAGAGTTGGGGCGTTAAAGTAGAAATCAACCCAAGAAAGACAAACACGGCACACTCATGGATTATGATGCACATTCGAAACAATATTTAAAACTGTGAATATAGTTGTAATATACTTGGCGAAGATTGTAAAATAGTTTTAGTAGGCGATTTTAAGGTAGATTTCGATTCCAAAGATGGTTTTTATAAAATAAAGAAAAATACTGCTCACTCATGAACAATGATACACTTTCCAACCTTATGGAATAAGGAAGAAAATAGTGACAACGCATAAATTATGATACGCTTTTAATATATAGCACTTTGGTGCATATTTAAAATCTGAAAAGGTTTCAGATTTTCTTCATTTCCTTTTTTTATTAATAAGCTGCTCCACCCTAATACTAGAATTTTTTGTTAACATAGTCTTTTTTTCCTTCCATATTTCGAAGATTTTGTTTTCATTGACATTGCCTATTTATCTCTAATAGATAAAGAATAAAAGCGTGTTACCATCTTTTGGGGACACCCTGTATAAGAGAAATTCAACTTAATAAATTTCATGTATGATGTTAATTTCAAAATATGTGTTTTACAGGAGCTCATTAAATTTTTGTTTATTGGTGTTTTATAGGATGCAGAAGTTGACGTGAAAATTATTTTAAAAGGAATGTTCAAGTTGTATCTTTCTCATGTAACATATTCACCAACATTGCTTGCAAAAATAATCATGTTCATGTTTGCCCCTAATGAAGGACATATTATCAAAAATAATATTCTTAACTTTCTTGAACTTTATGGAGAGTCTAGGTAAGAATTAATAAAAATATTTGCTCAATTTATTTAAAATACAAAAGAGATTATTTAAAGTTTTTCCCTCATACGTTCAATATCTTCCAAAATACTGAAATACAGTGGTACCCCAGTATTTCTGATTCATCTGCCATTTGAATAACCTCATTTCTGGTGCTTATCAACAAATTTGCTTGTATAACACATGATATATTTTTATAACGTGTAAAATTAATCATACTAAATTTTATCAACAGTGTAAACAGTCAGTATAGCTTAGTGCTCTGCTTAGATATTTTAATTCTTAAATATAATAATGAAAAAATGTGATGTTCACAGTACTTAACACATCGATCAAAAAGTCCCGGGACTAACTACTAAAAAGACTAAATTTTTACAAAATTTGACTTTAATCATCAATATATTCTCTTGTAGTAAGAATTGTCAAGACCTCCAAAATAAGATTCAGTTTCTGATATCACTTCCTGATTTGTGTAGAATTTCTTTCCTTGGAGCATTCTTTTTAGACTTGCAAAGAGGTAATAGTCACTAGGGGCCAAATCGGGAGAATAAGGTGGGTGGGGAAGCAATTGGAAGCCCAGTTCATGACATTGTAACCATCGACTTGTGACAAGGTGCATTGTCTTGCTGAAAGAGAACTTTTTTCTTTGCTATATGGGGCCGTTTTTGCTTGATTTCTTCATTTAATTTGTCTAATAATGCTACATAATACTAGCTATTGATGGTTTTTCCTTTCTCTAAATAGTCTATAAAGATTATGCCATGTGCATCCCAAAAAATACTCGCTAGAACCCTTCCAGCTGATTGCCGACTTGACTCTTGAGTAAAAGGATGGATCCATGTTTCATCTATTGTCACATATCGACACAAAAAATCCTGTTTATTCTTTATGAAGAGTTCCAAGCAGTGTTCTGAATCATCAACACATTGTTGTTTTTGTTCCAGCATGAGCACACGCAGCACCCATTTGGAAAACAGTTTTCTCATATTCAAATGTCCATGTAAAATATTATATACACTGCCTTTAGATATCTTTAGGATGTCAGCTATCTCCTGCAACTTGACTTTTCGGCTGTCCAACACGATTTTGAGAATCTTGAATATTTTAAGGTGTGGTCACCTCATTTGGGCGTCCAGAACACTCCACATCATCATTGTCCATACGGCCCCGTTTAAACTCAACATATCAACGACAAACAGTTGTTTTCGATGGAACAGATTCTTTATAATGCTTTTGAAGCCATTGCAGTATTTTTGCCTATTAAAAAGCAGTGTTTAATCAACACACGAAATTCATTTTTTTCCATTCTTTGAAAATTTCAAATTAAGTGCCACTAAAACTCTTAATATCTGGAAGAAAAAAGTTCGAAATTGTACATAACTTTCACCCGTATCTTTTGAAGGCCGCAGCTACCTCATACACGTACAGGGTTTTCACTTATGGCAGCATCTGTGGGTTAGACCCGGGACTTTTTGACCGATGTGTTAAATGTTATTTTCTGTAGAGTATTAATGTTTATAAATGAGAGCATGCCAGATAGGAGAAATACTTTTTACTAAATATTGTGGTTTTTTATTTGTAATTAAAATTGTATAGCTGTATTATTAAAAACAATAATTAATTAAAAACAGTTTTAATAATATTAGGTAAATCACAACAAAATTTTATTGTTATATTGTTAAAACTATATTTATTAATTATAGTGGTTCATCCCTTACTATAAAGATACTTTAAAAGTTCAGCTCAAAATGGGGAACAATACAGGAACCTCGCACCTTTGCACCTCTTTGTAGTTATATGTATCTCTCAGACTCAGCTATATGCAAACCTCCTAAATTCATGGAGAAAAAACAATAATTTAGCTATCTGAAATTGCTTCTGTCTAAGCATGTTGATGAGAGGTTGCTGAACATAAATGTAAGGATTGCAGTTTCTGAAAACTGATTTTAAAAAAATATTCTTCTGAAAGGTATTACCAGTTTTTGTTATTACTATGTGTTTTTTATCTGCTACTTTTAAGCAACATAGTACAGATTTTGTTTTCTGACTTTGCAGTGAAGAAGCTGAATGTTTGACTAAATCTTTTCTGGCAATAATTAACATGCTATTTAATTCTGAAAAATCAAGTCCCTATCACAAAACAAATATAAAGGCTGTTTCTCTTCAACTTATTGAATTTTCCAAGTTGTATGAAGAAAATAAAAATTTTGATGTGCAGGTATGCTATGACTTTTTAATATCAAAATACTTCATTTCCATACTACAACAGTATTTCATTTTTTTTTTAACAGAACTAAACTAAACTTCTTTAGGCTAAGCTTCAATATACATCCTATATTTATTTTGTGTGCCAACATTGGCAATAAATGGTTTATTGTGGTAACCCTATTGTGTTGGTTTGGCAACATTGCAGGGAAGCTGTTTATAGCAACCCTTTTACCAAAATAATTTTAATATGTTCTAATAATAGGACATGAAGCTATAATTGAGCAAAATGAGAAAAAAATTGTACAGTTTTTTTTTTTTTTTTTTTTTTTTTTTTTTTGTATGAAACCTTTTTGAAACAATTTCTTTGTGTGTGAAAACATGAAAATACTTTACACTTCTCATGCATTCATAAAAATGAATTTAACGTTTGGCTGCAAATGGCACAACAAGTCCATTATCTTCTCTGCTGGAGATTTTCTGCCATCTACAGAGCAAAAATGATAATATTATGCTATTCTTGCATATCTTATTAGTAGGACACAAGGTTTTGATGTTAAAATTCTTCAAAATAAAGAACATAGAATAATGCAAAGATGTGTTCTAATAGTAGGATGTCAGGACTGAACCGATTAAATAGGGTATCCAAAGTTTAACACATTCAGTTTTCTCCCTTCATCCCAAAATATATTTTCAATGTCGAATGACAACATTGTTTTTAAAAACAAATAAACGGATGCTTAATAATCATAGTTGTTACTCTTCTGAAGAAACAGTGGAAGACAAATTGTAAATTGCAATCAGTCAATAATTTAGAATAGAAAATGCCAAATTTTCTCTGGCATTCATGCCACTTGTCAGCCTAAGATGCAAATGTTTAGTTACCTTGAACCACATTGGCTGTGGCGATCTACATCATAGTGAATAAGATTCTGGTACATTTTGTATTAAAGTTTCTTAGTAATAGGTAGTATTTCTTAGCAATAGGTAGTCTGGTACATTTATTTTTTCACATACTTTTTAATTTAGCGTAAAATTGGTGTATTTCTACTTCATATTTCTACTTCTTCTACCAAAAGTCTTTGTAGCAACTTTTGGGGAGAGATCTGGGGAGTTAGACTTCTGAGGGCTTCTCCAAGATGCACAAAGTAAATTTCATTTAGGCTTTTTTTTCCCCTCTTGAATGATGGCTGATTGTTTCAGAATGCCAGTTTCTATTTTCTTTTTGGCTTAATTAACTCAGATTCCTTTAAATTTAATTATTTGCACTGTAATTTTGTTCGATTTAACAATGGTTTTGCATATGCTTTAAAGGTGTTTAAGTAAATATTAAAAGGGTTTCTACCATCTGCCTAGAATTCTTGAAAATGTTTGAACTGAAGTAACTTTTAAGAAAAGAATTTTAATAAAGGCTTTTTTGTTATCTTAATGTTTATTAATCTGTCTTTATCTCTCCATCAGTTAGTAGAAATTTAGTTATAAAGTTTCAGCCCTTAATAGGTATTTTTAAATTGACACACTTTTTAGGTTAGCTTAATTTTGATAATATCAGAGTAAGATCCTCGGAAGGTTGAAATTATTCTTTGGAAACTTATTCTTTATTCCAACAAGAAGCTTATATTCTATCACTTTATAAAATTGCAAAGGTTTTGTTTGCTAAAATTTTAAATCATTAAGTAACTTCCATTTTAATATTATTTTTATTGTAATTATTTGATCATTTCAGGATAAGTTTAGAGACTTACTAGTTTTGAAACTAACTAAAAAGTTTGTTAAAAAGCCATGGAGACTATCTGTGATTGATTTACAAGAAATTTGTGAGAATAACATGCCAAGAGATGTTGATAAGTTACTTAAACTGAAAGCAAATGTAAAAATTATATTGGAAGTAAGTATGACATAGTCACTTAATATTGTTTCTTTAGGAAATAGTTTACAGTTAATGATTGAATGTCGCTGAGCATACAAGTTAAAAAAAAAAAAAAAAGTTGTCATCCAAGTAGAGTTTTATCCTAGACAAGGAGAAAGAGTAAAGCACCCACCCTGCACCTAAATTTGTAAAATTTCTACTTTCGTACTCTTTGTTTTTAAATGAGATTTTCTTGTTTTATTTTAAATTGCACATATCCTCTTTAATAATAGCGCAGTATGCTAATGAGATGTATGTGTGTGTGTTTGCTATGGGTAGCCAGAGAGCTTGTCGGATCCGGGTCAAATTTGGCACAGAGGCTAAATAGGTTTAAAAAAAAGCCAGTGCCGTAAAAAAAAAAAATTTGAAATTCGAATTATTTAGAAGATATTAATTAAAAACAGAAGAAATGAGCATCTAGCTTACCATATTTGGCGACCTTGCTCCAGCAAAAAACGATTTATGCTTTCGCAACAAAGCAGGAAAGCTCTTAAAAGTATGTTGGATTCGAAAAAACATGAAGTTGGAATTACGCCAAGTTAAGATTCACGAGAAATAAATACGTGTGTTAACATAAAGTTAACTATTTTCAAATAGCAAGATCGTTTGGATACCAGGAGTTCAATATTAAAGATGACGCTTTTTTTTTTTTTTTTTTTAAACCAGTCATATCCTTGGCAACGTTCTGTGAATATATGGCAACCCTTGTGAAAGCCGCCATTTTATTCCTTGTGCTATGATTGAACTAGATTTGATTGCCACTGAAAGAACATTCCAGCGTTTTCGTTAATAATAATAAAAAAAAAAAAACATTTTAGATTTCAAATGATTTATTTTACCCTTGGGAGTGCTTAACTAAGGTATGATTGCGTCTGGAAGAAGATTTTACCGTATTGATTTAGATTTTACTACATTCGTATTAGGTATGTAAAACTTTGTCCTAAAATCTAAAAAAAATTAATAAATAAAAAGAAATATACCAAAAATAGCGAAATGCAATCGGAAAGTAATTTTATTTTGCAGCATGCATATGTTACGTAATGTTACGGTTGTAGCATGGTTAAATACAAAATTAAATGAGTAAATGGGAAATTTTTAATGCATCATGTTTCAAAAGTGATTTTGCAACATTCAAAATGAAGAACATTTTCAGCTGAGTGAGTTAAAGTAATTAAATTCATAAACCTAAGCAACGGACTAAAATGCCACTTATTAATTCTAAACTCAAGGCCTCCTGCAGACGATAATTCTGATAACACGGAAGAACCAATGCTAGAATAAGCTCGACTTTTAGTAGTCTTAAGAGGCATAGTGACGTCAGCTCAATGTATTCACAGTCGAATCGATTGCCAATGTTAAAAAGATGTTCTTTTTCTTTTTAAATAAAAGAAATTTTACTATAATTATTTTAATTACTATATAGTTGCGCTGATCCCTGACTTCAAGATAAAACTTTTTCCGCCATTACTGCAAAACATTGCAATGTCAAGGACAAAAAGCCTAATAATTTCTACACCGTTTGTACGATCCGCTTGAAAATTTTCATAATTATGTATAAAAATATAGAAAACAATCTGTGCCACTTTAAAAATCTGAAAATCCACCCGTTCCCTCATTTTAAAGCAATTTTTCGCTATTTTCGGCAACATTTCATTTCCGAGAGTCAAAAAAGTTAATCATTTGCGTAACAAAATTAGCTATTGCAAATGACAATGACTTCATTTTGACGTCATACTTAACAGCTTTTTCCAGATTTATAAGTTTATTTATTTATTTCATCTTATAAATAAAAATGAAATTCTGTTTGTGGATTTGATTAGTATACAAATCCACAAAAATGGACCTATCAGCCTGAAATTTTGCACAGATATGTAAAATAATATAGAATAAATTATAGTCCACTTTAAAACTTTGAAAGTCCACCCGTTCCCCATTTAAGAGATTTTTTATGTTCTCCACGCAGAAAGCTTTCCGTAATTGTAACCCCTGTAGTGAAAAAAGTATGAAATAAGCATCATTATTGCCATGTGTGGCGATTTTGCCGAATAAAATGTTTTAAATTCTTAAAGTAAAAATAAAAGAATAATAATGATTTTTTTTTTTAAAGTTTATATTTGTAAGGTTATTTTTTTTTTTAAATTATAATATCGTGTGCATGGGAAATCAGAGCAGGAATGTAATGTTTTATACGCAAAACAATAAGAAATGAAGATTTCCGAGGCTAATATGTAAAATTTTTTAGTTTGGCGAAAAATAAAATGGCTAATATGCCGATTTTGAGAAAGTGAGTTCTAGCGGTTTGCACAGTTTTCGGCTTGGCGCAATTTACTGAGAGCTTAAGGAAATAGATTTTTGAAAACAAGTGCATAGATTTTATTAGAATACAGCGTTAAATTCTGATAATCCGTGCAGAAATAATGCAGTTATTAAGGGATTTCGAGCAATCTATCTTCAGAATTCTCGCCAATTGAATATATTGATTTAAGTTAGGGGAATTCCGCCAAATTTCAGAAAATTGAAATCTTCGCATTTAGTACATCGGAGTAACGATGAATAAAACACGTTATACGTTGATAATTTAAAAAATGCGGCTATTGAGGAATTCCACTTTTGAAATAAATGCCTGCTTTACTTATTGGCGGTCAAACCATTTCCCATTTTGATTGCTGCTAAGTCAATGCTTCGAATGATTCCCTGAAAAAAATTTGCAAAATGGCGTATGTTGGCCCTTTGGCGATACTTAGATTTGAAACTGGATTTTATTTGAGACTGGTATATATAATAACACTGGTTATAGATAAAAATGAATGTTGGTATGTGTGTATGAGGTTGAAAAACTCCAGCACCGTTTGACCGATCACCATGAAATTTGGTTGACCTAAGTCTTTTATCATGGAGAAGGTTTTTATGCTATCCGTTTTCCTCTAACTTGCCACTAGGTGGCGCAGCAGAACGTCGAATTCTATTCCGTTTAGCCGTTTGCTATGCGAATATCGTCCAACTGATTTCGATGAAATTTGGTACACGCGGATATTAGAAAACGGGGAATATTTTTCACTATCCATTTTGCTGTAACTTGCCGCTAAATGGCACTGCAACGCATCAACCTCTATACCGTTCGACCGATCGGCATAAAATTTTTTATACTTACACATTTGAGCACGAAGAATATATTCTAACTGTGTTCCTTTTGATGTTACTCACCATTAGATGGCACTGCAATGCATTATTGTTTTAACTCGCCACTAGATGACCCTGCAGCAGGCCAAATTCCTGACCATTCAAACGGTCGCTATGAAAATCAGTATACATAGCTATTTGAACAATGAGAATATTTTGGCGTTATCCATTTTGCTACAACTCGCCACTTGACGGCGCTGTAGCAAATCATTACTTTAATTAATCACTAGATGGTTAACTGACCACTAGATGGTAACTGATCGCTATGAAAATAGGTATACATAGATATTTGAACACGGGGAAGAGTTTGGCGCTATCCATTTTCCTATAACTTGCCACTCGATGTTGCGTCCACACATGAACTTCAGGACTGTCCAGCCGATCATCATGAAAATTCGTATACATTGATATCTGAATGCGAAGAATATTTCCGCCGTATCCGTTTTACTAAAACTCGCCACTAGATTGCGCTGCCACTAGACTCCACATCGCCTTCTGCACCGTACAAACCATTGCCTTGAAATTCAGTATTGATGATTAATGAATACAATATAACGCGATATCCATTTTGATATATCTCTTTATAACAATAAATAGTAATTACAACAAATTGTAATATCGAAAAGTCCATTCATTCCCGTGCGAAGAACGGGTACTTCAGCTAGTGCAGTAATAATATGGTATAAGAAATTAAGAGAATTTGCAGACTTGGTTGATTATCTCTAGAACTGGACCAATTTTAATGAAATTTGATATGTAAATACATTGATATAGTACAAAAGAAATAACCATTCAATAATCGTAATACACACACATGATCATGTGCAACACACATTGAGTCGGAAGGTATGAAAACAGCCGTTGCAGAAAATATAAAAAAAAATGTTTTAATAAGGGGTATGGTCCCCTCTTACAGCTATACAGGTCTCTCAGCATGATTTCATACTTGGAATTACTTATCATTTCCTGTGGCAAATTTTCTATTGCTAGAACAGAAGATGGTACCCTCTATGGAGAGGCTAAGTTACACTAAAAATATGCAAAAAGCCTATCGAATTATGCCATTGTCAAACTCTCTCTAAGGTTGAAATACAGTGTATCTACAGATTTGTTGGGCAATTTCATAAGTATCAAATTCCAAAATGTTAAATCAACCAGTTGTAATTTATCCTAAGTTTATTCTATTACTGTTACGGGAATTATTTACCTGGGCATGCTACAGATTTCCTTTATGCCAATCTTCAAAGAAAAAATGCCAAGAGGTTACATTTTTCAACATAATGGTGTACCTTGTCATTTCAACAAGATGTTACATCTTAACATTTCAACAAGATGTTACATGCTGAGGTACCAGTTTTGATTTGTCATGGAAGTGTTATTCATTGGCCACCGTGATCACCAGATCTTTCATCACTGGATATCGATTTATCAGGTTTTGTAAAGGATCAAGTGTACACTCTGCCACTTCCTGCATCCATTCCTGAACTAAAATCAAGAATCAGTACTGCAATTAATTTGATCGATGGAAACATGCTGACAAATCTGTGACAAGAACTCATTTACTGATGGGACATTTGCAGAGTAACGAAAGGAACATTTCTGATAATCCTCACCATAGCCCAATGGTTATGCCACTGAAAATGATAGACGTACGAAGTGTGAAGGTCCCGGGTTCGGGTCCCATTGCACAGCTGTCGAGTTAATGGTCTGGAGTTTTGGTAAGTTCTTCTCCACATGTAACATAAATACGAGTTAGAACCCCTTAGAAAGTCCTACCAAGGCACACGCCCCCCCCCCCCCCCCCCCCCCATCCTTGGCTGATCGCCCTAGTATAGCATTGCTAGAATCAAACAAACAAACATTTCTGATAATGGTAAACTTGGACTATTTCTCTACCTTACAGCTCTATGTACATTTTTTTCTTTTTCCTGTATTTTACATCCAATAAATCATTCTTTTTGCCCAACTAATTTGTAGATACAACCCTATATTTCTGCTTCAGAATGTTTCAAACTGTGCACTAACTGAAAGTAGCAAGTGCTCCACAAAAAATATCTTGTTGCCTTAGCCTCGAATTTTTTAAACTCACATTTCTACAAGATGCTTCCTAAACATTCAAAAACCTTGATGTGCTCCATCAGAGAAAAAGTAAAAGAGCCTCTGCTATATAGTATAGGGTTTATTGAGACATAAAAATCTGTCCACTTTTCTCCTTACACAAGAATATCTTAAACAATTATTTGCAATGGTATTCAAATATTTTGTTAGTGCGACCCAATTTGGAACATCAAGAAAACGTGTAAACTGAAAAGATATGCATGCGAGAAATATAACTAAACTTTTTGCAGGTCTAAAAAGTTGAAAAACATTTAATCATTTCGAATTTACAGATTAGCAGGGTCAGAACCAAAAATTTCACTGGAAGGTGGTTTTTTTTAATTACATACAATTAAATTGTTTTAAATTTCTGTTTGAAGATAATTCTAGATATTACTTCTGTAGAAAGTGTATTTTTTTGTTTATCCTCTCTCCCCCCCTTATGTATAATTCAATTAAACCCGTTCATGATAAAAAGCTTAGTGGGACTAATAGAGCTAATAAAATATAGATTTTAAAAGTGGAAACAAATCATATGCTAAAAATGTTAGTTCAATGCATAGCCAAGAAATTTATTTCTAACTTTTGTGATTTAATTAAAGTTTATATTACATGATGTGATTTAAATATTTCTTTATAAGAGAAAGATTAAATTTATTCTGATGTATGATGTTTAAATCTTGCAGTGCCTAGAATCTACTATTTTTCAACCTAAAAATCCTTTTAACAAGAAGAGCATAAAGTTTTTTGCAAGTTATATGAAAAAAATCCAGACCACATTAGATACCTTACCAGAAGAAGATAAATCAAGTTCAGATCGGCTGAATTCAAGCTCCGATAGTAATTTCATATCAACAGTTCCAATTGAACAAGTCTCTCCATCATCTCCGCAACAAGATATTTCATTTTCTTGATAATTCAATTCATCATTTTTCATTATTATACATATATTTTTATATTCATGAAGAATTATTCTTTTATGTAAATTATTATGTGTACATTTTTTTTTTACTTGTCTGAATATACAATACACCAAAACAATCTGGATTTGATTTTAATTAAAGAAATTTTTTAAAGATTTGGTTCTTTCTTTTTTTTTTTTTTTTTTTTACAAAATACACAATTAAGAAAATGAAGCTTGAAAAAGTTTAAATTTCTGATTAATTTCAAGCAACACAATAAATACATTTCAATGAATGTATGTTGTATTTTTTAGAATTCAAATGTATAAGAATTGACTTCATGGAATGGATAATTCTTATTAAATCCCATCTTCAATTATTATATCATAACATTTATGATATCATTTACCAGAGACATCAACTTAGGTTGTGTGGTTTGTATAAAAAGTGCCATTTTTAAAGCAATTTTCAGTAATGAATTGGGTAAATTTTAGAGTTAAGTAATTCGGCAAATATCCTACATAAATTGTAATGAAAGATTTTTATTCTAATGCGATTATATAAAATTAAGAAATTGGTGGTAAATAATAAGTTAACATTACAAAAAAAAATTAGCACTTTAACATTACAAGAATAAAATTATATTGTATATTAAATAAAAGGGGATTTAAAAACATGCTCATGTGTATAGCTTTTCTAAAGTTGTGTGTTCTTTAGAAGACTTTTATATTTTATAGCACACTTTTTTTTTAAATTAACATGCATTTAAAGTAGTATCCAAACAAAGTGAAATGTATTCAAATGCATAGTGTGTAACAAAGAAAACATTTACGTATTTTTTTTTCCCCCCCCTTTTGGATAGAGTGATGCAAAAGATAAATTAAATTATTGAAATAAATTCATTTGAATACATAATATAGGCTCAGTGTAATTGATAATCACTTGAATATGTAAATCTTTAGAAAATAAAACGAAAGTAACTGTGATAGAATTTAAAAACAAATCTTATAAAGTTGCACCAGGCGTCACTCAAAAATTGATATCATTATTTTTAAGACCCATATTTAGAGTTCATAGCTATGAAGTAAAATCACAAACTTTTAACCTGTTACGGGGTTTTGTATGAGGATATCATTACATTTTAGAGGTATAATCAGAAAATAATAAATTAGTTTCACAGTCGAATTTTAGAAGTTTTCTTGACACTAAGTTATATAAATAAATACACAAATCTGTTTTCATGCAGTATCAGAGTATTTGATTAAAAAAGTCACAACAAGCTCTGTGTAACAGAAGATTAGCATGTTTTCATGGTTCAGACTCTTTTCGGAGCAAAAAAAATAAGCACTTTTTAAGGACCCCCAAAATTTTCTTAAGTAGGGTCTATCCACAAATGATGTCATGCTTGGAGGAAAGGAGGGCTGTGAAATTGTGACGAGGGGGGAGGGGGGGGGACAAGATGTGTGACATTATACATTTACATTAAAATAAAAACGTTTAAAATCAGAAAATTAAATTTGATTTCTAGTATAGTGCTTTGTTTTTAAACTGTAAGTATATGTAAATGTAATACAGCATGACATGTGCCAAGGGTGGTATGGTGAAGTGTGAGCAGGAGGCAAAGAATATTTTTTAAAAAGCGTGACATCATTTATGGAAGCCCCTTATTATTTTCGTTATTACCAAACTTTAGATTTTCTTATTGTAAAGTTGGCAGGTTGTTGCTTTAAGTGCAAATGTGCCAATTTTCCAAAATTGAAAAGCCCACAATTTCTTGCACATGTATGTACAAGCAATTAATACAGACAAAATAATTCCTTTTTTTTCTCTCAAGTAACATGTATGTCCATATACCGTAATTTATGGCAGAAACGCTGCACCCACGAAAATGAGCTTAATTAACTAGAAAATTATCAGAAATGCCACACCCGCGATCCCCTCCCTTTGAAAAAAAAAAGAAAGGAACATCGCACTGGGATGTATTTCGGGGGGGGGGGGGAATAAGTGGTAAAAATATCTCCTTTCCCCATATGTTTTAAAGTATTTACAGCTATTTTACGAAGCTTACAATTTCCATTTTCAAATAATCAGTGTCCGATTTTATATAAAACATCAGTTTTTATATTCACAAAGGTGAATTTATAGAAATAAATAAATAACTTGTAAAAACTTCTTGCGTTCGCAAAAAGTTCGGACAGTATAGCACATGCTGATAAAGTGAAACAGCGATCCGATGAGCAGGCTCCAGTCAAAAGTAAACATTTTTTTTTTCTCCGCGGACGGCCAGCTGTTGATTACGTAATGAGTGTGCTTCAGCGAATTGTTTGTTTTAAGCTTTGAATGTTGTGTGTTGTTGATATTTCTATTCATTTATTACTTTTGATATTTATAACATTGGGGTTTATTTTAAAAGCACTCAGCGTTTCCTGAGCTTGCCAATTACTTGTAGTGTAGTCGAGTTTTTACTTTAATAATAGCATAAGGCAGTGTTTATTCCGTACAGTGCTCCTTCACAGGGCGCAAAGCCGCACGGCGAAAAAACAGAAATAAATTATAGATAGACTTTTAGATGAACTTTTTTTTTTTTTTTGGGGGGGGGGGGGGTAGAATGGTTAAACTCGCACCGGGCGTAACAGACTAGTTTTGGTTGAGATTCAGTATTTTAAGAACATTCAGGCCCGGACTGGCTCCTAAGGGGGCCCTTGGCTATTGAAAAGGGACTCCAGCGTATGACGTCATCGCGTTACGGTACGATCAATATGAACGCAGCTTGAGGCTGGAAAAGGGGAACGAAAAGTTTCGATGCCAGATGATTTTACGGTCGATTACCACTAGAAATTAAGCACTTTTTAAGCACCTTGCGGCTATACTGAGAAACTTTAAGGATGTAGGTAAAAAATTAAGTACTTTTTAAGCACTTTTTAAAGGCCTTAAAAATGAAAAAAAAAAAGTAAGTACTTTTTAAGGTATTTTAAGCACCGTCCGAACCATGGTTTTTGTTAGAATTTATTCCCTGGGGAATCAAACAATAAAACGGCATAAAAACTTATATATTACTGAATTTTTGGCTTTTTTAACTTAATGCTGATTGGGGGGGAAAATGTCAATGCTACTTGAAGATATTAATGTTAATGCTACTTCATTGTAATAAAAAACAGGGTGTCTACCAATGGTGGTAAAAATAGTATCATTAGTAGCCTGACTGACATAAAAAAGTTGCCAGCTTAGTAGCCATTTTCTTAATTAAAAAGTAGCATTTTTGCATAATATTGTTGTTAAAAAAATAAACTTCACTTAACTTCAGTTAAGAAGGAATGAATAAAATGAGAAATTTAAAAACTTTGTTATGCAATAGGGCATATAGTACATTCATTTTTATAGTACTGATAAAATAAAATTAGCCTGTTTCCTGAACAATCAATGGCAACTTTGAAAAAAAATTTGATGTGGAGCACACATGACTTCCTAGTACTTCTATTAAATCAAAAATATTTTCAACCCACTTCATCTAAACTTATTTTGTTTGAAAGAGAAAAAATACTGCAGTAATAGTAAGGTTTAGTGATTTCTAGCCAAATATTTCAATATTGCCAAGCTGGGTTCAATTTGAATGATTTCCTTCTGACACTTAATTCGGTGATATTTCACCAAAATAAGACAAGCTTGAGATAGTTTGCGAGATTTGGGATAGCCGAAGTAGTAATTGACCACAGAATTTCAATGAATTGAATGTATCCATACACCTTAATGTATTTAAAGTCATTTGGCAGATCCTGAAAATAAATTACCCAGTCGATTGCAATCAAAACTGAGATGCACAGTTAGATGTTAAAATAGTTCTAAATACAAAATTTCAAAATTCTACGAGTAAAAGTTTTAATGCAAAATAATTTTTTGCGATATTTCGGCAAAACTCACCAAGGTCGATGACAAAGGGAGAGATTTTACGCATGGACCAAACAATAACTGACTATTGCCAAATTTGGCAATATCTCACCAAGGTCAATGACAAATGGCAAGATTTTGGGCATGGACCAAACAATGACTGACTACAGACGTAATATATTGCAGATGTCCATAGACATTGATATATTACAATTCTTTTGAGTGGTCCTGTAAATAAACTCTCCAGCAGATTGGAACCTAAAATCAAGATGCACAACTAGATGTTACAACAATCTTATGAAATTTCAACATTCTACGACTAATAGTTTTTGAGATTTGAGAGTTAAATACATACAACAATTTCATAGTGCAGTACTAGTGTTCCTCAATACAGTTTTTTCATCTAAGTCAAAAGTCCTTCGTTGTAAATGTTTATAATAAATAATTTTTTCATGTTCATTATTAAAATTAAAGAGTTTTATTGTCTTCAATAAACACTTTTCTGAACAAATGTTTTTAATTCACTTCATGCAGTACCGAGAAACATTTAAAGATTGTTCAGGTGAATAGCTTGTATTCTGCCTAACAACCTATATATTCTCTTTATTTATGACATTGCAACTATTTTAAATACCCTTTTAAAATTTACATAATATAAAGAATTATAATAAAAATATAAAGAACTTGCATCAAAGTGATCTTCACAAACGTAACGAGTTGATCATCTCGAGCATATCATCTATTTTCATCAATAGTCACCAATGGTTTCTTTTGCACTTTTTTTTTACTGTAATAAATGCTTTATCAGGTGTTGAAACACAACTGCTAATGCGTTAAGGTACAATGCAATACTTGTAAGACATCTTTAGTCTATTGCAAAATAAATGGTAAGCAGAAATCCTCAGCCAGCAGAATGGGGCTTCTGACGTCATTGGCACAATTATCATAAAACTTCTGTTTTTCAGCAAAACCAAAACTGTGCATTTTTTAACTTTAAATAAAATAATAAATAGGGATCCAAATGCTGTAATTTTTTGTTTTTAGGTATTTCTAAGCATTCCGAAAAGGAACAAAAGACTGCAATAGTCTATTGCAAATAGCAGGGTTCCCCCTTTAGAATTGAAAACATTTTCCCAAGGTCCTTAGAACTACTTGGAAAAACAAAATAATCCTTAGACACTCCTTGGCGACTGGAAGAACTTCCTAAATCTCCAGTGCTGATCGAAATTGGAAGAAACATTCCTTCGCCCTACTGCCCCTTTAGATTTCCCCAAAGAATTCTAAATCATAGAAGCGCTGACCCTATGGAGAAATTGTTACGAAGACGCGACACTGAGAAGGAGAAGTTCTTGGGGGAGGGGGTGTCTATTTGTTTCCACCTTTCCCCCTTTCACACAGATAAGAAAGATCATGGGAAGTACTTGCGACTCCCTGTGATGGCTATTGTCGAGGTCCCCCACGAAGCGGCTCCGCTGTTGTCCAGTTATTGGAAAAAGATTTGTCTCTCTCAAAATAGGGGAAAGAAGTGCCTTTTGCTCTCGGCCGGCCGGGGTGCAAGAAGGTTAAATCATAAATCACAAAAATTAGTAATATCTATTGATTTAAATATGTTAATTTTTTAGTTTTGAAAAATGAAGTTACTTAGTGATTAAAAAACGACTGTGATATTGTGTGTATACAATATAAACAATTTTGATAGTACTCCTTGGAAATTTCTTCGACTCCTAGGATTTTTCCTTCTGAAATGTGTACGAACCCTGAAATAGTAAACTTTTAAGAGTTACAAAACATTTTATACATAACGAAATTGCAGTATTATCTGAACAAATAATGCCTTGACCCATTTTTAAAGGCGACTTTCATGCTGAATTTTTTTCTGAAAATTGCATGAAGCATATAGGTTATCTGTTAATTTTACAGACCTGATTAGGAATCCAAGTAAAAGACCCTAAAATTTAATTATTAAATTTAAAGTTAAGGAATTAGCCAAATGATCGCAAAAAAGATAATTTTTACATATGCAAGAGACAAAAACTGTATTGTTAAAAATTGTTAAGAAAGAGTATGTTGTAATTTTCATTAACTATTGTAAAATAATGAGAAGTAAATGATTTGTTGTATTTGTGAGTACACATGCAGATATTTTAGGCAGATTTAACTTTCAAAATCAGTTCCCAAAAATCGTAAGTGTATTTTAATTCTACACTTATATTATATTTTATATTTACTATACTCATATTTCAAATGAGTATAGTAAATATAAAACAGAGGTCTATTTTTAATCCTACTGCATTAGAGATTTAAACAGATAAACACTAATATATTATATATATATAGATAGATGGTCATTACCAGAAGGGATAGATAAAGATTGAAATTGAAAGCTAGAGCATATTTTCTGTGCAATTTTAACTGAAAAAAGTGGATTTTTGCAGAAATATGGAAGATTTGTTTTCCATACAGAAAACCCTGAGTGCTGTTAAAGAAACTAAACTCTGCAACTAGAGGGAGGGCAAATAAGGCACTGTGTTGAAAAGGGTAATAAATTCAGTTATGGTTCCAAAGAAGGGAAAGTTTACCTAGGGCTCCTTGCTAAAGAGGGATTCAAAAATTAAGGTTTGCCCCATGTGATGTAAACTCTAGTTGCAGCACTGGGGCCAGTTTCCAATGTATTTGCATTTACCCAAGACTAAAGTTTAAACTGAACTTATAAGGTTCTGAACAACTGCAAGTGGTTATAAACAAAACCAACTACTTTCTATGTTACAGAGATGTAGAGGTGAAGATTCTCCTTTTGTGCCTGTATTGTGTGTGCGGGATGTGTTCATTCGGGAATTTTTTATCCAAAAAATTTTTACATGCAAGAAACTTTGTCAATGAATCTCTGAAGATCACTAGAAAACAGTTATAGCCGTGAGACAGTATAGTGAAGCCACTGTTTAGACTTTGCACGGATTTATCGAACTGCCTTCGTATTTTCCATATGCTAGAAATAATAAATTACGGTTCTGTATCATTAGTGATATTACAGAACCGTATGAAACTTTTGTGGTTATGAATTTTTTAATAAAAGTGTTGGCTTTATGAAAGAATTACTAAACTTTTTATATTATTATAAAAAATATTTCAATAATAGATATTTACATGCATATACAAAACCAGTCTCAATATAAGAAGGCTCAAGATATCAGAAAAAGAAAATTCTATTTAGAAGTAGCATTTTCATTATCTGATGAACAATCCATGGCAGAATCTGTGTCTGTGGCAGTTGATTCCTGAAATTGCTCAACTTTGTGACGAAGTTCCTGAGGTTCACTTATTTTTGTAGTTTCCTATAAGAAGAAAATGACTTGCTTTTATTATCTCTGATTTATAAATATACAAACTAAAATTTTTGATTGTAATTAGAGATGAGTGTTTGAAAACTTTACCAAAACAGGCAATTTTGGGTCAAGTTTTACTTTTGTGTATGCAATTGAGCAATCATGCACTTCCATTTTTTTTTAACCTCCAACAAAATTAAAACACATAATTGATGATCTTGTAGTAGAAATAACTGTGTTCTAAAAATTGTGAAACTTTTAACAACTTGGTATATTATTTTATACTATATAATATTTCCCTGAAGTAAAAAATCTGGAGTGACTCCACTCAACTTCCCAAACACTTACGATTTAAGATCATTACCAAGCATTTAAATAAATGCTAGTGCACTTTCAAGAATTTCTCCCCATATGCCATAATGTAAAAGAAATCTTTCGTAGCCTTCTAGAAAAACTAAAAGTCCTATACACATCAAAATCAATACCGGTCTTACAATGGTGGTTTATAACATATATACCCAATTTGAGCTCAATCGAATATACCATTTAAATGCTCGTGCACTTTCAAGAATTTCCCCCATAGGCCATAATGTAAAAGAAATCTTTGTCATAGCCCTGTAGAAAAACTATAAGTCCTATACACACCAAAATCAATGCTGGTCTTGCGACGGTGGTTTATAACATATTTACCCAATTTGAGCTCAATTGAATGCCTATTTAGGAGCTTTCGTGTTCACTCACATACACCCATACATACATACATCTTGCAAAAATAGCATAAATGAACTCAGATCTCAAAACGTGTAATTACACCAAAATCTCGAAGTCAAATTTTTTCATTATTACCATACTTTCCTTACATGGTACATGTTCGGAAAGTAAAAATGACAACATTTGTATGTTTTAAACATTTGAATTAAGCAACAAACTTAAATAAATTCTTAGCCTGTGTGAAATCTTACAAATCTTTTATAAGGGTGCATAATATAAAATCTGAATTTTATATTAAAATATGAAATTTAGTTTCTATATGGTTCCACATTTCATATCACTTACATTTTTAAAAATGTTGCTCTTTGTCTAAGAAAATTAATTTTGAAAATCCAATGTCTCTTACTGAAATAGTTAGCCAGAAATTTAATGTTAAAAACCACTTTACCTCCTGTGTTGGCATCAGTTTTCAAGTGAAAAAATCTTTACTTTAGAGGAATGACTATGAGTTGATAAAAGTTAAATAATGATCCCATTGTTGGGAAAACAAACATGGGAAATTAATAGGTCCAGTTTTACGTGAATTGATTGCTACTGCGATATGAAATAAGCAATAATTTAGTCTTTTAAGGGATCATCCACTATTTATGTCATGCTTCTAGAGAAAGAATTTTAAATTGTAAAAGAGAGTAACAAAATAATGGTGTGGTAACTTTCACTAGAAATGGCCACACACACACATAAGAAAATTCTAGCTAAATTAGGATTTGAGAAGTCTATTGAGAGACTATTAACATCATTTGAAAAATAATTACTTTTTTCTCACTTTTGAGACATCCCCTTAGTGCTTGACGACAAATGCCAAATTTTTAAATTGTAATATCTCAAAAACTATTTTACTCAGAGACAGAATTTTTTTAATTTACCTTCTTAGACACAGAGCAACATTTTTCTAAATATAAGTGATAGGAAAGGAGGGAACAAACATAATAAAAGTTTAATATGTATACAGCCCCTGGTAAAAAGATTGCCACATCTGAAAGCTACTCTTAATTTGACAAACTTTTCCAATTGAAAGTATGTTTCCTTCACTTACAGTTTAAAAGATAATCACTTTAGCATCTATTTTGAATTTTCCAGTATATTATAATACATTGCACATAGCAAATCATGAAGTTTGTTGCTCAAGTAAAATATTTATAACTATTTAAAATAATTTCGTATTAAAACTTCAAATCAATACACTCCTTTTCCCTCTTGCTTTTATTTAAGGTAACTTTTTCATATTGAAGAAAATTTTACTAGACTCCACAACAGCCCCAGTTCTTGTCTGGTATATGCTTCTGCATATAATTGCAGTATGTAATTGTGGCATATAAAAAGAATTCTTACCTTTTCTTGGATAAATATCCTCGTCATAGATAATTTTTTATCTGTTTTACAAAGATATTCATAACTTTCAATTTCTTTTCCTGAAAAAAGATTGCCTGCATAAAGTATATTACAAAATTTAAACTAAAGAATCAGCATAAAATATTATGAAATTTAAACTAATCATACATTTCAATAATTTTAAACATGCATAATTCTTTCAAAAATTGCTGAAGTAAACTGCTTGACAATTTCTAAGGAACAGTCACATTTTTCAGAATAATTAAGAACAGACAATGATTGGAGGAATGAAACTAAGAACATATTTAGTAGGGACGATGTGCATTTATTATAGAGCAAAATGGTACAGATATTGTCACATCAAAGAATTAAAAACTTAAAATAAAAAAGATGCTCTTAGGACGGTTTCCAAACAGACCCAAAAAATTGATCTTCAATTGGTCAGAATGATGCAGACCTGAGTACCTTAGTAAGATGTGTATTGACCACAAATGCTAATGCACATTTTGCACTTGTTCTCCATGCCCTTTACTAAACTATCAAGGAGTCCTTGGGGGATATTGTCCCACTCCTCTCTCAAGGCGGTTTTGACCTCTTGCACTGTTCGGGGAGGGATGATTCTTTGTGCAACAAGCCTACCAAGAACATCCCAGGCATATTCAATAGGATTTAGGTCGGGAGAGTAAGCAGGCCATTGCAAATGAAGAATATTTTGCAGTGTATCTGATACCTTAAAGATTTTGTGTGGCCATGCATTATCACCCCTAAACAGAAAGTCTGGATCTACAGCACCCCTAAAAAGATTAAAATGATCCAGAATAATTTCAATGCAATACCGTTGCGATGTAACACTTCCTCACTCAAAGATGTGAAGCGGTGTTCTGCCATTGTGCATGATGCCTGCCCACACTGTCATGTCTGTGCCATACTGATCATGTTCACAAGCAAACTGTTGTGCATAACGTGTTCTATGCTCTCTCCACAGTAATTGGTGGCAAGAATCATTTGTCACACTGAAACAAGATTCATCGGAGAATATTACTCAAAACCAATTTTGGTGATCCCAACCAACATGTTCCTTACACCTGCAAAATCTCTCTAGACAATGGTGTGGTTGAAGTGGGATGCAACGAACAGGCTTCTGTGCATACAAACCAACTTGATTTAGTCACCGTGCGATGGTTCTTGCTGAAACATGCATACTGGTAGCAGTTGCAAGGTTTTCAGCTATCTGGCGAGTAGTGTAATTTCTGTTCCTTTTTGCCTCGAGGGCTACATACAGATCCTCTAAAGGTGTGGTGTTCCTACCACGACCCCCGGCATGCTTTTGCAAAGCATTTCCACCTTTAGCAGCCTTCTTTAATTGTGAGATGACACTCTTTGATACACACCCATTACAGCAGCTAGTGGTGACACTTTGACCTGCTTCCAGTCATCCAACTGTTCATCCACAATCATAGTCACTCAAATGATGTCTTGCATACATTTTGCTCTTAATTATTGCAAGAACCAAGCAGAATTTCAGAGAAAAAAACTTTTATAACATCCAGCACTATTTTCGTCAAACATAAAACAGCAAGAAATTTCTCGTGAATCATGAGCTTGTATGCACTGTCTTTTATACAGATAACGAGTCCTGGTCTACCACGTCCTCTGAACTTGAATTTACTGTTATTGGTCAGCTGTCTGAGATGCAATTTTGCATAAATTACTTGTTCCTTAGCAATTGTCAAGCAGTATATTTATACTAAATTTTTATTTCATTCAGCTACATTAACCAATATGAAGTTTTAGAAAACTATAATTTTTGTTGATTTTATCAAATATTATTTTATATGAGAAAAAGCAAGTGTATGTGTGTGTGGGGAGGGGTAGATTACTTTCTGGATAAGATTACTCCAAATAAGTATTGTGAAACAGCTAATCATTCACTATCTATTAACTGATAAATCAATCTGAAGCTTTGCAATGGGCTGAAAATTAATCTAATTATAGTAGGAGACTTGATATCTTAATCCCCCTAACACCAAAATACACAAAATTTCCCGCACTCCCCAATTTCATTTGAAGTAAGTTTCAATATATACCGTAAATTCCGGCGTATAACGCGCACTTTTCATACAAAAAATAAGGTCGAAATTTAAGGGTGCACGTTATAGGCCGGTTATAAAAATGATAAATTTAAAACTAAGGAAAAGATGAGCATAAAAAATGAGATTTTTACATGTACCTGAATGTTGTTTATTTAAAAGAAATGTCATACCTTATGAACTTCAATTTTCATTATCAGACAGCATAAAAAGTTCATCATATTCATCTTCCGTTAATATTTTCAGGCACATGATCAAATTCAGTTTCATCTTCACTATCACTGTTACTCTGATCCATAAATAAATAGTTACTATGCATTCCATCTAGATTGTTCGATATACTACATTTTTTAAATGACTTTTTAATTATATCAGGTTTAATTTCATTCCATGCTTGTATTATCTGCTCACACACTATTTCTAGACTGGCATGACGCATTTCACCGCCTTCCGTAAATGTTTTATCTCCTTCCAACATCCACGTATTCCAAAATTGTTTTAAAATTCCTTATAATGGTTTATTAATACACACATCTAAAGGTTGAACTAATGGCGTTAATCCGCCTGGATAACTGCCATGTCTGTGTTACACGCTTTCATTAATTTCTTTGTATTATCCGTTAAATGCGATCTGAACATATCCCAAACTAAAAGACTTTCTGGATTCCATAGGGCAAGTCTGTGATTGCAAAATAAAGGGTGCACAGTATGCGGAGGATATACATAAAAATTAAAAAATGAAGTTTAAAATTATAGGTGTGCGTTATACGCCAGCATTTACGGTAATCTTAAAAAAAGTTGATGAATAGCAATTAAAAAACGTTCTTACAAACATCTAAGCTCTACCTAAGCAAGGACTTAAAACAGCCAAATATCACTTCTCTACATGTGGCTTTACATTTAAGCAGTGGCAGCTCGTAGCTTTAGTGATTGAGGCTGCCGCTTCAAAAAATAACCCATTGTTTCGTAGTCATGTAAAGCACAAAAATTTTAGGTAATTTTCTCCTGCATCTCTGACTGCCTGTTGAGAAAAATGTTTCTCCATCAACAGCATAGCAAGTGCATTTAGTCTTTCTGAATTCACAGAACTCCTGAGAAAAGTTTTTATCCTTTTCAATGCTGAAAAGCAGCTTTCTGGCTCTGATGTTGTCAAAGCTGTTATATTAAGTTTTAAATACTAAGTGTTATAAAATTGCAATCTCCATTTTTCATGACCTGATTACTGCTAAGGTAGCTAGGCTGAGCTGAGGGCACCCTAGTTTTGGATGCACCTTTAAAAAAGGATATTTTCCACTAATTTTAATGTAATTTTCATATTTAAAAAATGGAAATTTTAAATATGAACTATTTCAAATGTCAAATGTTTATGACTATGTTGAGAACATAAAAGGGCCAAAAAACCCCAGTCCTAAGCACCAAATTGTTTTGACTAGGCCCTACACTGCTTTTATCTGTTAAATCAAAATAGTAATGTCCTGGCTGGAGATCAAAACTAGGAATTTGACAGTGCTGTTTTCTATCTATTTCAGAGAAAATTCTTTCAGACTTCGCACAGGTGCAGAATAGTCAAACACAATCCTAAGGGGGTATACTGGAGAAGTAGGCCGATGATCGTAAAGAAACGAAAGGTAGGTTGGTCTATATTGTTGTCACATATTATGGAGAAACCAACATTGCGTTGTGTAGAATCAAAACAAGGCATTGAGCTCCGTAGAGAGAATCAAGATTTACCTGTGAATGCAGCGCAGTTAAAAAGATTTTTGTTTAATCGACATCGTAATTATTTCACTTTGAATACGAGCAAACTAAATCCGATTCCATAGGAATCAAAGAATCATAGCTGTTTACTAAGCACAACAAAATGAAGATCCACACACTTGAAGGAGTGGGCCAACAAAGTTTTTGACCCATACTACTGTTGTGGCGAGAGACATCCATCTTTTCGCTCGTCGATTCTCCTACAGTGATGGAAGGAACACTGAACCACACCACAAAAAAGATGAGATCGCATATCACTTTTTTTTTTATTTGCTCAGAACATCAGATTCATTTGACTATTGAAAACTTGAGAAAAATACACACATAAAAACATGATGACTTGGGGGGAGCATCTTCATAAAAAAATTACAGTGTTGATGCGTGTCGGCAGGCAAAGCCTCCTCACGTGAAGTGAGCGGCTTGCCCCACCGAAAATTACTCTCCAACTGCTAAAGAAAAAACCGTTAAAACATGTGTCTATAGAAAGAGCCCGAACTTTCTGGAACAATTTTAGCAGATGTTTTTCGAGCAATATGCTTCTTGTGCAGCAGAGAAAAACCGCAAACACATCTGCTTCAGCTGGAGCAAAGATATATGCGAGGAAGGGATGTTATGATTATTCTTTTAGCCGGCGTCAACTGGTATTTTATTTCAAAGCAGCTGATAAGAGGGAAAAGCTTTAGAAGTACGTTAATGCGCTGTAATTGAGAAGGCCAAGAGGAAAATTGAAAGCTTTAAAAGATAGTTATTATTAAAAACTTTTAAATTAAATTTAGAATAGATTATTAGTTTAAATTTAGACAATATTAATCAGGTTTTGCATTAATAATTTTTCATTAAAGAATATGCACGTTGTGTCAACGTGACATATACTCCCCCAAGTTTTCAGAAAAAAGTTACATGTTCAGCATAAATATTAAAATAGTATATCAATCAAAGTCCAGTAATATTAAAAAATTGCATAAAGTTCTTGCAGAAAACCTTAAAATTGTCCGTCTTGATTTTACATGATTCAGTCTATACTAAAAAATCACGAAATCTAAAACTGTGCTGAGGTTCTTGCATTGCTGATATTGTCAGCTGAAAAAGATTGTCAACAGTTCTTGCATATACACAGTTCAATAGTATTTGATATCAAAATAAAGATAATATTTCACACAAAAATTCAATAAAAAGGTAACCCGGGATTTGTTATATCAAAAAAAAGAGCTCTGATTTTTTTGAAGTGGTACCACTTGTAGCCATTCAAAAGGATTTCAATACAGCATTGTTCTTATTTAAAAATGTAAAGAAAATTGCCATCTTGAAGAAAAAGGAACATACAAAATATATATTTACTTTATCTCATATTTCACATTATAGAAACAACACAAACTTACTGATGTCTTTATTTTATTTTATTTAATTATTGTTTTTTTTTTTAAATAATATTGTGAACAAAAAAAATTTAAATTT